>CM060429.1:49916095-50244704 GCA_030545235.1 Helianthus tuberosus | reverse complement strand
TAAATCTTGGTACATCTTGTCCGATCCTAGATGGATCGAGTACCTCGATTTATGAGCTTCATAAAAAATAACCTCTCTAAGACCACCAAAAAGCGGAACCCAAATGCGTCCCATAAAATACAAGGTTCCTTCCTCGTTGGGTACCAGCTTTTTCTCTATTCCTCGGAGATATTCAGCCTTAATGTTCTCTTTCCTAAGAGCTTCCCTTTGTGCAACACGAATACGCAACGTGAGATCTGTCTGGATAATCATCTCTAAAGCCCTAACCCTTATGGGCTTGATCCTTTCTTTTCGACTTAAGGCGTCTGCCACCACATTCTCCTTTCCTGGATGATACTTAATCTCGCAGTCATAATCATTTAACAACTCAACCCATCGTCGCTGCCTCATATTAAGCTCTTTCTGGTCGAATATGTGCTGAAGGCTCTTGTGATCTGTAAAAATAGTACATCGAGTACCATACAGATAATGTCGCCAAATCTTAAAAGCAAATACCACTGCGCCTAACTCCAAATCGTGTGTGGTGTAGTTCTTCTCATGGACTTTTAATTGGCGCGAAGCATAAGCGATAACCTTCTGGCGTTGCATTAGCACACAACCCAATCCCTGACGCGAGGCGTCACAATAGACCACGAAGTCGTCGGTGCCTTCGGGTAGGGATAATATAGGTGCATCGCATAGCTTATTCTTAAGCAGATGAAATGCTTCTTCTTGTTTGTCTCCCCATTCATACTTCTTATCCTTTTGAGTGAGAGAGGTCAGCGGTTGAGCGATCTTGGAAAAATCCTCTATGAATCTGCGATAATACCCTGCTAAACCCAGAAACTGTCAGATCTCGGTTGGCGTCTTCGGAGTTTCCCAATTCTTAATCGCTTCGATCTTGGTGGGATCCACATGAATTCCATTTTCATTTACCACGTGACCGAGGAACTGCACTTCGCGTATCCATAACTCGCACTTCGAGAACTTAGCATAGAGCTTCTCCTTCTTTAGCAGCTCTAAGATGGCTCTGAGGTGTTGCTCATGATCTTCCTTTGTCCGCGAATAGATCAAAATATCATCGATAAATACGATCACGAATTTATCGAGATATGGCTTGCAAACCCGATTCATCAAGTCCATAAACACTGTCGGCGCATTAGTCAACCCAAACGGCATCACTAGAAACTCGTAATACCCATGACGAGTTCTGAAGGCAGTCTTCGGTATACTTTCTTCCTGAATCCGCAGCTGGTGATAACCTGATCGAAGATCGATCTTGGAATAGAAACTTGATCCCTGAAGTTGATCGAATAGATCATCAATCCTCAGCAAGGGATACCAATTCTTGATGGTTAACTTGTTCAGCTCCCGGTAGTCGATGCACATACGAAAACTACCGTCCTTCTTCTTGACAAACAGCACTGGAGCTCCCCAAGGCGAGAAGCTTGGTCTTATAAATCCCTTGTCTAGCAACTCCTAAAGCTGCGTTGACAACTCTTGCATCTCTGAAGGCGCAAGTCGATAAGGTGCCTTGGCTACAGGAGCGGCGCCTGGAACCAAGTCAATGCGGAATTCGACTTGTCGTTGAGGTGGTAGTCGTAGCAAGTCTTTGGGGAAGACTTCAGGATATTCCCTTACCACAGGGATATCTTCGAACTTCAGTTCTTCGGCCTCTTTTTCCACGACATGAGCCAAAAAGGCAACACATCCTTTATGCAAAAACTTTCGTGCCTTCAAACAACTAATAATCTGTAGAGGCGTATCATGCTTCTCCCCATGAATCACGATAATCTCTTCATTCGCCATCTGAATGCGGATAATCTTCTCATGGCATACAATCTCAGCTCGATTACTCGACAACCAATCCATCCCAACCACGACGTCGAAGCTTCCCAATTCAACTGGCAGAAGATCTAACGAAAACTCACGCTCTCCAAGCTCTATAACACAGCCTCTAATCACTTCATTGGCTTCTACTAGCTTCCCATTAGCTAGTTCTATTGAGTATGGTATATCTAACTTACTTGCTACTAAACCAAGTATATTCTTAAACTCTAGGGATACAAAGCTATAGTCGGCACCGGTATCAAATATCACAGATGGAAAATGTTGATTAATAAGGAACGTACCAGTGACTACGTTCGGATCCTGGCTGTGACACCTGTGTCACTTCAACCATCAAACAAATACCAAACCAATGAAATATTGTATTTCATACTTGGGATTTGTATAAATATGTGTATCATTTGCACATATCAATTCTTGTTCGATTTCGGGCTCTAAATCACTTTCTGGAAGGTTATACGCGCACTGATGCGTAAATATAACCAGTTTAATGCAACATGTCACACCCCGACCACGTAGAACATACAAACGTGGCGGAAATGTCGGGGAGTGTTGTAACAGAATTAATTGTTTCAAATCCATGGCAATTGAAGTTTCGTTTTATTGATTACAAGTGTTATAATGTCTTAACAAACAAAGAAATACAACATAATTAACTAGTCTTGCATCTTTTATTGTCACTAAAGCCCAAGTCTGCCTATGTGTATCTTGATCATCTTATGCAACAGTTCCTGAAAAACACATGTGAAAATAGGTACGTCAGCATAAAAATGCCTGTGAGATACATAGGTTTTGTGAAAATAGGTTTCATGACTTATGTTTGAGAAAATGTTTAGTCATGAACCTTGTTATTTGCTTTGCTTTGTAAATCATTTGAAAAACAATGAGTTCAGATGATAAGTATAAATAAATGTAGGGTTAAATGAATAACCAAGTAAAATATGTTTGCATAAGATAAGATGTTTATAAATCAATGTCTTGTGAAAAGTATGTTATTTGTATAAAATGTTCTATGTCTCAAACTGAAATGATTCAAATAACGCTATGATATGTAATACCATACAAACACTTATATATAGGAAGTACCAGCGGCGTATCCACCATGCTTGTATCATATTACACACGCATCGTTACTTAATCACTTAATCAAACCAAACCAACCAATGTAAGAAGTCTATGTTTAAATCAATTGTCAAATGTATTGGGTAATATGTCAAAGTGTTCATGTCAAGATGTAAATCATATCAAAATGTCTATGTCAAATATCCATGTCAAATGTCTATGTCAAATATCCATGTCAAACGTCTATGTCAAGATGTCATGTATGGCAAGTGAAATGTCTCAACTAAACCATATGCACAAAAACAAAGTATTGAAGTAAATCTTGGTTTAAATCAAAGTTATGTTTTGTGGGAAATGCATGATCAAATGTCAATCATGTTAAAATGTCTATGCCGAAATGTCTATGTCAAATGTCTATGTCAAAATGTCATGTAAAACGATGTACTAAGTAATGCACACAATTGGGCACACCTAGCATGAAATGTCATAAAATCATGTACTATAATGTACTAACGAACATAGCAGTATATGATGTTAAAACAGGAAAGCATGAAAGTAACAAGTAGGCACATGTGTTCCACCCCAAAACAGTTTGGAAAACAGTAAAAGAGGGGTCTGTGTACTCACTTGAGATTGCTCAGTAGTCCTTGAGTAACAACTAAACAATGCTAGAGATCGCGGATATCAAACGGCACCTAGTATAGGTAGCTACATTAATAAACCGGACTTAAAACGGAAGATCGGGTAGCATTAGGGTTT
Organism: Helianthus tuberosus; assembly: GCA_030545235.1. NCBI lineage: Eukaryota > Viridiplantae > Streptophyta > Magnoliopsida > Asterales > Asteraceae > Helianthus > Helianthus tuberosus. Next base: position 50,241,056 of record CM060429.1, on the reverse strand, counting down.
GTAAACCAAACGAGTGTAGAGACTCGTGTCATTTGGTTTAACAAAGCCTACATACTAAATGAAACTTAACCTAAGTGTCTACGACCCATTACGACCCGTTTAGGTAGCTTATGCTACTTTAACGCGTCGTTCGCGTGAAACGCGTTCGGACCGCCTAACTAGTCCTATGACAAGTGTTATATGCCTAAACATGTTACATAATCAGTTATGTGACAAAAGTTTAGGTTACATATGCTTAATTACCAATTATACATGAAAAGGGTATTCTGGTAATTTACCTAAGGCATATAAATTACTTTTCATACAACTACTTAAACGAAGCGACCATAAGGTATAACCTCGGAAGGTTATTCCCTATATACTATGGTCACCTAATGTATTTGGTCGGATCCTAATGATCGACCAAACTGGGTCGGGTTCGAGGTATAAGCGATTTATTAGATCGCTTACCCTACGACCCTAGACAACGTGGTAATCAGTGGGCATAGTCCCAAGGGACTATGACCAACGTGATTACACTCACGTTGCGAAGTTCAAAAGAACTTCGCATTGACCATTACTGGTCAACGCTGAAAGTCAAACAAAGTTTGACTTTCGGACTCGAAAAGCAATAAAATAAGGAAAAGAACGAAAGAATACTTACGAAGGGTCCCCGAATGCTAATCCCGATTCAAGAATCTCAGGTATGAAACAATGGTTTCAACTTAGAGGTTCTCAAATCAGAATTCTAGTGATTTTAGCAATGGGGGGTATGGGGTATTTATAGGAATACCCGAACCGTTAAGATCGTTTCATGGAAAACGTGCCTTAATCCCATCCGCACATGTGTTGCAAAGTTATGGTGCTTAAATTCCATCCATACATGTGTTGCAAAGTTATGGTGCTTAGGTGATTAAATTCCATCCATACATGTGTTGCAAAGTTATGGTGCTTAAATTCCATCCATACATGTGTTGCAAAGTTATGGTGCCTAAATTCCATCCTTATCCGCTGACTAAGCAAGTTTAGAATGTGTGGTTGTGAATTAAACAACGGCTAATACATCGAATCTGGTCCCGAATGCGAAAAACTGAGTTTCTGCATGTTTTCTGTCCAGCATAGGCAGTCGCGTAGCGCGACTGGTAAAGCCTATAGGGCTCGCGCTACGCTAGCATGTACCAGGTTCAGAAAAGTTTCAAAATTGACAGTTTTGGTCCCTGTGGTGTTTTAAGGCCTTTTTCGATGCGTTTGAACCCCGTTAACCTCATTTCAAGGCTCTAAAATGAAGTTAAAGTATAGGGAACTCAAAACATGCTCAAAAATATGTCGGAGGTTGGTTCGTTTGGCCGTACGAACGCGATGTTCGCTTAATTACGACGGAATGCGCATAAGCGAAAAACGATCCAAATGACGCGACGAATGGATTTTTCTTATGGCGAACACTAAAATATAATATAGTCATGCTTACATAAATTTTTGGATGTCCGGATATATTCAGAACGTAAGTTATGCGCGAAAATGCAAACTTGTGCACTTTTTTGACACTTTTAGTCCCTGAATGACACAAAAGTTTATTTTAGCATACCGAACACCTCAAAGCCTATTTCTAAGCTATGTGAAGGGTATTTATGGTATGTTTAACTTATGGTCATGCTCCGGAATGTCTGTTACAGTTCAAATTGGCATACTTTCGCAGTTTGTCAACTTTAGTCCCTGTAAGCGATTAAACTTTGATTTCACCACACCAAACCTTCCAAAACTTATATCTAAGTTATGTAAAGGTTATTTAAGGTATGTTAAGCCTATTTCACTATTCCGGAGTGTTCGTTGGATTAAACTGGTTATATTTACGCATCAGAGCGCGTATAACCCTCCAGAAAGCGATTTAGAGCTTGAAATCGGACAAGAGTTGATATGTATAAACGATACACATATTTTTTTACAAATCCCAAGCATGAAATACAATATTTCATTGGTTTGGTATTTGTTTGATGGTCGCAGTGACACGGGTGTCACAGTCTCCCCTACTTTAGGAAATTTCGTCCCGAAATTAATTCGTAGGAGTCTATTTGTGACTTTGTGTTAAATAACCATCAAAGATGACCAAGACGTAATCCTGTAATTTCTCTTTAACGAACATTTTTCAGAAATGAAAAAAATGAACAGAGTTATTTTCAACAGGCATTCTTTAGAAACAAAAATGAACAGAATAGTCATTTTCCACAACATCTTCAGAAACAAAAATGAACAGAATAGTCATTTTACATCTTTAGAAACAAAAATAGTCATTTTACATCTTCAGAAACAAAAATGAACAGAATAGTCATTTTACATCTTCAGAAACAAAAATGAACGGAATAGTCATTTTACATCTTCAGAAACAAAAATGAACGGAATAGTCATTTTACATCTTCAGAAACAAAAATGAACGGAATAGTCATTTTACATCTTCAGAAACAAAAATGAACGGAATAGTCATTTTACATCTTCAGAAACAAAAATGAACGGAATAGAATAGTCATTTTACATCTTCAGAAACAAAAATGAACGGAATAGTCATTTTACATCTTCAGAAACAAAAATGAACGGAATAGTCATTTTACATCTTCAGAAACAAAAATGAACAGAATAGTCATTTTACATCTTTAGAAACAAAAATGAACGGAATAGTCATTTTACATCTTCAGAAACAAAAATGAACAGAATAGTCATTTTACATCTTCAGAAACAAAAATGAACAGAATAGTCATTTTACATCTTCAGAAACAAAAATGAACGGAATAGACTCTAGACACATGACAAAATTTGCTGTGGTTTCTGTGCACTGAATTTCATAATTATGTATGCATCCATAATTATGCAATTCCTTGCATAGTCCGCACAACTTGTCTTGAAATGTTTTGTGGGGAGGATAATCAAACCTGATGAAGAGTATGACTAGACTACCATAGGGTCCTTTTAATTAGATCAACAAAGGATCCTTTTAATTAGACCACCAAGGAGTCCTTTCAGCTATATCATCACATGATATTCCTAACCAGATTTTTGGATCAATCTGTTTACCTAGACCACTCAGGGGTCTAATTATGGAATAGTACAATATAATCCGAGGGTCTTTACTATTACGTAAAATCCCATTGAGGATTTAATATAGTACCTTTGGATATCCTACTTTGAATTTCCTTATACAAAGATATGGAAGATTCTACGAGGATTTGGATAACAAAACTTGGATTACACAAAGCATAAAAGGAAACACATAAGCACATAATCACATAGTTGTTTAATTTGATCTTTACTTTGTTATCTTTGGACACGGATATTTAAAGCACACCAGGAATCCAATCCGTGGATTCCATGCGGCACTTAAATCATTAGAATCTAACTATGAAGATAGGAAGATCTAAATAAGAATTCGGCTTTGTCCTTATTGAATGGTAATGTACGTATTAAGGCATACGAATAATTCAATTAAGGGCTCCGATTTGAGTGATATTCATCCACAAGGATCTGATTATGAGGATAGAAAGATCCTTTATGGATTTTGAAATTTGTGTAACGAGAGGTGCTTCGACACCTTGCACTAGGCGTGCTTAAGTCGATACACAAAGTAGAAAGTTCATGAGGTTGAGGCGCTAGATATGCCAAGGCGACATATGAAGCAGAACTTGAAGGTTAAGTAGCAACAGGGTTTGCAACTGCTTTGCTTTGAACAGCAAAGCGACACATGTTAACCAAATGTCTCCATCGTCCACCGTGGGTACATTTGTAACATGGTATTTGATTTGAATAATGACGATGGCATTGATTGCACCAAGGAGCAGTTCCCTTATACAGCTTCATCCCTGAGGCGAGTCATGGTGATAGCTAAGTCAACGGTCCTCTGGAGTACGACGCCTATTCGCTGGGTAATTGCAGCACCTGGTTCGGACATTGTTGTTGCGATGAAGAAGCATCTTGAAGATAACGAAAGGCATAGGAGGAAACAAGCGACAGATAGTCAAAAGAAAATGACAAGGCATGTAGATTGTGACCATTTGTTTGTTACCAAAGGCAAACAAATGAGACAGTGAAAGTGAGCGGGTCAATATAATGTATCGCGAAGACATGCTCGCCTATAAGTGAACACTCATCCCAAGAATTCCCAGGTAAGCACAACTGGTCTCGCGTCTGATGAGATGTATACGAAGTGCTTGCCTAGACAGAAAACCCAGAATACAGGCATTCACCCTTCCAGTTTGCACGTTTTCACATTATTTAAAACCCAAAACCTTGACGAGATTTTGAAAACTTAAAGGGGTTCAAAACCATATAACAGAGGGTTCAAAACCTTACAATAGAGGGTTCAAAACCTTGTAATCAATCATCCTAGAACAGATGATTAGTTTTCAAAGCGGTTTTGAAATTTATGTTCTTGTTGTGGTAGTCGCCTAAGGATAGGTGACGGTATTGTTTTATGACTAAACGCAAGTAAACTCGCGTTAGGGTCCTAAGAAAGTTATAGACTAGGTCAAAGCATTACTAATAACCTAATTCCCTATAACCATTGGCTCTGATACCATCTTTCTGTCACACCCCGACCACGTAGAACATACAAACGTGGCGGAAATGTCAGGGAGTGTTGTAACAGAATTAATTGTTTCAAATCCATGGCAATTGAAGTTTCGTTTTATTGATTACAAGTGTTATAATGTCTTAACAAACAAAGAAATACAACATAATTAACTAGTCTTGCATCTTTTATTGTCACTAAAGCCCAAGTCTGCCTATGTGTATCTTGATCATCTTATGCAACAGTTCCTGAAAAACACATGTGAAAATAGGTACGTCAGCATAAAAATGCCTGTGAGATACATAGGTTTTGTGAAAATAGGTTTCATGACTTATGTTTGAGAAAATGTTTAGTCATGAACCTTGTTATTTGCTTTGCTTTGTAAATCATTTGAAAAACAATGAGTTCAGATGATAAGTATAAATAAATGTAGGGTTAAATGAATAACCAAGTAAAATATGTTTGCATAAGATAAGATGTTTATAAATCAATGTCTTGTGAAAAGTATGTTATTTGTATAAAATGTTCTATGTCTCAAACTGAAATGATTCAAATAACGCTATGATATGTAATACCATACAAACACTTATATATAGGAAGTACCAGCGGCGTATCCACCATGCTTGTATCATATTACACACGCATCGTTACTTAATCACTTAATCAAACCAAACCAACCAATGTAAGAAGTCTATGTTTAAATCAATTGTCAAATGTATTGGGTAATATGTCAAAGTGTTCATGTCAAGATGTAAATCATATCAAAATGTCTATGTCAAATATCCATGTCAAACGTCTATGTCAAGATGTCATGTATGGCAAGTGAAATGTCTCAACTAAACCATATGCACAAAAACAAAGTATTGAAGTAAATCTTGGTTTAAATCAAAGTTATGTTTTGTGGGAAATGCATGATCAAATGTCAATCATGTTAAAATGTCTATGCCGAAATGTCTATGTCAAATGTCTATGTCAAAATGTCATGTAAAACGATGTACTAAGTAATGCACACAATTGGGCACACCTAGCATGAAATGTCATAAAATCATGTACTATAATGTACTAACGAACATAGCAGTATATGATGTTAAAACAGGAAAGCATGAAAGTAACAAGTAGGCACATGTGTTCCACCCCAAAACAGTTTGGAAAACAGTAAAAGAGGGGTCTGTGTACTCACTTGAGATTGCTCAGTAGTCCTTGAGTAACAACTAAACAATGCTAGAGATCGCGGATATCAAACGGCACCTAGTATAGGTAGCTACATTAATAAACCGGACATAAAACGGAAGATCGGGTAGCATTAGGGTTTGTAAACCAAACGAGTGTAGAGACTCGTGTCATTTGGTTTAACAAAGCCTACATACTAAATGAAACTTAACCTAAGTGTCTACGACCCATTACGACCCGTTTAGGTAGCTTATGCTACTTTAACGCGTCGTTCGCGTGAAACGCGTTCGGACCGCCTAACTAGTCCTATGACAAGTGTTATATGCCTAAACATGTTACATAATCAGTTATGTGACAAAAGTTTAGGTTACATATGCTTAATTACCAATTATACATGAAAAGGGTATTCTGGTAATTTACCTAAGGCATATAAATTACTTTTCATACAACTACTTAAACGAAGCGACCATAAGGTATAACCTCGGAAGGTTATTCCCTATATACTATGGTCACCTAATGTATTTGGTCAGATCCTAATGATCGACCAAACTGGGTCGGGTTCGAGGTATAAGCGATTTATTAGATCGCTTACCCTACGACCCTAGACAACGTGGTAATCAGTGGGCATAGTCCCAAGGGACTATGACCAACGTGATTACACTCACGTTGCGAAGTTCAAAAGAACTTCGCATTGACCATTACTGGTCAACGCTGAAAGTCAAACAAAGTTTGACTTTCGGACACGAAAAGCAATAAAATAAGGAAAAGAACGAAAGAATACTTACGAAGGGTCCCCGAATGCTAATCCCGATTCAAGAATCTCAGGTATGAAACAATGGTTTCAACTTAGAGGTTCTCAAATCAGAATTCTAGTGATTTTAGCAATGGGGGGTATGGGGTATTTATAGGAATACCCGAACCGTTAAGATCGTTTCATGGAAAACGTGCCTTAATCCCATCCGCACATGTGTTGCAAAGTTATGGTGCTTAAATTCCATCTATACATGTGTTGCAAAGTTATGGTGCTTAGGTGCTTAAATTCCATCCATACATGTGTTGCAAAGTTATGGTGCTTAAATTCCATCCATACATGTGTTGCAAAGTTACGGTGCCTAAATTCCATCCTTATCCGCTGACTAAGCAAGTTTAGAATGTGTGGTTGTGAATTAAACAACGGCTAATACATCGAATCTGGTCCCGAATGCGAAAAACTGAGTTTCTGCATGTTTTCTGTCCAGCATAGGCAGTCGCGTAGCGCGACTGGTAAAGCCTATAGGGCTCGCGCTACGCTAGCATGTACCAGGTTCAGAAAAGTTTCAAAATTGACAGTTTTGGTCCCTGTGGTGTTTTAAGGCCTTTTTCGATGCGTTTGAACCCCGTTAACCTCATTTCAAGGCTCTAAAATGAAGTTAAAGTATAGGGAACTCAAAACATGCTCAAAAATATGCCGGAGGTTGGTTCGTTTGGCCGTACGAACGCGATGTTCGCTTAATTACGACGGAATGCGCATAAGCGCGAAAAACGATCCAAATGACGCGACGAATGGATTTTTCTTATGGAGAACACTAAAATATAATATAGTCATGCTTACATAAATTTTTGGATGTCCGGATATATTCAGAACGTAAGTTATGCGCGAAAATGCAAACTTGTGCACTTTTTTGACACTTTTAGTCCCTGAATGACACAAAAGTTTATTTTAGCATACCGAACACCTCAAAGCCTATTTCTAAGCTATGTGAAGGGTATTTATGGTATGTTTAACTTATGTTCATGCTCCGGAATGTCTGTTACAGTTCAAATTGGCATACTTTCACAGTTTGTCAACTTTAGTCCCTGTAAGCGATTAAACTTTGATTTCACCACACCAAACCTTCCAAAACTTATATCTAAGTTATGTAAAGGTTATTTAAGGTATGTTAAGCCTATTTCACTATTCCGGAGTGTTCGTTGGATTAAACTGGTTATATTTACGCATCAGAGCGCGTATAACCCTCCAGAAAGCGATTTAGAGCTTGAAATCGGACAAGAGTTGATATGTGTAAACGATACACATATTTTTTTACAAATCCCAAGCATGAAATACAATATTTCATTGGTTTGGCATTTGTTTGATGGTCGCAGTGACACGGGTGTCACACAACAAACACTCCGGAATAGTGACATAGGCTTAACATACCTTAAATAACCTTTACATAACTTAGAAATAAGTTTTGGAAGGTTTGGTAAGCCGAAATCAAGTTTATTCGCTTATAGGGACTAAATTTGACAAACTGCCAAAGTATGTTGATTTGTACTGTAATGGACATTCCAAAACATGACCATAAGTTAAAAACACCCTAAATATCCTTTATATAGCTTAGAAATAGGCTTTGAGGGGTTCGGTGTGCTAAAATAAACTTTACGCTCATTCAGGGACTAAAAGCATCAAAAAGTGCATAAGTTTGCATTTTCGCGCATAACTTACGTTCTGAATACATCCGGACATCCAAAAATTTATGTAAGCATTAAAATATTTTATTTTAGTGTTTGGCATAAGAAAAATCCATTCGTCGCGCAATTTGGATCGTTTTTCGCGCTTGTACGCATTTCATCGTAATTAAGCGAATATCGCGATCGTACGACCAAACGAACCGACACCCGGCATATTTTTGAGCATTTTTCAAGTCCAAAATGTTTTGGCATCATTTTAGGGCCTTAAAGTTGGCTTAACGGGCCTTAAACATGTCGGAAATGAGCTTAAACTATAACAGGGACCATTTCTGTCATTTCTGAAAGTTGGTTGCTGATCAGAAGACTCAGGCGGCCCGCGTAAGCCCCCATTAAACCTTACGCGGCCCGTTCCAAGTTGGTTGCTGTGCAGAAAGTCGATTCTAGCCATTTCCAGCCTGTTCCAGCTGTTTGTGAGTGTTACAAATGGTATTTTAGATACTATGGGCCATTTTAGGGGTACCCAAGGTTTCACAAAACAAGGGGCACACATGTGCGGTTGAGATCGAGGCACATTATTCGATGAACGATCCTAACGGTGGTCCTTTTCCTATAAATACCCCCACCCCTTTTGTTGCAACCCACTTAATTTCTGAGATTTTCTCTAAGTTGAAGTGTGAAACACTTCTTACCTGAGAAATACTTGGAAAATCAAACTTGCAGGGACCCTATGTAAGTATTCCTTCGTTCTTTTCATTCATTTTAGTGTTAAAGTCAAATTGCGTTTGACTTTCTGCATTGACCAGTTTATGGTCAATGCGAAGTTCGTTTGAACTTCATAACGTGAGTGTAATCACGATGGTTATAGTCCCTAGCGACTATACCTACTGATTACCAAGTTATCTAGGCTCAGTGACGAGTCGTAGTTTCGGCCAAAATGCGTATTCTTGCGTATTTTGTAACCAAACTACTTTTAGGTATCAAAACCGTTTGTTTTGGTACCAAACTTGTTTTCTAACCTTGTTAAACATGTTTTAACATGTTTAGCTTGTCACTTTTAGAATTGTGCTTGTATAGGGTCGTAAAGGTAAGCGATCTAATCAATCGCTTATACTTTCGAACCCGACCCGTTTGGTCGATCATTAGGTTCCGAGCAAACACATTAGGTGCCATTGTTGTATAGGGAATAACCTTCCGAGGTTATACCTTATGGTCACGTCGTTTAAGTGGTTGTATGATAGGTAGTTTATATGCCTTAGGTAAATTACCAAAATACCCTTTTTACGAATAAATTCATTTTAAGAATTTGTAACCAAAATTTCGACATCTAAACTATATTAGACATGTTAAGGCATATTTTACTTGTCATATGACTAGTTAAGCGGTCCGAACGCGTTTTGCGCGAACGACGCGTTAAAGTAGCATAAGCTACCTAAACGGGTCGTAATGGGTCGTAAGCACTTAGGTTAGGTTTCATTTTAGTATGTAGGCTTTGTTAAACCATATTACATGAGTTTCTATACTCATTTGGTTTACGAAACCTCATTCTATCCGATCTTCCGATTTAGGTCCGGTTATTTATGTAGTTATCTATATAGGGTGCCGTTTGATTCCATGATCCCTCTAGCTTTGCTTGGTTGTTGTTCAAGACTTCTAAGCACCCTCAAGTGAGTACATAGACCCCTCTTTTACTGTTTTCAAACGTTTTGGGGTGAAACACATGTGCCTACTTGTTACTTTCGTGTTTTTCATGTTTTCATATCATATACTTGCTATGTTCATTAGTACACTATTAGTACATGATTTCATTATGTTTTGCTATGTATGTTTACTTAACATGCTAGCACATTGTTTTACATTACATTTCTTTTGCTATGTATGTTTACTTAACATGCTAGCACATTGTTTTACATGACTTTTCTGCTTTGTATGTTAACTTAGCATACTTAGTACATTGTTTTACATTGCATCTCTGTTGCATATGTTCTCGTAACATATGGACACATTGTTTTATATCTCTACCTTGTATGTTCACTTAGCATACTAGGTACATTATTTTCATAAAACATGCTTACATTTGGTATGACATTTGGTTTGTTTAACGGGTCTTTATTACATTCATTAACACCGATCATGCCGCTCGGTAGTAAGTAATGGTACCATAGGACTTGGCATCTCCAGTTCCTAAAACCCTAGGTTTGTTTGGGTGGAAGGAATGACCGAATCCAAAAACATTTCTTTTGATAACCTTCACTCTAATGTTATCCGTCTGTCTCAAGGCTTGAATGTAGGCGTTTAACATTACCGCATAAATGGTTGTATCTGTAAAGCATGCATTATCTTACAAAACATAACTTTTGATTATATTTTATCAAATGCATTGTTTTGTACATTACTTTCTTATAGGGTTGAATAAATGCTTTTAATCAATAAATGCTTTTATTCACTCTACATAACATTTGTTTACACATTACATGATTTACATATGATGGTTTTTACATAAACATTTGACATTTGACTATACATAAACATTTCTACATTGATGGTTTGTTTTGGTAAGTGATTTAAATAACGAGGCGTGTGTAATAAGATAAAAGCATGGTGGATACGCCACTGGTACTTCCTATATATAAGTTCTTTTATAGTATTACATATCGTAGCGTTATTTAAATCATTTCAATATTTGACTTATTACATTTTACACAAACAACATATTTTCACTAAACATTTGTTTTACAAAACAACTTATTTCATACAAACTCATTTTTACTTGGTTATTCATTTAACCTTACATTATTCTTTACATATCATCTATTTTAATCATCGCTTTTCAAATGAATTTAAAAAGAAAACATTTTACAAGGATCATGACTAACTTTTCTTAAACATTTTTCTTTAAACTTATAGGTCATGAATCCTAAATCAACAAAACCTACATATCTCACAGGCATTTTTATGCTGACGTACCTATTTTCACATGTGTTTCAGGAAATGATGCATAGGATTGATCAAGATACATGTTGGTGCATACGTCTGTCGACTTCGTCTTGTATCGAGTCTTGCATTGTTCAGGACACGGAGTTCAAGAAAACATGCTAAAAGATTAATTCCGCTTCAAAGAGTTAATTCCGCTTGAATGGAGCATCTTGTAATTCCGCACGGAATTACAATGTAATTCCGTTTGACATGTTAATATCGCTTGTAATTATATTTCCGTGTGAAGTGGTAATTCCGCTTGAGTGATGTTCAAGCGGAATTAGTGGGTCTATAAATAGGAGTCATTCCGTTTCATTTGAAATGGAATTAGGGTGTGGTGATTTCCGACGGCGAAGCTCTGTCGAAGTGTCTATAGCTCTGTAAACGATCTTAAATCAATCTAAAGACAGTTTAAAATGATTTCTTGTGCATTCCAGCTGAAATAACACTGGTACATTTGTTTCCGCCACTTGTATTGGTGAATAACTCTTCTGATCGACTCGTTTGGGTCTGAAAACGATCCTACAATACACTTAGGTGGACTTGGGCCTTAGTGACATTTAAAAGATGCAAGACTAGTTAATTTTGTTATGTTTCTTTGTTGCTAAGACATTGTAACACTTTTAATCAAGAAAACAAAATTTCAAATTTTCATGTGTTATGAAACAATGATTCTGTTACAACACTCCCCGACGATTCCGCCACGATTTGTTGTTTTACGTGGTCGGGGTGTGACAGAAAAGTTGGTATCAGAGCTCGTGGTTATAGGGAATTAGGTTATTAGTAATGCTTTGACCTAGTCTATAACCTTCCTAGGACCCTAACGCGAGTTTAATTGCGTTTAGTCATAAAACAATACCGTCACCTATCCTTAGGCGACAACCATAACAAGAATATAAATTTCAAAACCGTTTTGAAAACTAATCATCTGTTCTAGGATGATTGATTACTAGGTTTTGAACCCTCTAAGGCTTCAAGGAAACCCGCAGCAGTTACACCTAATCAAGCGGGACCTAGCCAAGTGGCAGCGCCACCAGCTAGGAAGCCTTACTTAGGAACTGCCCCATGGTGCAAAAGATGCAACCGTCATCATTCAAACCTAATACCATGCTTCAAATGTACCTACTGTGGATGGTGGGGACATTTGATTAACATATGCCGCTTTGCTATCCAAAACAAAGCTGTTACAAATCTTGCTACTACCCAACTCCAAGTCAACCCTACTCAAGCTCGTTTTCCGTCTGGTACTTGCTACAACTGTGGCGAGACGAGCCATTTCAGGAACAAATGCCCGAAGATTGTCAATACAAATCCAACCCTTGGATGAGCATTTGGCTTATTAGAAGAAGTTGCTGCTTTAAATAATTTGTATCTGTTGCTTTTGTTTCTTTTGTTGAACTCGGAAACAATGTGGTCAGTTTATGAATAAATTGTTGTTCACAATTCTGATATACAAGTGTAGTTATAGGTGTGTATGGCATTTCCCTATAATACATGCATTAAGGAACTATGTTCCTTACAAACTACTCTTGTGAATTTCCCATTCTTGTGTTTGCTCATGATTCCTTTGGAAAATTCTAAGTACTCGTTTCATTCTAAGAAACGAAGTACAGAAAATAAAGTGACATTATCAGTAATCGTGCTTTTGCACATCTGTGCCTTTGAATCCTTGGTTAGATAGCTAAGGGTATTTTCAAATCTCATACCCATTACGTTCTGATTTTCAACATGCATAACATAAGTTTTCAAAACAACCTTCATGATTTCAAAAACATTTTATATATAGTTCGAAAACATTTTTAATATAGTGTATTTACTTATCAAATGCATGATTTCAAAAACATTGTCTATGTTTTCAAAAACAACCTCCATGATTTCAAAAACATTGTCTATGTTTTCAAAAACAACCTTCATGATTTCAACATGTTTCATATAGTCCGAAAACAATATTAACACAGTATATTTTCTTATCAAGTGCATGATTTCAAAAAGCATTATTCATATCTTCAAAAACCTTATACATAATTTCGAAATCTCATCTTGCATGATTTTAAAACATTTTATAAATATACTTACTTAATACACCTACTTTACGATTTCAAAAGTATTATATATATAAGGTTTCAAAAACATTAAACACATTTCAAAAAGAAACCCCATGCATAGTTTTCAAAAAACATTTTCTCATGCATTGACTTAACCTTCAAATTTTGCTTCATATGTCACCTTGGCATATCTAGCACCTCAATTTCATAAGCATTTTAACTCATGTTTTAACTTAAGCACGTCTAGTGCAAGGATTTGAAACGCCTCCCGCCTTTTAAATCCCAAAAAAATCCATATGGGATCTTTTTATCTTCACAATTAGATCCTTGTGGATGATTATCATTCAATCAGAGTCCTTAATTGGATTCCTTGTGTACCTTAATTCGAATATTTCGGTTCCTTATAATCGAAATCGAATCTTCTCTTTAAGATCTTTCTATCTTCATAGTTAGATTCTTAATAATGTTTAAAGTACCAAATGAAATCCACGGAATGGATTCCTAGTGTGCTTTAAATGCATGTGCGCAATTAACAAGAACAAATTAACAAAATGATAACAAATTTAAAATCAAGTTAAACAATTATGTGATTATGTGTTTATGCATTTTGTGTTTTCTTCTATGCATTTTTGTGTTTTTGTACACTCTGGATATTCGTTATCCAAATCCTTGTAGAATCTTTCATATCTTCATATGAGGGATTCGTAGTAGGATATTCAAAAAGGTACTACCTTAAAATCCTTATTGGGCTTCTACATGATAGTTAAAACCCTTGGATTATATAGTACCATTCCATCTTTCATAAGAGACCCTTTGAGTGGTCTAGTCAAAAAGATTGATTCAGAATCTGGTTAAAGAATGACATGTGGTGATATGGCTGAACAGACTCCTTGGTAGTCTATTTAGATCATTTATTGATTTAATTAAAAGGACTCTATGGTGGTCTAGTCACACTCATCACAGGTTTGTTCATTTGGTTTCCCCCTACACATTATAAAATATACTGTGTGAACTATGCAAGGAATTGTGTAATTATGGACGCGTACATAATTATGAAATTCATTGCACAGAAACCCAGTAAGATTTATTATGTGTAAGAACCGATAGTGACAACAATAACAAAATGTGAACGATGTAATGGAGGTACGGTGGACGCACCAATAACGCTTAATAGACTTATATATAAGTGTCCCTCCTACATTGTAAGCATGATGTTATTTAAAGTTACTAGAAGTTCAGAACTCTAACCAGTGTTGTTTGATCTTTTCAACTTCATGTTTCAAACCCTCACAAGTTTCCTCTAAATAAATTTCGGGATGAAATTTCCTGAAGTAGGGGAGACTGTGACACCTGTGTCACTTCAACCATCAAACAAATACCAAACCAATGAAATATTGTATTTCATACTTGGGATTTGTATAAATATGTGTATCATTTGCACATATCAATTCTTGTTCGATTTCGGGCTCTAAATCACTTTCTGGAAGGTTATACGCGCACTGATGCGTAAATATAACCAGTTTAATGCAACAAACACTCCGGAATAGTGACATAGGCTTAACATACCTTAAATAACCTTTACATAACTTAGAAATAAGTTTTGGAAGGTTTGGTATGCCGAAATCAAGTTTATTCGCTTATAGGGACTAATGTGACACCTGTGTCACTGCGACCATCAAACAAATACCAAACCAATGAAATATTGTATTTCATACTTGGGATCTGTATAAATATGTGTATCTTTTACACATATCAATTCTTGTTCGATTACAAGCTCTAAATCACTTTCTGGAAGGTTATACGCACACTGATGCGTAAATATAACCAGTTTAATGCAACAAACACTCTGGAATAGTGAAATAGGCTTAACATACCTTAAATAACCTTTACATAAGTTAGAAATAAGTTTTAAAGGCTTTGGTATGGCAGAAACAAGTTAAATCGCTTACAGGGACTAAAGTTGACAAACTGCGAAAGTATGCCAAACTGAACTGTAACAGACATTTCGAAACATGACCATAAGTTAAACACACCTTAAATATCCTTTATATAGCTTAGAAATAGGCTTTGATGGGTTCGGTGTGCTAAAATAAACTTTTGGGTCATTCAGGGACTAAAAGCGTCAAAAAGTGCACAAGTTTGCACTTTCGCGCATAACTTACATTCTGAATACACCCGGACATCCAAAAAAATTTTGTAAGCACTAAAACATTTTATTTTAGTGTTTGGCATAAGAAAAATCCATTCGTCGCGTCATTTGGATCGTTTTTCGCGCTTATGCGCATTCCGTCGTAATTAGCCGAACAACGCAACCGTACGGCTAAACGAACCGACATCCGAGATATTTTTGAGAACATTTTAAGTTCCCTTTACTTTAACTTCATTTTAGAGCTTTTAAATGGGGTTAACGGGCCTTAAACGCGTCGGAAAAGGCCTTATTACACTACAGGGACCAAATCTGCCATTTTTGAAACTTTCTGTGCAGAAACATTGAATCTGGCCTATACCACCTTTGCACATGGTTTTGGGAAATACTATGGGCTGGTTTGATGTGCACATGGTATTACAATACCATGGGTGCAAGTGTATGGCCAAGATTGAAGCACTTTTTCCAAGAAACGATCCTAACGGTTCGGGAAATCCTATAAATACCCCATGCCTTCATTTGCAAAACCCACAAGAATTTTGATTTGAGAAACTCTAAGTTGAAACCATTGTTTCATACCTGAGTTACTTGGATCGAGATTAGCATTCGGGGACCCTTCGTAAGTATTCTTTCGTTCTTTTAATTGTTTTTCGAGTCCGAAAGTCAAACTTTGTTTGACTTTCTGCGTTGACCAGTTTATGGTCAATGCGAAGTTCATTTGAACTTCACAACGTGATTGTAATCACGATGGTTATAGTCCCTTGTGACTATGCCTACTGATTATCACGTTGTCTAGGGTCGTAAGGGTAAGCGATCTGATAAATCGCTTATACCTTCGAACCCGACCCATTTGGTCGATCATTAGGATCCGACCAAATACATTAGGTGACCATAGTATATAGGGAATAACCTTCCGAGGTTATACCTTATGGTCACGACGTTTAAGTAGTTGTATGATAGGTAGTTTATATGCCTTAGGTAAATTACCAAAATACCCCTTTGATGACAAAATTCATTTTAAACATATGTGACATAACTTTTGACATCTAAACTGATTTGACAACAATATTAGACATGTTAAGGCATATGTTACTTGTCATAGGACTAGTTAGGCGGTCCGAACGCGTTTCACGCGAACGACGCGTTAAAGTAGCATAAGCTACCTAAACGGGTCGTAATGGGTAGTAAGCACTTATGTTAGGTTTCTTTTAGTATGTAGGCTTTGTTAAACCATATTACACGAGTCTCCATACTCGTTTGGTTTACGAACCCTCATTCTATCTAAATCCTCCGATTTAGGTCCGGTTTATTAACATAGTTACCTATATTAGGTGCCGTTTGATTCCGAGATCTCTAGCATTGTTTGGTTGTTACTCAAGGACTACTAAGCAATCTCAAGTGAGTACATAGACCCCTCTTTTACTGTTTTCCAAACTGTTTTGGGGTGAAACACATGTGCCTACTTGTTACTTTCATGCTTTCCTGTTTTCACATCATATACCTGCTATGTTCGTTAGTACATTATAGTACATGATTTCATTACATTACATGCTATGTATGCCCATTGTGTGCGTACTTAGTACATCGTTCTACATTACATTTCATGCTATGTATGTCCATTGTGTGCATACTTAGTACATTGTTTTACATTGCATTTCTGTTGCATATGCTCATCCAGCATATGAACACATTATACTACATTTTGAACCGTTGTAACTGTTGAACCATGTGAATCATCTGTAACTGTTGAACCGTGTGAACCATTTGTATCTGTTGACCTGATTTACATTTGACAATAGATATTTGACTATACATAAACATTTCTACAATTGTTAAACATTACATCTTGGTGGTTTGGTTTGAGTAAGTGATTTAAGTAACGATGCGTGTGTAATATGATACAAGCATGGTGGATACGCCGCTGGTACTTCCTATATATAAGTGTCTGTATGGTATTACATATCGTAGCGTTATTTGAACCATTTCAATTTGAGACATATAACATTTTAGACAAATAACATACTTTTCACAAGACATTGTTTTACAAACAACTTATCTTATACAAACCCATTTTACATGATTATTCATTTAACCATACATTATTCTCTTATTTACACATATCATCTGATCTTATCATTTTTCAAATGATTTACAAGACAAAGCCAATTACAAGGTTCATGACTAAACATCTTTCTCAAACATAAGTCATGAATTCTGTTTTCACAAAACCTATGTATCTCACAGGCATTTTTATGCTGACATACCTATTTTCACATGTGTTTTCAGGTGATGATGTATAGGACTTATCAAGACATACTTAGGCAGACCTGTGCCTTAGTGACTTAAAACGAGACAAGAACTAGTTAATTTATGTTATGTACTCTTTGTTTCTTGTTTAAAACAATGTAAACTCTCATGTTTGTTTAATAAAACGAAACTTTAATTGCCATGGATTTGAAACGATTAATTCTGTTACAACACTCCCCGACGTTTCCGCCACGTTTTGTATGTTCTACGTGGTCGGGGTGTGACAGAAAAGATGGTATCAGAGCCAATGGTTATAGGGAATTAGGTTATTAGTAATGCTTTGACCTAGTCTATAACCTTCTTAGGACCGTAACGCGAGTTTACTTGCGTTTAGTCATAAAACAATAACGTCACCTATCCTTGGGCGACGACCACAACAAGAACATAAATTTCAAAACCGCTTTGAAAACTAATCATCTGTTCTAGGATGATTGATTACTAGGTTTTGAACCCTCTATTGTAAGGTTTTGAACCCCTTTGAGTTTTCAAAATCTCGTCTAGGTTTTGGGTTTTAAATAATGTGAACACGTGCAAACTGGAAGGGTGAATGCCTGTATTCTGGGTTTTCTGTCTAGGCAAGCACTTCGTATATATCTCATCAGACGCGAGACCAGTTGTGCTTACCTGGGAATTCTTGGGATGAGTGTTCACTTATAGGCGAGCATGTCTTCGCGATACATTATTTTTGATCCATTTACTTTGATTAGTCACCGGGGTCGTTTGTTGCTTTGTAGTAACAAACAAATGACCACTATCCTTGCTTTCATCAGATTTGTTTCATCTCATTCTTTTCGTCTAATACTCTCACTCGTTTCCTTTCATGTTTCCTCTTTTAGAATGCCTCCTCGATGCGAAAACCAGATAGCGACTGCCGAACTGGCAGAAATTATTGCGCAGCAAATGGCTGCTCAATTCCCAAACCTCTTTGCTCAATGGAACCAAGCCAACAACAACAACAATGGTCCATGCAATTTCAAGAGTTTTAACTCGGCTAAACCACTCAAGTTTAGTGGTTCTGAGGGAGCGACTGGGCTTCTTCAATGGTTCGAGAGCATTGAGAATACTTTCCGCCACGTGCAGTGTCCTGACAATCGCAAGGTCGAGTTTTCTTCGAGTGTGTTCCAGAAGAGGGCCCTTACGTGGTGGAAAGGGGTTATGAGAGATCGTGGTGCAGAAGTTGCTCTAGCACAGACATGGGCTGAACTTAGGGCCCTTATGATGAAGGAATTATGTCCTCGTCATGAGATCAGGGCCTTGGAAAGGGAATTCGACAATCTTGAGCAAGACAACGGTGAGCATCGAGCCTACACGGACCGTTATGAGGAGTTAAGTCTGTTATGCCCAAACATGGTCACGCCTTTGGATAAGGCAATCGAAAAGTACATTGATGGCCTCCCTGACTCAATACAAGACATTGTGACTGGTAGCAACCCTACTACAGTTAGACAGGCCATTGAGCTATCTGCAACCTTGACTGAATCAAAGATCAGGAAAGGTAAACTTTTCCGAAAAGGTGACAAGAAACCGGTCGAGGAATCGAACCCAATCGGGGAATCAAAGACCATGGATGAACAGACTGGATCCTCTAAGAAGTCAAAGAAGCGAAAGGCTTCTCAGCACTTCGCCGTGGTCGCTCACAATGATCAAGCCGTC
This sequence comes from Helianthus tuberosus, assembly GCA_030545235.1. NCBI lineage: Eukaryota > Viridiplantae > Streptophyta > Magnoliopsida > Asterales > Asteraceae > Helianthus > Helianthus tuberosus. The sequence goes on along the minus strand of CM060429.1, from coordinate 50,221,798 downwards.
CCCAACCAACCAGCTCAACCCCCTGCCAGGAAACCCTACAACAGAACTGCACCCTTGTGCAACCAATGTGGCCTACATCATCATGCTGGTGTGAAGTGCCGCACATGCCAAGTTTGCGGACTTATAGGTCATACAGCGAGGGTTTGCCCAACAGCAGCTGCACCAAATCAAGTTAACAACAATCCTGCTCAAGCTCGTTTTCCACCGGGGTCTTGCTACAACTGTGGTGAGATGGGCCATTTTCGTAGGAATTGCCCAAAGCTTGCTAATGCAAATCCAGCGCAGGGATGAGTATCTGACCGACAGAAGATAACGCTGTTTAGAAACTAATCGAGCCTTGTGTATTATTTTCTTTTGTTGTCAAGGTCCATGAAACAGTTGTTATCATTGTTTATAAATAAGTCTTTTATTGCAATGTAATTATGTTGTTGTATGTATAAACAAACATATCTCTTACAATACCGACAATCAAGGAACTGTATTCCTTGAAGAACAGACTACCCCCAAATTTCTTCCATTGTATGATCTCTTGCGTTTTCCACGAAAATCCTAAGTACCCGTTTCTTCCAAGAGAAACGAAGTACGAGGTGCCAAGTTAATAGCAATCAATAACAAGATAATAACAATTAAACAATTATGTGATTATGTGCTTATGTGTTCCCTTTTATGTGTCATATGATCCAAATTATGTTATCCAAATCCTCGTAGAATCTTACATATCCTTGTACAAGAGATTCATAGTAGGATACCCAAAGGTACTACCTAAAATCCTTAATGGACTTCTACGCTGTAGTTAAGTCCCTTGGATTATAAAGTACTACTTCATAATTAGACCCCTTTAGTGGTCTAGTTAAACTGATCGATCCAAAAAAAAATCTGGTTAGGAATATTATGTGATGATATAGATGAAAGGACTCCTTGGTGGCCTAATTAAGAAGATCCTCTGTCGATCTAATTAAAAGGACCCTATGGTAGTCTAGTCACCCTCATCACAAGTTTGATATCCTTCCCCACAACATTACAAAACGAACTGTGCGGACTGTGCAAGGAATTACGTAATTATGGATGCATACATAATTATGGAATTTAGTGCACAAAAATCACAGCAAGTTCTATCATGTATCTAAGTTAACCCAATTCATTTCCAATTCTGATGAAGCATCCGTTGAGGAAAAATGAACTAGCTATTTATTTTTCACTTCTGAGGAATATCCGTTGAGGAAAAGAATATCCGTTTATCCTTCATTTCCAACTCTGAGGAAGCAACCGTTGAAAATGACTCCGTTAGTTCATTTGCGTTTCTGAAGATTATCCGTTGAGGAAATGATTATCCGTTGTTAAATCTTTCATTTCCGTACCTGAGGAAGCAACCGTTGAAAATGACTCCGTTAGTTCATTTTCGTTTCTGAAGATTATCCGTTGAGGAAATGAATATCCGTTGATTATTTCTTCATTTCAAATTCTGAAGAATAACCGTCGAGGAAAATGACCCCGTTTGTTCATTTTCGTTCTGAAGAATATCCAGTGAGAGAAATGAATATCCGTGGATTATTCCTTCATTCCCGTTTCTGACGAAGGACCCGTTGAGGAAGAATGAATCATCCATTCGTTTTCACTTCTGAAGAATATCCGTTGAGGGAAATGTATATCCGTTTAGTTAAAAATCCTTTATTTTCCATTTCCAAAGAACTCGTTGAAGAAAATGACCCCGTTCGTTCATTTTCGCTTCTGAAAAGTATCCGTTGAGGAAAATAACAAAATTATGCTTTACATATCTCTGGTGGTTATTTGACACAAAGTCACAAATAGACTCCTACGAATAAATTTTGGGACGAAATTTCCTTAAGTAGGGGAGACTGTGACACCTGTGTCACTGCGACCATCAAACAAATACCAAACCAATGAAATATTATATTTCATACTTGGGATCTGTATAAATATGTGTATCTTTTACACATATCAATTCTTGTTCGATTACAAGCTCTAAATCACTTTCTGGAAGGTTATACGCACACTGATGCGTAAATATAACCAGTTTAATACAACAAACACTCCGGAATAGTGAAATAGGCTTAACATACCTTAAATAACCTTTACATAACTTAGAAATAAGTTTTAAAGGCTTTGGTATGGCAAAAACAAGTTAAATCGCTTACAGGGACTAAAGTTGACAAACTGCGAAAGTATGCCAATCTGAACTGTAACAGACAGTTCGGAACATGACCATAAGTTAAACACACCTTAAATATCCTTTATATAGCTTAGAAATAGGCTTTGATTGGTTCGGTGTGCTAAAATAAACTTTTGGGTCATTCAGGGACTAAAAGCGTCAAAAAGTGCACAAGTTTGCACTTTCGCGCATAACTTACATTCTGAATACACCCGGACATCCAAAAAATTTTTGTAAGCACTAAAACATTTTATTTTAGTGTTTGGCATAAGAAAAATCCATTCGTCGCGTCATTTGGATCGTTTTTCGCGCTTATGAGCATTCCGTCGTAATTAGCCGAACAACGCAACCGTACGGCTAAACGAACCGACATCCGAGATATTTTTGAGAACATTTTAAGTTCCCTTTACTTTAAATTCATTTTAGAGCTTTTAAATGGGGTTAACGGGCCTTAAACGCGTCGGAAAAGGCCTTATTACACTACAGGGACCAAATCTGCCATTTTTGAAACTTTCTGTGCAGAAACATTGAATCTGGCCTATACCACCTTTACACATGGTTTTGGGCAATACTATGGGCTGGTTTGATGTGCACATGGTATTACAATACCATGGGTGCAAGTGTATGGCCAAGATTGAAGCACTTTTTCCAAGAAACGATCCTAACGGTTCAGGAAATCCTATAAATACCCCATGCCTTCATTTGCAAAACCCACAAGAATTTTGATTTGAGAAACTCTAAGTTGAAAACATTGTTTCATACCTGAGTTACTTGGATCGAGATTAGCATTCGGGGACCCTTCGTAAGTATTCTTCCGTTCTTTTAATTGTTTTTCGAGTCCGAAAGTCAAACTTTGTTTGACTTTCTGCGTTGACCAGTTTATGGTCAATGCGAAGTTCGTTTGAACTTCGCAACGTGATTGTAATCACGATGGTTATAGTCCCTTGTGACTATGCCTACTGATTATCACGTTGTCTAGGGTCGTAAGGGTAAGCGATCTGATAAATCGCTTATACCTTCGAACCCGACCCATTTGGTCGATCATTAGGAACCGACCAAATACATTAGGTGACCATAGTATATAGGGAATAACCTTCCGAGGTTATACCTTATGGTCATGACGTTTAAGTAGTTGTATGATAGGTAGTTTATATGCCTTAGGTAAATTACCAAAATACCCCTTTGATGACAAAATTCATTTTAAACATATGTGACATAACTTTTGACATCTAAACTGATTTGACAACAATATTAGACATGTTAAGGCATATGTTACTTGTCATAGGACTAGTTAGGCGGTCCGAACGCGTTTCACGCGAACGACGCGTTAAAGTAGCATAAGCTACCTAAACGGGTCGTAATGGGTAGTAAGCACTTATGTTAGGTTTCTTTTAGTATGTAGGCTTTGTTAAACCATATTACACGAGTCTCCATACTCGTTTGGTTTACAAACCCTCATTCTATCTAAATCCTCCGATTTAGGTCCGGTTTATTAACATAGTTACCTATATTAGGTGCCGTTTGATTCCGAGATCTCTAGCATTGTTTGGTTGTTACTCAAGGACTACTAAGCAATCTCAAGTGAGTACATAGACCCCTCTTTTACTGTTTTCCAAACTGTTTTGGGGTGAAACACATGTGCCTACTTGTTACTTTCATGCTTTCCTGTTTTCACATCATATACATGCTATGTTCGTTAGTACATTATAGTACATGATTTCATTACATTACATGCTATGTATGCCCATTGTGTGCGTACTTAGTACATCGTTCTACATTACATTTCATGCTATGTATGTCCATTGTGTGCATACTTAGTACATTGTTTTACATTGCATTTCTGTTGCATATGCTCATCCAGCATATGAACACATTATACTACATTTTGAACCGTTGTAACTGTTGAACCATGTGAATCATCTGTAACTGTTGAACCGTGTGAACCATTTGTATCTGTTGACCTGATTTACATTTGACAATAGACATTTGACTATACATAAACATTTCTACAATTGTTAAACATTACATCTTGGTGGTTTGGTTTGAGTAAGTGATTTAAGTAACGATGCGTGTGTAATATGATACAAGCATGGTGGATACGCCGCTGGTACTTCCTATATATAAGTGTCTGTATGGTATTACATATCGTAGCGTTATTTGAACCATTTCAATTTGAGACATATAACATTTTATACAAATAACATACTTTTCACAAGACATTGTTTTACAAACAACTTATACAAACCCATTTTACATGATTATTCATTTAACCATACATTATTCTCTTATTTACACATATCATCTGATCTTATCATTTTTCAAATGATTTGCAAGACAAAGCCAATTACAAGGTTCATGACTAAACATCTTTCTCAAACATAAGTCATGAATTCTGTTTTCACAAAACCTATGTATCTCACAGGCATTTTTATGCTGACATACCTATTTTCACATGTGTTTTCAGGTGATGATGTATAGGACTTATCAAGACATACTTAGGCGGACCTGTGCCTTAGTGACTTAAAACGAGACAAGAACTAGTTAATTTATGTTATGTACTCTTTGTTTCTTGTTTAAAACAATGTAAACTCTCATGTTTGTTTAATAAAACGAAACTTTAATTGCCATGGATTTGAAACGATTAATTCTGTTACAACACTCCCCGACGTTTCCGCCACGTTTTGTATGTTCTACGTGGTCGGAGTGTGACAACTAAATTTGACAAACTGCGAAAGTATGTCAATTTGTACTGTAATGGACATTCCGGAACATGACCATAAGTTAAACACACCCTAAATATCCTTTATATAGCTTAGAAATAGGCTTTGAGGGGTTCGGTGTGCTAAAATAAACTCTATGCTCATTCAGGGACTAAAAGAGTCAAAAAGTGCATAAGTTTGCATTTTCGCGCATAACTTACGTTCTGAATATATCCGGACATCCAAAAATTTATGTAAGCATTAAAATATTTTATTTTAGTGTTTGGAATAAGAAAAATCCATTCGTCGTGCAATTTGGATCGTTTTTCGCGCTTGTGCGCATTTCGTCGTAATTAAGCGAATATCGCGATCGTACGACCAAACGAACTGACACCCGACATATTTTTAAGCATGTTTCATGTCCACAATGTTTAGGCATCATTTTAGGGCCTTAAAGTTGGCTTAACGGGCCTTAAACATGTCGGAAATGAGCTTAAACTATAACACGGACCATTTCTGTCATTTCTGAAAGTTGGTTGCTGATCAGAAGACTCAGGCGGCCCGCGTAAGCCCCCATTAAACCTTACACGGCCCGTGTGAGACTGCCAGATGTGCAGAAAGTTGATTCCAGCCTTTTCCAGCCTGTTCCAGCTGTTTGTGAGTGTTGCAAATGGTATTTTAGATACTATGGGCCATTTTAGGGGTACCCAAGGTTTCACAAAACAAGGGGCACACATGTACGGTTGAGATCGAGGCACATTATTCGATGAACGATCCTAACGGTGGTCCTTTTCCTATAAATACCCCCACCCCTTTTGTTGCAACCCACTTGATTTCTAAGATTTTCTCTAAGTTGAAGTGTGAAACACTTCATACCTGAGAAATACTTGGAAAATCAAACTTGCGGGGACCCTCTGTAAGTATTCCTTCGTTCTTTTCATTCGTTTTAGCGTTAAAGTCAAACTGCGTTTGACTTTCTGGATTGACCAGTTTATGGTCAATGCGAAGTTCGTTTGAACTTCATAACGTGAGTGTAATCACGATGGTTATAGTCCCTAGCGACTATACCTACTGATTACCACGTTATCTAGGCTCAGTGACGAGTCGTAGTTTCGGCCACAATGCGTATTCTTGCGTATTTTGTAACCAAACTACTTTTAGGTATCAAAACCGTTTGTTTTGGTACCAAACCTATTTTCTAACCTCGTTAAACCTGTCTTAACATGTTTAGCTCGTCACTTTTAGAATTGTGCTTGTATAGGGTCGTAAAGGTAAGCGATCTAATCAATCGCTTATACTTTCGAAACCCGGCCCGTTTGGTCGATCATTAGGATCTGACCAAACACATTAGGTGACCATAGTTGTATAGGGAATAACCTTCCGAGGTTATACCTTATGGTCACGTCGTTTAAGTGGTTGTATGATAGGTAGTTTATATGCCTTAGGTAAATTACCAAAATACCCTTTTTACGTATAAATTCATTTTAAGCATATGTAACCAAAATTTCGACATCTAAACTGATTAGGTAACTATATTAGACATGTTAAGGCATATTTTACTTGTCATAGGACTAGTTAAGCGGCCTGAACGCGTTTTACGCGAACGACGCGTTAAAGTAGCATAAGCTACCTAAACGGGTCGTAATGGGTCGTAAGCACTTAGGTTAGGTTTCATTTTAGTATCTAGGCTTTGTTAAACCATATTACATGAGTTTCTATACTCATTTGGTTTACGAAACCTCATTCTATCCGATCTTCCGATTTAGGTCTGGTTATTTATGTAGTTATCTATATAGGGTGCCGTTTGATTCCGTGATCCCTCTAGCTTTGCTTGTTGTTGTTCAAGACTTCTAAGCACCCTCAAGTGAGTACATAGACCCCTCTTTTACTGTTTTTCAAACGTTTTGGGGTGAAACACATGTGCCTACTTGTTACTTTTGTGCTTTTCATGTTTTCATATCATATACTTGCTATGTTCATTAGTACACTATTAGTACATGATTTCATTATGTTTTGCTATGTATGTTTACTTAACATGCTAGCACATTGTTTTACATTACATTTCTTTTGTTATGTATGTTTACTTAACATGCTAGCACATTGTTTTACATGACTTTTCTGCTTTGTATGTTAACTTAGCATACTTAGTACATTGTTTTACATTGCATCTCTGTTGCATATGTTCTCGTAACATATGGACACATTGTTTTATATCTCTGCCTTGTATGTTCACTTAGCATACTAGGTACATTATTTTCATAAAACATGCTTACATTTGGTATGAAATTTGGTTTGTTTAACGGGTCTTTATTACATTCATTAACACTGATCATGCCGCTCGGTAGTAAGTAATGGTACCATAGGACTTAACATCTCCCGTTCCTAAAACCCTAGGTTTGTTTGGGTGGAAGGAATGATCAAATCCGAAAACATTTCTTTTGATAACCTTCACTCTAAGGTTATCCGTCTGTCTCAAGGCTTGAATGTAGGTGTTTAACATTACCGCATAAATGGTTGTATCAGTAAAGCATGCATTATCTTACAAAACATAACTTTTGATTATATTTTATCAAATGCATTGTTTTGTACATTACTTTCTTATAGGGTTGAATAAATGCTTTTAATCAATAAATGCTTTTATTCACTCTACATAACATTTGTTTACACATTACATGATTTACATATGATGGTTTTTACATAAACATTTGACATTTGACTATACATAAACATTTCTACATTGATGGTTTGTTTTGGTAAGTGATTTAAATAACGAGGCGTGTGTAATAAGATAAAAGCATGGTGGATACGCCGCTGGTACTTCCTATATATAAGTGCTTTTATAGTATTACATATCGTAGCATTATTTAAATCATTTCAATATTTGACTTATTACATTTTACACAAACAACATATTTTCACTAAACATTTGTTTTACAAAACAACTTATTTCATGCAAACTCATTTTTACTTGGTTATTCATTTAACCTTACATTATTCTTTACATATCATCTATTTTAATCATCGCTTTTCAAATGACTTTTAAAAGAAAACATTTTACAAGGATCATGACTAACTTTTCTTAAACATTTTTCTTTAAACTTATAGGTCATGAATCCTAAATCAACAAAACCTATGTATCTCACAGGCATTTTTATGCTGACGTACCTATTTTCACATGTGTTTCAGGAAATGATACATAGGATTGATCAAGATACACTTAGGTGGACTTGGGCCTTAGTGACATTTAAAAGATGCAAGACTAGTTAATTTTGTTATGTTTCTTTGTTGCTAAGACATTGTAACACTTTTAATCAATAAAACAAAATTTCAAATTTCCATGTGTTATGAAACAATGATTCTGTTACAACACTCCCCGACGATTCCGCCATGATTTGTTGTTTTGCGTGGTCGGGGTGTGACACTGGCGAGCTTCCCTAGCTCCAATGTTGAACACTCTTCCACGAGCTTGGTTATTCTTTGGGCAATCCCGCTTGAAGTGCCCTACATCACCGCAACCATAACAACCTTGGCCGCGTCCATTCCCATTTCCACCTTGATTGTTGTTATTATTTCCTCCGCGGTTTCCATTTCCCGCTTAGTTTCCATTTCCATTCCGGTTTCCATTACCTCCCTGATAATTGTTCCCTCCCTGATTTCTATTCCAATAACCATTTCCACCACGGTTACCATTGCCCACCGTTTCCACGTCCAGTTCCATACCAGCATGTCTCCTTAGAATGACCAACTTTTCCACAAGTTTCACATTTCCCAACTCTGCATCGACCAGCATGATGAAACTGACATACATCACATTTGGGCAGGGTGCCCATATATCCGTTTCCCCTATTCGCATCATTTGTAGCGCCAGCTTATGCCTCAACTGGTGGGTTAGCATCTCTACGCTTGTTGGCATTATTGTTGTTGTTCGCCTGAGACCTTTCTTGAAATTCGAAAACTTCCTTTTGTTCTCTCCAGACGACTCGACATGAGTCTCTTTCTTCTAGGCCTCAGAAATCGTGAACTTGCCCAACCTGATCGCTTCTTCAGTCAGTGCCACACTCAAGTTGATTGCCTCAGTGATGGTTGGAGGCTTAGAAGCAGTTACCATGCTGAGAATCTGGGGTGCTAATCCCCAGATGAAACGTTCGATCCTCTTGAACTCTGGTTCTACCAAATAGGGGATAACACGAGACAAATCATGAAATCTTTGCACATATTCTGCTATCTTAGGGCCATCCATTTTCAGATTCCAAAATTTAGTCTCCAACTTCTGAATTTCAGCTCGGGAACAATACTTCTTTCGCATTAGCTCTTTCAACTCATCCCATGACAACGCATACGCAGCAGCCTCACCCAAAGTTTGAACCTGAAGGTTCCACCATGACAGAGCCCCATCTAGAAACAGTCCAGAAATGTACGTGACCTGATGCTCTGGTGCACATTTACTCACCCGCAGGACAGAATCCGTCTTCTCAACCCATCTCACAAAAGCATCGGCACCTCCAGTGTCGTTGAAGTTCAGAGGCTTGTAGTCCAAAAGCTGCTTGTAGGTACAGCCTGTACACAAGCAACATCATTCACAGAAAGCATTAGCAAAACGCACTTGGAAATGTCCAAACGTATTGTAATGTGTCTTAGGTGACTTAAACATTACCTCTAGGTGGATTATTCCCTGAGGTGCCTCCGCTGTGTTCGGAGCGAAGGGCCTCATGTTGTGCGATTTCTTGTGAGGTGCGTTCCTGTAATTCTGCCTCGGTTGTGGGTAGCTGATTGTTCCTTCGAGGAGGCATCTTCTAAGAAGAAGATCGGATAGGTCAGATCTTATTCGTTAAATAAATAAGTAATTGTCTAGAGGTCGTATGTATATATATTTAAACAATCATCATATCAAACAATCATGCAACAACACAATCACAACATAAGCAAGTAATCCAACAATGTGTTTAGTGAGAACATGATGATTGAGCTTTCATTAATCATCGACCACAGTTACATTATTTACAAGTTGTGTCACATCAAAAGGGACACAGGGTCACACTACCTTTGTCTAATAAGCCTGTCAATACACAAAAATCACATGGTCAAAAAGTGGTCTTCAAAAGTCTTCACAATCTCGGCTCAATAGTGGTGCTCTCACCAAAAGTAATGCAATCTGCATAAAACCAAAAACCAACTATGCTGATGGTGGAGGAGGAGGGAAGAAAAGCAAGCTGCGAACCTGCGCAAGCTCCTCCTCAAGCTCTTATACACGACAGAGTAAGTAACTGATTTGCTGCTCGGCCGTAAGGAAACGAGCATCAAAATCTGGAAAAGGAGTGAGAGGAGTAGGTGGATGTGCAAAAGGAGATAGTGATGAATGTGGAGGAACAAAAGTAGACTGGCAGGGACAAGGTGGGGAACGTGGAGTCAGCTCAAGCTCCAAAACTCTACGGCTCATAATCTCAAACTGAAGCTGAAGTGATAAGAGTAACTCACCCCGTGTGTAGCCAACAAAATGGGAGGGATGATAGGGATCTGAGATCGGCATAGAGTACGGTGGGAACCATCGGAATGGCTCGTCAAGCGGTGAAGAAGTGAAAGGAGCAAATGGTGCAGCCTGAGGGATCTGAGGAAAAGCTGCTGAAGCAAAAGGATCGTCACGTGGGTGCTGACCTGAAGTACCTTCCCCTGGACGGGGTGCAGGGATGTCCTGTATGAAAACGATCGGCAAATCGGTGCGATGGATGTCGGACTCTATAGGAGGGAGAGGAGCAACATCAGCGGGTGCGGGTGGAGGAACTGGGTCAGGAATAAGAGGTGCAATGTCTGGTAAATCAAAAGGAACATGGTCAGGATTAGGGATCAGGCTGACCAAGAGGATCAAGATCTGGCTCAGGACCAGGCTCAGGGTCGTGTGGAGGAGATGGTGCAGCAGACATAGCCATGTCATCGTCAGAATCAGTAGCGTAACGCTGTAATCCGACCGCCTGTAAAGCTGAAGACGTCACAGACTCAAAGGATTCTGAAACGGAGTGCAAACTAGAATCAGAGGATATCTCAATGACAGGAATCTCAGGAGGTGGGATAGCAACAACATCCTCATCTATCTCCCCATCGCCCTGGGCATCAACAGGAGGACCATCAACTAACAAATCGAGGTCATCATCAAACAAATCGTCGAAAGGCCAATCCTCGGGAGGAATGACCACAAGAGGAACAGGATCGAGGATTGGAGCCACGATGTGCTCACCATCGAGATGACCAATGATGAGGTGATGATGGACTGGAACAGGAATGACAAAAGGATCCTCGTCAGGGATACCATCAGCAAAGGGTAAATCATCGCCAAAGTCGGGCAACGCGAACGGCTGAAAGTCATCCTCGTCATAGGATAACATGTCAGGATCACTCTCAGTGTCTGACGTAAGCACCTCTGGCTCAGGTGCAATCTCATCATCTGAGACGATAGCCATAGGATCATCAACGTCTGATAATCCGCTATCTGAAGAAGACATGATGCCTGTAACATAACAATCATAACATGTGCACATATATTAACCACTAACACTTAGTATGCGATCAAGACAGTTATCACTCAATCATGTATTCACATTATCTTTCCTAGTCTACCCCAGACTAACCACCAATGTGACCTTGCATTGTGTTTCTTGTCTTTCCTTTTGTAAAACGTTTGTTCCGTGGATCTGGGCGTCTTGTGTATGTAATGAAAACATGTTGTAAAAATATTTTTTGTGGGAGCCCTAATGATTGTAGTCTAGACTCGAGAAAGAATCCTAGTTCACAACAATCGAAGCTCTGATACCAAACTGTCACACCCTGACTTTTGCGAAAGCGTGATTATGTATGACTTGCTTAACATCATAGAATTCAACCATAACAAACAACTAAATGATAAAACCAAGATGTTCATCCATAGATAAGTTACAAAATATTACAGACAACATTGTTTTAAAACCTAAACACAGACTTCATGTTCAACATACAACATCAACAAAGTTTTAAGTTCCAAACAGGACTTCACAAAAGACACTAACAACTAGGCTTTGAGCTATGTATCTTATCCAGGATAAGGTACACAATCCAAACCCTTAGAATCCGGATGACATCTTTTATTTCAGACAACACTTGGAAACTTCCAACGCCCGCCAGATCCATATTTAGATTCCTGAAATACATGTAGTTTGAAAACATCAACAAAAGTTGAGCGAATTCATGTGTTTGTATGTGAGCTCGAATAAACCTTGTAATCATTGTAAGTATGTATGTATTTGTAAACCCCGGTATGAAAGGAAACAGATCAATTAATGGTTTGCAAGGCCATTAACATGTGTGCAACGGCGTAGGAAGGCTCAAACCTAGCAGATTTTGTACCAGGCTTCCAGCTAGAAGACATAGTCACCTCATGGGCCAAATCCCGGTGCTCATGGTGGGGCTCGCTACATCCAAATAGATCTATCACTCATGTCCCTCGGTCCTTATACGAGGATTAATGGTCTTAAGTGTGCGCCTACCCATTCACATGATCTAACAGTTCTTTCCTTAGCTAACCATACCATTTGTAAACGTTTGTAAACATTTCGTAACATGCATTTCACCCCCGAAGTTATAAAACAGAAAACAGTTAAAATAAAAAGGGGAACATGAACTCACGGTTTTGCGTCCTTCAATCAAGTAACCCAAAGCTTCCTCTAGAGTGCACGACTACCTACAACGTACTACGGTTCGTGCCTTGACCTTAGTCTTAATTAGTGTCTTTGAATTACGTTTCTTTGTGTCTTCAATATTATTCCAAGTATATAATTATTTGTAAAAATAATAAATATTTTAACTTAAATTATATTTATTAAATTTTTGGAATATTAGTTAGAATAATATATTTTAACTTGACACATTTATGTATTTGTATATGTATAACCTTCCCAAGGATGGGTGTATTCATACCCGTATTCTTGAACATGTATATTTTTGCCAAGTATCGATGGCATATTCCGGTGTATTTAGACGTACGAGAATACGTATTTTTATTGTCTTTATTAAGTATTCTTATACTAAATTTTCGTATTAATTTTTCCGGAATAATAGTTCTAATAAAAATTCTCCAATATATATTCTCAAAATATATATTTTAAGAAAACTTACATAGAAAAATTATCTATAATTTTTCCCTTGGCAAAAATATCTATATTTTCATATAAATCTCAAAAATATTATATTTTCAAGATTGTCTTTAGAAAATATTTATAAATCTATTTTTCATTCAAAATAATGTATCCTAAATTTATTTGAGAAAATATATATTTTCTTCCAAAAATAATACATTTTCTAGTAATTCAAGAAAACATATATATTTTTATATACCCAAAAATAATATATTTTCTTCTTGTCAAAATATGATATATTTTCGTAATAATTGTAAAAATCATATTTTTGTTCTCTTGGTGTCCAAAATACCATTTACCAAAATACACTTATGAATTAAATTCTGGAATATTTTTGTAAGTTATATTCCTTGTTCGGTTTATCCAATATTTTGGGTATAAACTATGTATTTATTCCTTGGAATTTTGGTAATATTTTTGTATTGTAATTTCTTGGTATTTTGGTGAGTTATATTATTTCAAGTCCTAAAATAATATAACTAATACACATAATATACAAATAATCACACACATGGTGACATCTAAATATATATTCTCCTAAATACATATTTAGTCACTTTTATTTTCAAAAACCAACCTCCAATATTTATAATTTTTGTAACAAAAATTATGGTAAACTTTATATGAAAATTCATGGTTTAAAATATACTTGTAAATATTTGTTTAAAAATATTTTTCTAAGTGTTTAATTTCTAGAAAAATTTTGCCATAGTTTCCCCTTAAAAATGGAGGTTTCCATGCTTTCAAAGCATATCATTTTCTTTTATAAATCATCACAATCAACAACAAATCAAATAACACTTACCAATTTGCCAAAATCAAACTATTTACACTACTTCATGAACTTGAAAATTTATAAAAATTTGTATTAACTTACTAGTGTATTTAGTAAGCTTAGTTACCCTTTAAAGTGTGGTTATTTATTTAAAAACATCATTCTTGAAGAATTTAGATGTTTACAACTTGTAAATCATTTTTCTAAAAATACTTCTTCTTGAGGTTTTCTTGTTAAATACATGATTCTACACTTGATTAACCACTAAAAATGTGGTTAGTTTCTTTAAAAACCAAGTTTATGTAAATCTTGTATTTTAACTTGGTTTCTTGAAAAATTATTCTTGAAATCACATATTTATAAGACTCACATTACACTTTAATCATCATACTTCAAGAAAAACATTAAATCTTTCAAGTTCATGTTTCACATAAGGATGATCATAACATAATCATCCTCTCATCTTGCTAGATTATGTCTTTAATCACCATCTAGCAAGATCATATGATGTTTAACATCATTAACACAAACAATCAACAATCAAGAAGCATAATAACACTTAACAACTTGTATTCTTATGATTTTTAGTCTTATGTTCTTGATCAGTAGTGTTCTTCAAGATTAGTTACTTGTATCATTCTTTAACCAACTAAATAAGATGTAAAATGGATTGTAGATGATCTTACTACTAGCTCAAGGCTAGGGATGATCACAAGATGAAGATGAGGTGGTTAATAGCACTTATAAGAGGTCCTTCAACTTCCAAGAGCTCCTAGCTTCCTTATGATGCTTCTTACACCTTTGTATGAGTAGAGATTGGATGGAAATTGATTGATGAAGGTGGTTGTGGTGTTTGTGGGTTACGGCCGAAGACAAGGAGAGGGGAAGAAAAAGAGTTCAAGTGTGGTGAGTTGTGAGAATGATGAGTTTATGTTCTCTTGGTTAATTCTTATAACTTCCAACACAAATTAATCTATTGTATAATATGTTATAAAAAAGGAAACATGATCTAATAAAATAACAAAATAAAATCAAGGTGTGGGGGCCACATCATGGTCGTAAATAGGAGGGGGGTATAGATTAGGGTGTAATTGTATAGTTAGTTTATAGTTGAAATCTAAGTGTTATAGTTAGGTGTTTAGTTATTAGGATGTTATATAGTGTGTTATGATGTTCGGGGACCATAACTAGCTCAGAAATGATAAAACAATGCTTCTAGTGAAAATTTGGTGTTTCGGGTAGTGTTCGGTTGTTCAGTTGGTTACCGGTTCGTTAAGGTGCTAAACTGCGCAGTTTAGTGTGCTTTATGTTACTTTTTGTGACAGTTTTGATTCCCGACACTTAGGAAAGCATTCTGGACCACTTAACCATATTTCTGCATGATATTTAAGTGTTTAAAAGCTGAATTGTGCTGAATTTTGCTGAATTCAGCAATATATGTGAGTTTTAGGCACTTTCCAGCATTTAAACTAACACTAGGAAGGCAGTTTTATGATCCGTTCTTTCCTACACACTATACTAGTGTAAATCTTGGTTTCTGGCTCATTCTGTGTCTCAATACCATGTCTGTCTATGTACTGAACTCCGTCAGCATTTTTCTGATTTGTCTGATAACTGTGCTAACTTTGTTTCGTGCATCATTTGAATTAATAAGTGTTGCATGCAATAATGATATGACATTTTGCAATATATGATGCACATGTATGTATGATAACAATAATCAGAAAGCAATTCATGTCATTAGCTGTAATTCAGCACAGTCATTAAGTCATAATTACTGTTTAATAATTGTACGGATACATGGAATTTTGACAATTGTCACAAACACGTTGTAGAATTGGCTGACGGCAATCCAATTGAAGCATCCCATGTTCATGTTGTGTCACACCCCAACCGAAGGCGGAAACATCGGGGTGCGAACACTAAGCGTTCAGATTGCTCATGAGATTTCCATAACACTATGTTTCAATAAAGATTAATAGATTTCATGCAAATTTGTCTAATCAAAACATCAACACCAAAATAAACCACAAGTACCAACAATACATCGAGTATTAAACATTGTTCGTAGATTAATTTAACTAGGTGAGTTTCTAAGCTTCATCCTAGCTTGATTCCATATTTCAGCATCCTATCAGCCTGCAACATGTATTAAAATAGAGTCAGTACAAAAATGTACCGCCCAGTATACAAGTTTGAATAATAGCATATTAGATTAAAACAACTCATATCCACAATGTAAGCAATAAAATAGTTTCAGTCGTGCTAGTGTCGCAGTCCACGCAGTGATAGCCCAAGTATCTCGATGCTTTAGTGTTTACCCAAGACTCAAGGTAAACTAGAATCCTCCTAACAATACCCCTTGAGAATAATGGGAGAGGCGCACCTCCTATAGCGCTACTATTGTTAAGGCGGAACTACACACCCTGGATTAAACGTCACATAGCACAAATAGAATACTAGAATGCACAAGTTTCACATACACGTAGGATAGAGTTTAGTTTGCAAAGTCTCAAGTTTCGTAGTTTAATAGAATACATGTTACATCCCAAAGTTTAAAGCAAAAAGGGATCGAGTATATTCACAGTGATTGCTTAACAGTATAGACTGTTATTGGATCAATGGGAGCTCTTTTAGAATTAGCCTGATTAGATTGCAACAGATATGAGTCAGGCAGAATAACGAGATTACACAAGGTGTCAGATCAGTTCACTGGATCGGATGGCTGTCTGATCGGATGGCTATCCGATCGAATTGCCATTCGAGCGAGTGACTAAAGTGTGAGAGGGAGGGGTGGCTGTCCGATCGGATGGCTATCCGATCGGGTTGCCACTCTATCCAAGTGTCAAGTTTCAAGTTTGCTGACTAAGTGCTTTGGTTACCTTAATCGGGTGGCTGCTCGATCGGATGGTTATCCGATCGGGTTGTCACTCGATCGGGGTTTCCAAAGTTTCAAGTTTCTGAAAGTTTTAAGTGTTGAAAGATTTTTAAAGTGTCAATTGTTCAAGACTGTTAGACAAGTGTCACCTGATCGAGTGGCTGTTCGATCGGATGGTCATCGGATCGGACTGTCACTCGATCGAGTGATCCTTGTCACGTTTGTAATTTTGTAAAATTTTCTAAGTTTCTGAATTGATGACGACAGCGCGGGACGTATTGAGACAATGGTAAATTCTTCATCTTCCAGCCGTCCTGATCGGATGGGAATCACCCCTGTCCGGTCAGTCGTCTGTTTACAACAGTTTATGTCGGAATCTATTCCATGGTCGTCTTCTCCGGCAACAATCCGTTTCCAAACCTACTCTAGACTGCCCATCAAGTCTACAGTCCGTTTATACCCGGATTCCACCGTTTAAAGTGGAAGATTGAAGAAAAGATGAAGAAAACTTAAGTTTTATTATGAAAAATCCTAGATCTAGCTTAGATTTGGTGCAAAACACCTGAAATTCCTTAGATCTGAGCTAGATCTTACCAGGAATGACATCATATAGTAGTTTGTACAAACCACCATGATGACATCATCCTCAAGAGCTTAGATCCGAGAGATTTCATGGTGAAAAGTGTGATTTCAAAGGTGAACCACGTAGAGAATGAGGTGTTAATCAAGAAAGTACAAGAATCTACTGTAAAACGTACCGAAATCATCAAGAAAATGAAGAAAAGTAGTGCGCGTACGTCTGCCCGAATGAGGCTGTCACATCAGTGAGAATGGTGATGTCATAGGCCTATTTATAATGTGTGAGGGAAGTTAAGGCAGTGTGGCACGGATCGGATGGCTATCCGATCGGATGGTCATCCGATCGGATTGCCACTTGGTCAATCCCATCCTTTCCGCGTTCTTGTCTTTGATTCGTTTTGCGAGTTAGATTAAGCGTTGCGTATTATTTGGTAATAGCATAACTAGAATACATCATAAACACCAAAAGTTTTCCAAGATTAATAGATTTCGCCAGTGACAAGACTCCAGTCTCTCGTTCAACCAAAAATCAAGTTTCACGAGTCTCAAGAGTCAAGCACCAAATAAGTATCTAGAATTAAACATTCCTAGTATATAGATTTAGACATTTCAAACATAGATATAGGCATTCCAAACATATAGATTTAGACATTCCAAACATATAGATTTAGACATTTCAAACATAGATTTAGGCATTCCAATCATGTAGATTTAGACATAAGATTCACCAAGTGTCACACCCCGACCACGTATAACATACCAAACGTGGCGGAAAACGTCGGGGAGTGTTGTAACAGAATTAATTGTTTCATAACCATGGCATACTAAGTTGTATTTATTTATCAACACAAGAGATTCATTGTTTTAAACAGGAATCAAAGAGTTTTTAACATAATTAAACATAGTCTATCTTCGTTTTAAAATCTCTAAGGCACAGGTCCGCCCTAGTGTCATGATCGTCATCCTACGGAAAAGCTCCTGAAAACACATGTGAAAATAGGTACGTCAGCATAAAAATGCCTGTGAGATACATAGGTTTGCAAAAATAGGATTCATGACTTAAGTTTAAGAATTTTTTTAATAAAGTCTAGTCATGAACCTTGTGATTTGATTTGTTTTGTAAATCGTTTGAAAAACAATAAGTTCAGATGATATGTATAAATAAGAGAATAATGCATGGTTAATTGAATAACCATGTAAAATGAATTTGCATAAGATAAGTAGTTTGTAAACAATGTCTTGTGAAGATTTTGTTACTTGTGTAAAAAGTATAAGTCCAAATTGAAATGATTTAAATAACGCTACAATATGTAATACCATACAAACACTTATATATAGGAAGTACTAGCGGCGTATCCACCATGCTTGTATCATATTACACATGCCTCGTTACTTAAATCACTTAAACAAACCACCAATGTATAAAGTCTATGTTTAAACCAATAGTCAAAAGTCCTTGTATAAGCCATGTCAAATGTTTATAAGTCCAAACGTAGTCAAGTAATGTGTAACAAATGTTATGTATTATAAGTAAAGTATTGTCATATAATCCAAATGTAGAAATGTACAAAACAAAGTAATTTGAATATATCAAAAAGTTATGTTTCGCAAAGTAATGCATGTTACATTGATACAAACATTTATGTGGTAAGTTAACGCATACATTCAAGCCTTGAGACAGTCGGATAACCCTTTCAGTCAAGGTTATCATAAGAAATGTTTTCGGATTCAGTCATTCCTTACATCCAAACAAACCCGGGATGTCAGGAATGGGATTTGTCAAGTCCTATGGTACCAGTACTTACTACCGAGCGGCGTAGCTAATGTTAATGAACGTATAATAGTCTCGTTTGTGCAAACCAAATGTCATAGCAAAAGTGAACATGTTATATGAAAACAATGTACTAAGTATGCTAAGTTAACATACAAAGCAGAAAAGTCATGTAAATCAATGTGCTAGCATGCTATCAGTTAACATACATAGCAGAAATGTAATGTAAAACAATGTACTAAGTATGCACACAATGGACATACATAGCATGAAATGTAATGAAATCATGTACTATAATGTACTAACAAACATAGCAGGTATATGGTGTGAAAACAGGAAAGCATGAAAGTAACAAGTAGGCACATGTGTTTCACCCCAAAATGTTTGGAAAACAGTAAAAGAGGGGTCTATGTACTCACTTGAGATTGTTCAGTAGTCCTAAGATAACCACCAAGCAATGCTAGAGATCTCGGAATCAAACGGCACCTAATATAGGTAACTATGTTAATAAACCGGACCTAAATCGGAAGATCGGGTAGAATGAGGGTTTGTAAACCAAACGAGTGTAGAGACTCGTGTCATTTGATTTAACAAAGCCTACATACTAATTGAAACCTAACATAATTGTTTACGACCCATTACGACCCGTTTAGGTAGCTTATGCTACTTTAACGCGTCGTTCGCGTGAAACGCGTTCGGACCGCCTAACTAGTCCTATGACAAGTGTTATATGCCTAAATAAACTATGTGACAAAATTTTAGGTTACATATGCTTTATTACCAATTATACATGAAAAGGGTATTCTGGTAATTTACCTAAGGCATATAAACTACCTATCATACAACTATTCAAACGAAGCGACCATAGGGTATAACCTCGGAAGGTTATTCCCTATATTCTATGGTCACCTAATGTATTTGGTCGGATCCTAATGATCGACCAAATGGGTCGGGTTCGAAGGTATAAGCGATTTATCAGATCGCTTACCCTACGACCCTAGACAACGTGGTAATCAGTAGGCATAGTCCCAAGGGACTATAACCAACGTGATTACACTCACGTTGCGAAGTTCAAACGAACTTCGCATTGACCATAAACTGGTCAACGCAGAAAGTCAAACAAAGTTTGACTTTCAGACTCGAAAAGACCCGAAAAGCAATAAAAGAACGAAAGAATACTTACGAAGGGTCCCCGAATGCTAATCTAGATCCAAATAACTCAGGTATGAAACAATGGTTCCAACTTAGAGTCTTTTAGATCAGATTCTAGTGAGTTTGAAGTAAATGGGGGTGGGTTATTTATAGTTTTCGGGTAACCGTTAAGATCGTTTCATGGAAACCGTGCTCAAATCTCATGCGTACACTTGTTGGAAAGTTAAGGTGACTAAAAATGGCCCATAATCAGCTGAAAGGTCAAGTGTGAGTATGTGGTTGAGGATTAAACAGCTGGAATCTGCTGATTAAGCGATCTTATCTGATCAGGGACCCTGACGCGGGCCGCGTAAAGGACACAAGGATCTTACGCAGGCCGCCTGGCCTGCACAGATCAGAAACAAGTTTGCATTATTACAGCTTTGGTCCCTGTTGGTGTTTAAGCGTATTTCCGGCACTTCTAAGGCCCGTCAAGCCAACTTTAAGGCCCTAAAATGATGCCTAAACATTGTGGACATGAAACATGCTAAAAAATATGTCGGATGTTGGTTCGTTTGGTCGTACGAACGCGATGTTCGCTTAATTACGACGGAATGCGCACAAGCGCGTAAAACGATCCAAATGACGCAACGAATGAATTTCTCTTATGCCAAACACTAAAATAAAATATTTTAGTGCTTACATAAATTTTTGGAATTCCAGATGTATTCAGAACGTAAGTTATGCGCGAAAGTGCAAACTTGTGCACTTTTTGACACTTTTAGTCCCTGAATGACCCAAAAGTTTATTTTAGCATACCGAACCCCTCAAAGCCTATTTCTAAGCTATGTAAAGGATATTTATGGTATGTTTAACTCATGGTCATGTTCCGGAATGTTCGTTACAGTTCAAATTGGCATACTTTCGCAGTTTGTCAAGTTTAGTCCCTGTAAGCGAATTAACTTGTTTTTGCCATACCAAAGCCTTCAAAACTTATTTCTAAGTTATGTAAAGGTTATTTAAGGTATGTTAAGTATATGTTGATGTTCCGGAGTATTTTTCGTATTAAACTGATTACGTTTACGCATCAGTTTGCGTAAAACTCTCCAGAAAGCGATGTAGAGTTTGAAATTACATAAAAGTCAAAACATGAAAAATGTAAAACACAACCAAACAAACATTGGGATCAAATAACATTGTTTTATTGATAATAGAACTGTTCACAATGATTACAAGCACGGATGTTACACCAAGTTATCAAAGTATCACACATTATATAGTACAGGGACTAGACTTGCCAATAGATAAGGTTTAGGGACTAAATCTGAAAAAAGCCGTTTAGGGACGTTGGGCGTTACATGTTGGGTGCAAACTCGACCTTCTAGGTCAAGTGTTTGACATTGACCTCCTTCCTGTTACTCTTGGTAGCTTTGATGTAGTCGTCGGTATGGACTGGTTGTCCAAACACCAAGCTGAAATTCTCTGTAAAGAGAAGTTCGTTTGTATTCCACTCCCTAGTGGAGATTCTTTATCTGTTTAAGGTCATCGAAGTGGTGCTACGGTTGGCATCATTTCGGCGATGAAAGCCTAGAAGGTCATACGGAAGGGTTTTCCGACTATTCTAGCTCTCGTTACCGATACTCAATCTGAGGAAAAGAAGATCAAAGACATTCCAGTTGTTCGTGACTTTTCGGATGTTTTCTTTGAGTGCGGATTGGCAAGAAATGCGCTGATTTAGTAAGACGATCGACAACTACCCAGATGGCATCATGACCTTTCTTTGTGCGTGGAAGTTTGGTGATGAGATCCATAGTAATGTTTTCCCATTTCCAAACCGGGATCTCTGGTTGCTCCAATAAACCAGAAGGACGCTGATGTTCAGCCTTAACCTTAAGACAAGTAAGGCATTTTGATACATATAAGGCAATGTCTTTCTTCATACCAGGCCACCAATAATGAATACGAAGATCCTTATACATCTTATCTGAGCCCGGATGAATAGAATAACGCGACTTATGGGCTTCATCCATAAGCAAGGTACGAAGATCATCCTGGCTTGGGACCCACAAACGGTCCATGAAGTAATATGATCCATTGTCCTTTAGTTCCAGAGCAGGTGTTATGTGATAAGGAAATTCCTTATCCATCAAACCTTGTGAAACACAAGATTGTTGAGCCTGAGAAATGCGGGCTTGGATATCGGATCGAGCTTGAATAACTGATTGAACACGTACACAATGAAGCTTGGTACGTTCCTTACGACTCAATGCATCGGCTACGACATTCGCCTTACCAGGATGGTAGCGAATTTCGTAGTCATAATCGTTAAGGAGCTCGACCCAACGTCGTTGCCTCATGTTGAGTGCTTTCTGGTTGAAGATATGCTGAAGACTTCTGTGGTCAGTGAAAACCACACATTTTGTGCCGTACAAATAGTGTCTCCAGATCTTTAGAGCGAAAACAACTGCACCCAACTCAAGATCATGAGTGGTGTAGTTCTTCTCATGTATCTTCAACTGCCTCGATGCGTATGCTATGACTTTGTTCCTTTGCATCAGAACACAGCCAAGACCCAGTTTAGATGCATCGCAATAAACAACGAAATCATCATTGCCCTCAGGCAAAGTCAGAACAGGCGCGTCGCAAAGCTTCTGCTTCAAGTTTTGAAAAGCTTCCTCTTGTTTGTATCCCCAATCAAAGGGCTTGTTCTTCTGAGTCAGAGCAGTTAGAGGAACTGCAATCTTTGAGAAGTTCTCAATGAAGCGGCGGTAATAACCCGCCAGACCAAGAAAAGAACGAACTTCAGTAGGAGTAGTAGGCGTATCCCAATCCTTGATCGCACTGATCTTGGAGGGATCTACATGAATACCTTGTTCATTGATAATATGTCCTAAGAATTGAACTTCTTTAAGCCAAAATTCGCACTTGGAGAATTTGGCGAAGAATTGCTCTTTCTTTAGGAGTTCCAGAGTAAGACGAAGATGTTGCTCGTGATCAGCTCGCGTCTTAGAATAAATCAAGATGTCGTCAATAAAAACAATGACGAACTGATCCAAATAAGGTTTGCAGATCCTATTCATTAAGTCCATGAAAACAGCAGGAGCATTAGTCAAACCGAATGGCATGACTGTGAACTCGTAATGCCCATACCGAGTATGGAACGCTGTCTTGGGAATATCTTCCTCATGCACCCGAAGTTGATGATATCCAGATCGCAGATCAATCTTCGAAAAATAAGAAGCGCCCTGTAACTGATCAAAGAGATCGTCTATGCGCGGTAGGGGATATCGATTCTTGATGGTAAGCTTGTTAAGCTCACGATAATCGATACACATCCTAAAAGATCCATCCTTCTTCTTGACAAAAAGGACGGGAGCACCCCAGGGTGAAAAGCTAGGACGGATAAAACCTTTGTCAGAGAGCTCCTGAAGCTGCTTAGACAACTCTTGCATCTCAGACGGTGCAAGACGATATGGAGCTCTGGCAATGGGATTTGCACCAGGTACGAGATCAATGTGGAACTCGACTTGGCGTGCTGGAGGTAGACCAGGTAACTCTTCAGGGAAAACTTCAGAATAATCCCGAACGACAGGAATATCTGAAATAAACTTACCCTTGCCTTTATCTGCTGTAACATGTGCTAAGAAAGCCACATAGTTCTTCCGCAGATACTTCCGAGCTTTAAAACAAGACATGAGTTTGAGACCACCGGCAGGTTTCTCACCTTGAACCTGTAGAATCTCGCCTGTCGAAAGCGGCACACGAACAATCTTCTCAGAACAAACTATCTCAGCATGATGCTTGGATAACCAATCCATTCCCACAATAACGTCGAAGCTTCCAAGTTGCATAGGCGTGAGGTTAATAGGAAAAAGATGATCGTTAAGGTTCAACTGGCAGTTGTGAAGAACAGAATCAAGAACAATGGGTTCACCACTAGCAACTTCTACTGTCAAAGGTTTACCTAGTTTTGTTCTAGAAACGCGAAGTAATGGCTCAAAAGACAATGACACAAAACTCTTGTCGGCACCCGAATCAAAAAGAACAGATGCACGCTGATTATTAATAAAGAACGTACCGTTCACCACATTATCGTCCGCCTGCGCCTCTTGGGCATTCAAGTTAAAAGCTCGCCCTCGAGCTTGAGCCTGATTTTGGTTCTAATTCTGATTTTGGTTGGCTAGCCTTGGGCACCGGTTCCTGTAGTGGGTCAGATCCCCACAATTGTAGCACGAACCAGGAGGAAAATGAGGTCGTGCAGCTTGACCTTGTTGCTGAGCAAGAGGCTGAGCAACTTGTTGGGCTTGGTTCTGAACTGCCTGGTTCTGGTTAACAGGAATGCGGCAGGTGGCAGCAAGATGACCAGGCCTTCCGCAGTTGGTGCACTGACGACACTGGAGGTGTGGTTGATGATGGTCGTTACACCTGTTGCACAAAGGTGCATTGCCAAGATAAGGCTTCTTGGCTAGTGGTTGCGCAGGCTGATTTGGTGCAGCTTGAGCCTGTGCAGTAACAGCATAGTTTTGGGAAGCCTTCCGCTTCCTAGACCCTCCAGAATTCTTTCCCTTCTTGTTTTGACCTTTCTTGCTATCTTCCTTATCAGACACCTGCTTCTTACCCTTGTCACCCTTTTTGTGCAGCTTCCCCTTTCGAATCTGCGACTCAGTCAATGTCGCTGATAACTCGATCGCCTGACGGAGTGTGGTAGGGTTGCTACCAGTAATGATGTCTTGTACCGAGTCAGGTAGGCCGTCGATGTATCTTTCGATAGCCTTGTCGAGTGGGGTAACCATAGTTGGGCAAAGCAGACTCAACTCTTCAAACCTATCAGTATAAGCCCTGTGCTCGCCACTGTCTTGTTTCAAGTCCTTAAACTCTTTCTCCAACGCTCGCTGTTCATGACGAGGACAGAATTCCCTCATCATAAGGGCCCTAAGTTCAGCCCAAGTTTGCGCTAGAGCAACTTCTGCACCCCGATCTCTCATAACCCCGTTCCACCATGTGAGAGCCCTCTTCTGAAACACGCTCGAAGAAAACTCGACCTTGCGATTATCCGGACACTGCATGTGGCGGAAAGTATTCTCAATGCTCTCAAACCATTGAAGAAGCCCAGTCACTCCCTCAGAACCGCTAAACTTGAGTGGTTTAGCCGAGTTAAAATCCTTGTATTTGCATGGAGCATTGTTGTTGTTGTTGGCTTGGTGCCATTGAGCAAAGAGATTTGGGAATTGAGCAGCCATCTGCTGCGCAATGATTTCTGCCAGTTCAGCAGTCGCTATTTGGTTTTCGCGTCGAGGAGGCATTCTAAAAGAGGAAAACATGAAAGGAAACGAGTGAGATGATTGGATGAAAAGAATGAGATGAAACAAAATTAACAAACGCAAAGATGGTGGTCACTTGTCCGCATTACCAAGCAAACAAACGACGCACAGTGACTAATCAAAGTAAATGGATCAAAAATAATGTATCACGAAGACATGCTCGCCTATAAGTGAACACTCATCCCAAGAATTCCCAGGTAAGCACAACTGGTCTCGCGTCTGATGAGATGTATACGAAGTGCTTGCCTAGACAGAAAACCCGGAATACAGGCATTCACTCTTCCAGTTTGCACGTGTTCACATTATTTAAAACCCAAAACGTTGACGAGATTTTGAAAATTTGAAGGCACAAGGCCAAAAATTTAGTCAAACTGGAAGGGTTCAAAACCTTACAAAAGAGGGTTCAAAACCTTGTAATAAATTATTCAAAAACAGAAGATTGTTTTTCAAAAATCATTTCGAAAAATTTGGTTTCTTGTTTTGAAAATCACCTAAGGATAGGTGATGTACATGTTTTAAGATCTAAACACAAGATAACTTGTGTTAGGGTCCTAGAAAGGTTATAGTCTAGGTCAAAGCATTACTAATAACCTAATTCCCTATAACCATTGGCTCTGATACCAACTCTTCTGTCACACCCCGACCACGTATAACATACCAAACGTGGCGGAAAACGTCGGGGAGTGTTGTAACAGAATTAATTGTTTCATAACCATGGCATACTAAGTTGTATTTATTTATCAACACAAGAGATTCATTGTTTTAAACAGGAATCAAAGAGTTTTTAACATAATTAAACATAGTCTATCTTCGTTTTAAAATCTCTAAGGCACAGGTCCGCCCTAGTGTCATGATCGTCATCCTACGGAAAAGCTCCTGAAAACACATGTGAAAATAGGTACGTCAGCATAAAAATGCCTGTGAGATACATAGGTTTGCGAAAATAGGATTCATGACTTAAGTTTAAGAAATTTTTTAATAAAGTCTAGTCATGAACCTTGTGATTTGATTTGTTTTGTAAATCGTTTGAAAAACCATAAGTTCAGATGATATGTATAAATAAGAGAATAATGCATGGTTAATTGAATAACCATGTAAAATGAATTTGCATAAGATAAGTAGTTTGTAAACAATGTCTTGTGAAGATTTTGTTACTTGTGTAAAAAGTATAAGTCCAAATTGAAATGATTTAAATAACGCTACAATATGTAATACCATACAAACACTTATATATAGGAAGTACTAGCGGCGTATCCACCATGCTTGTATCATATTACACATGCCTCGTTACTTAAATCACTTAAACAAACCACCAATGTATAAAGTCTATGTTTAAACCAATAGTCAAAAGTCCTTGTATAAGCCATGTCAAATGTTTATAAGTCCAAACGTAGTCAAGTAATGTGTAACAAATGTTATGTATTATAAGTAAAGTATTGTCATATAATCCAAATGTAGAAATGTACAAAACAAAGTAATTTGAATATATCAAAAAGTTATGTTTCGCAAAGTAATGCACGTTACATTGATACAAACATTTATGTGGTAAGTTAACGTATACATTCAAGCCTTGAGACAGTCGGATAACCCTTTCAGTCAAGGTTATCAAAAGAAATGTTTTCGGATTCAGTCATTCCTTACATCCAAACAAACCCGGGATGTCAGGAATGGGATTTGTCAAGTCCTATGGTACCAGTACTTACTACCGAGCGGCGTAGCTAATGTTAATGAACGTATAATAGTCTCGTTTGTGCAAACCAAATGTCATAGCAAAAGTGAACATGTTATATGAAAACAATGTACTAAGTATGCTAAGTTAACATACAAAGCAGAAAAGTCATGTAAATCAATGTGCTAGCATGCTATCAGTTAACATACATAGCAGAAATGTAATGTAAAACAATGTACTAAGTATGCACACAATGGACATACATAGCATGAAATGTAATGAAATCATGTACTATAATGTACTAACAAGCATAGCAGGTATATGGTGTGAAAACAGGAAAGCATGAAAGTAACAAGTAGGCACATGTGTTTCACCCCAAAATGTTTGGAAAACAGTAAAAGAGGGGTCTATGTACTCACTTGAGATTGTTCAGTAATCCTAAGATAACCACCAAGCAATGCTAGAGATCTCGGAATCAAACGACACCTAATATAGGTAACTATGTTAATAAACCGGACCTAAATCGGAAGATCGGGTAGAATGAGGGTTTGTAAACCAAACGAGTGTAGAGACTCGTGTCATTTGATTTAACAAAGCCTACATACTAATTGAAACCTAACATAATTGTTTACGACCCATTACGACCCGTTTAGGTAGCTTATGCTACTTTAACGCGTCGTTCGCGTGAAACGCGTTCGGACCGCCTAACTAGTCCTATGACAAGTGTTATATGCCTAAACAAACTATGTGACAAAATTTTAGGTTACATATGCTTTATTACCAATTATACATGAAAAGGGTATTCTAGTAATTTACCTAAGGCATATAAACTACCTATCATACAACTATTCAAACGAAGCGACCATAGGGTATAACCTCGGAAGGTTATTCCCTATATTCTATGGTCACCTAATGTATTTGGTCGGATCCTAATGATCGACCAAATGGGTCGGGTTCGAAGGTATAAGCGATTTATCAGATCGCTTACCCTACGACCCTAGACAACGTGGTAATCAGTAGGCATAGTCCCAAGGGACTATAACCAACGTGATTACACTCACGTTGCGAAGTTCAAACGAACTTCGCATTGACCATAAACTGGTCAACGCAGAAAGTCAAACAAAGTTTGACTTTCAGACTCGAAAAGACCCGAAAAGCAATAAAAGAACGAAAGAATACTTACGAAGGGTCCCCGAATGCTAATCTAGATCCAAATAACTCAGGTATGAAACAATGGTTCCAACTTAGAGTCTTTTAGATCAGATTCTAGTGAGTTTGAAGTAAATGGGGGTGGGGTATTTATAGTTTTCGGGTAACCGTTAAGATCGTTTCATGGAAACCGTGCTCAAATCTCATGCGTACACTTGTTGGAAAGTTAAGGTGACTAAAAATGGCCCATAATCAGCTGAAAGGTCAAGTGTGAGTATGTGGTTGAGGATTAAACAGCTGGAATCTGCTGATTAAGCGATCTTATCTGATCAGGGACCCTGACGCGGGCCGCGTAAAGGACACAAGGATCTTACACGGGCCGCCTGGCCTGCACAGATCAGAAACAAGTTTGCATTATTACAGCTTTGGTCCCTGTTGGTGTTTAAGCGTATTTCCGGCACTTCTAAGGCCCGTCAAGCCAACTTTAAGGCCCTAAAATGATGCCTAAACATTGTGGACATGAAACATGCTAAAAAATATGTCGGATGTTGGTTCGTTTGGTCGTACGAACGCGATGTTCGCTTAATTACGACGGAATGCGCACAAGCGCGTAAAACGATCCAAATGACGCAACGAATGAATTTCTCTTATGCCAAACACTAAAATAAAATATTTTAGTGCTTACATAAATTTTTGGATGTCCAGATGTATTCAGAACGTAAGTTATGCGCGAAAGTGCAAACTTGTGCACTTTTTGACACTTTTAGTCCCTGAATGACCCAAAAGTTTATTTTAGCATACCGAACCCCTCAAAGCCTATTTCTAAGCTATGTAAAGGATATTTATGGTATGTTTAACTCATGGTCATGTTCCGGAATGTTCGTTACAGTTCAAATTGGCATACTTTCGCAGTTTGTCAAGTTTAGTCCCTGTAAGCGAATTAACTTGTTTTTGCCATACCAAAGCCTTCAAAACTTATTTCTAAGTTATGTAAAGGTTATTTAAGGTATGTTAAGTATATGTTGATGTTCCGGAGTATTTTTCGTATTAAACTGATTACGTTTACGCATCAGTTTGCGTAAAACTCTCCAGAAAGCGATGTAGAGTTTGAAATTACATAAAAGTCAAAACATGAAAAATGTAAAACACAACCAAACAAACATTGGGATCAAATAACATTGTTTTATTGATAATAGAACTGTTCACAATGATTACAAGCACGGATGTTACACCAAGTTATCAAAGTTTCACACATTATATAGTACAGGGACTAGACTTGCCAATAGATAAGGTTTAGGGACTAAATCTGAAAAAAGCCGTTTAGGGACGTTGGGCGTTACATGTTGGGTGCAAACTCGACCTTCTAGGTCAAGTGTTTGACATTGACCTCCTTCCTGTTACTCTTGGTAGCTTTGATGTAGTCGTCGGTATGGACTGGTTGTCCAAACACCAAGCTGAAATTCTCTGTAAAGAGAAGTTCGTTTGTATTCCACTCCCTAGTGGAGATTCTTTGTCTGTTTAAGGTCATCGAAGTGGTGCTACGGTTGGCATCATTTCGGCGATGAAAGCCTAGAAGGTCATACGGAAGGATTTTCCGACTATTCTAGCTCTCGTTACCGATACTCAATCTGAGGAAAAGAAGATCAAAGACATTCCAGTCGTTCGTGACTTTTCGGATGTTTTCCCCGAGGAACTTCCAGGACTACCTCCACACCGACAGGTGGAATTCCAGATCGAACTTACACATGGAGCAGCTCCAATTGCTCGTGCTCCTTATCTTCTTGCACCGGGGGAGTTGCAAGAACTGTCGAATCAACTCCATGAACTGTTGGATAGAGGTTTT
Source organism: Helianthus tuberosus (assembly GCA_030545235.1). Lineage (NCBI taxonomy): Eukaryota > Viridiplantae > Streptophyta > Magnoliopsida > Asterales > Asteraceae > Helianthus > Helianthus tuberosus. The sequence continues at coordinate 50,191,654 of CM060429.1, read as the reverse complement.
ATCCGACCTAGTTCTTCGCCGTGGGGAGCCCCAGTCTTATTTGTGAAGAAGAAAGACGAGTCTTTCCGCATGTGTATCGATTACCGAGAACTCAACAAGGTGACGGTCAAGAACCGTTATCCTCTTCCTCGTATTGACAATCTGTTTGACCAGTTGCAACGGTCAAGCTTCTACTCGAAAATCGGTTTGCGATCGGGTTATCATCAGATGAGAGTCCGAGAGGAAGATGTCCCCAACAAAGCTTTCCGAACGCGGTACGCCCATTACGAGTTTCTGGTCATGCCATTTGGGTTAACCAACGCACCTGCGGTCTTCATGGACCTCATGAACCGGGTGTGAAAACCGTATCTTGACGACTTTGTCATTATGTTTATCGATGACATTCTGATTCATTCTAAGAGCAAAGAGGAACGCGGACACAAGTGGTGCATGGCTGTCGTCAGCTCGTGCCATAAGGTGTTGGGTTAAGTCCCGCAACGAGCGCAACCCTCATGTTTAGTTGCCATAATTGAGTTTGGAACCCTGAACAGACTGCCGGTGATAAGCCGGAGGAAGGTGAGGATGACGTCAAGTCATCATGCCCCTTATGCCCTGGGCGACACACGTGCTACAATGGCCGGGACAAATGGTTGCGATCCTGCGAGGGTGAGCTAACTCCAAAAACCCGTCCTCAGTTCGGATTGTAGGCTGCAACTCGCCTGCATGAAGCCGGAATCGCTAGTAATCGCAGGTCAGCCATACGGCGGTGATCATGAGCGACACTTGCGTCTTATCTTGGAACTCCTGAGGAACAAGCAACGTTACGCGAAATATGAGCACCTATGACACTTAACTTGGCATCTTATTGAAAAGGTATACGAAACATAGAAAATGTGACACATGAAACACCCCAAAAAAGTTAAAGTGACAAAAAGAGGAAAAAGTAAGATCTACTCATTGTGGTTGCGTTTGCGATTCCTTGAAATAAACGTACGAAGAAAGAGGAAACTTCAAACGATAAAATTATACTAAAACAATTAAATACGAAACACTAAATAAAATATTATACAAAACACAACTAGTTATATGATAAATTCTCACGCTAATCACATTTGCAACGGTATATCGTGTTCTAGGATTTGAATTGTTGGTCTCATTATAAGTATTAGGCTTGTTTTTAGAAAAAAACTGAATATAAAAAATTGAATTTTCGTATCATCGTTTTATTAAAGAAACATATGCGAATATCTACAAAGATTAGATTAAAAAAATTATTAAACTAACTTCTGAAAAAAAATGTTAAACTCTAATTCAGTAGACCCATATGGCAAAATAGCTTATAAAATGCATTTAGATTATTTTAAGTATATAAAAAAATCTAATTTTCTTGATTGACTTATGTTTATGAACATGTAAAAAATATTGGTAGTTTAATATTGTAACACACTTTACTAGTATTAAAGACATTAATAATTTGTTTAATAAAACAGATGCATTAATTTAACAAAACACATGCAGTATACGGACAACTATATCACGCAAGGCAAGGTATGTTTTAATTACTCACTAGTGGACTTCCCTCGTGCGTTGCGGCGAGAAGTTGTTCCGTATTAGTTCAATTCAATAAGGTGTCGGTACTGTTATCGGCTCTTTGTATAGCGATCAAAAGATAAACCTCTAAAAATAATCATAATATGTCCAAAATGATATTAACATATGTTTTTATTGATTAAAAACTTTAAAAACGAATATTGGTAAAGATTTAAAACGTACAAATATCGGGGGTACTGATGTTCGGTTGAAATCGACATGGTATCGATGTTTTTCGAACAGTATAAGTTTTGTTCGTCACCAACACTCATTGCTTATGATAATAAAAGTATTCTATACTGCTAATAAAGTTGTTCTAATAGTATTGGTTCGGTTTGTCACAATAAAAAACAAAAAAAAATCAATTATAATCGACTCGATACAACAATCGAAAGAAACAACGAATATATGGGTGAATATAACTCCCTCTTTGACAAAACTTATTCCGGTATAAAATAGTAGCAACTGGTAATGTTGTAATTCGGTCAGAATCAAATAGGTTCATCACGAAACTGGTAGAAATATCAAGAAAAACATAAAAAGGAATACAAGTACCTATGTTGTTAGTATTGTATCGTTCCATTCGTAACGGTAAGGAAAAACTCAATCATATATATAACTTATTTATAAATTAAACAAATATATATTTTCAAGAATTACTCAATTGAAAATTAAAATAAAAAATAAAGAATAAGACATCATTACTTGTTATTTATGATTATTTAATATTTAATTTAATATTATACATATCAAAACAAAGTATTGATGAATAGTAAAAAAAATATTTATGTATTTAATTATTAATAGCAATTTACAATTTGGTCTTTTAGTAATTTTAAATCCGTGTCTTTATTTATTTATTTTTCTAACATTTTAATTGTTTGTTGGTACGTTACCGCGGATATTATTTATTATTATTATTTAATTTGAACTTGTAGTAATTTTAAAATAAATACTAAATCCGCAACTATGTTTATCTATCTTTTTACCATTCCAAGTTATTTGCTCGTTCATTGCGACGGTACGTTATCGCGGGCATTAGATCGATATTGATTCGGTTCGTTACAGTACTGGTACGATATATGCATTCGTTATAGAAGTTATTATGTGTTTTACATCGACCGAAAATTATGAAAACGAACATCGTATCGGCACCAATGTTGTTTGAATGCCGGTTCATATTATCATGCCACTGGTACCGATATTTATTTATCGTCGCAGATATAGTTGTATAAATGAAAATTTTTGAAACAAGAAACCATTAAAATGAATCTAGGTACCTGTAACGGTGTTTCGTATGGTAGCGATACAACTTTAGCTTATCAAAAGAGAAAACAATAAAATAAATATCGGTACCAAAATCGTTGTTGTACGTCTGGTTCACTACGGTAGCGGCACGTTATTCATTATCAAACAGGAAACCATAACAATGAATGCATATCAGTACTGATGTTGTCCAGTTCAGTTTGGTACGATATGGTAGTGATACGGTGTCAGGTTATCCAAAGCAAAAACTGTTGGGATTGAACCCTATCAGAGGAACAGATAATTAAAGCCAAAACTGGATCAGAGCAGTGGATCCAAAATAAGCAGATGTTTACATACAAATCTCTCCCCTTGAAAGTGGTTTCGCATCTGCTGACCTCCTATCTGCTGATCTTACTAAGTGCTGACCTACAACTGCTGCCTTGCATCTACTGCCCAATGTCAAAGACTGATGGAAGACCAAAGCTCTGCTGATTCAATCTACTGCCTTGAGTCTAGTACTGCTGATCCGGACAAGCACTGCAGGGTTCACAGCAGTGGAAGGATGCAGCAGCTGTTTAAGTGTCTTTTATGTAATGAATTGTAATAGCAGTAGTTAGTACATCAGTGTTTGTATAGATCAGAGGTTAGAGTTTGTTAGGAGGTTAGATGTCACTTTCATGGTGACGTCAGTTAAGATGCTCAGTGGTTTGCTAGTTATATAGTAATTAATTTGTGGTTGACACTATTCATCGAGAGTTGCAATTGATATGTATAATTCATAAAAGAATGGTGGAGCTAACTTTTGACAAAGTGTTTCAGTTTAGATCAAAAAAATATAAATTTAAATATTATATTAATAATTTTTAAATATTATTACTAATTTTAGCTTGAAAGTAATAGTAATAATTTTTACAATGAAAATAAAAGAAATTTCATGCTGTCTTCTTCAGTGTAACTCACTGTGATAAAAGAACACGGAGCCCAAATCCATACAGAGAATTTTGTTGCCTTAAAAACAAGCCTTAATTCATTTTCTTCCTGAACCAAGAACCCATAAAACCGCCCCATTTTCAAACCCAAGATCGGTATTCTACATTAACAGTCGGTAATCAATTCTAATCTAAATTTCAAACTTGCGTTTAATGCTTACAACTAACTGTTTGAACAAAAGAGCTTTAATTCGGTAACTAAAACGAGTAGGTTGATAGGATTATTACCTCAAATCAATGCTTGCTTCGATGCCGGCGAACTTTGCCGGAAAACTTGTAGCAGTGACAGCAGTGGTAAAGGTCAGGACAGAATGCGATTTCGAGGGACGGAAACAAATTGTGAGTGTATAGTTCTGAAAACGAAAGGAACCTTGTATTTAGAGGGTGTTAAACCGGTTTGGGAAAGTCTTTGATTGACGCCGTGATTGAACCCAAACTTGGAATGATTGATAACCGAAAATTTGTGTGGTATCGATTCGGTTTATACGGATATTACTGTTTTCCCTCGTAATTTAATTATTTTAAGTAAAATATACTATGTCGAAACAGAATAATATAAACATAACAATTTATTGCATTTTGAGAAAAATGCAATTTACGTCCCTATGGTTTGTGTGAAACATCAACCTGAGCCCCTAAATTCATTTTTTGGTTTTTTGAGCCCCAGAGCTTATGAATTCATAACACTTTGAGTCCCTCCGTCAGTGTGTCGTCTGTTTGACTGTTTGAGCCAGGGGTAAGACCGTCTTTTGTCATATATTAATAACACTTTGCGTCCCTATGGTATGAGTGAAATATCAACCTGATCCCCTAAATTCGTTTCTTGCTTTTTTGTTAAGAAATCATTGATTTAATAATTCAAATTAACTCTTTTTAAATAAATGCAATCTAATAATTAACTCTTTTTAAATAAATGCAATCTAATAATTAAATGTATACTGTATATAACAAATTATTAAAGCTTAAATTGTATATTAAATGTAAACTTTTAATACATACAATACAGAGACAAAACGTCATACCAACTTCGTAGACTTGACGGAACTTACAGACTCGATAACAAAAGACCGTAACATACAATACAGAGACAAAATGTCATACCACCACAAGCAATTGTGGATCTTTACTGACGGGTGCACTTCGGAATGTAGCAGATATGAATGAATATAACCCTAGTGTAGCTAATTACATATCTGCCACTGGGGTTATATTCATTCATATGAATGAATATAACCCCAGTGTAGCTCTTCGATTTTCCTTGAAATTCCAGAGCTCGCTAATTACATATCTGTCACTGGGGTTGTATTCATTCATATGCAATTGATTGTTCTGATCAATCAGTTCCTTATGTGCACCGCACCATCTTCTAGGAGGTTGTCAAGTGTTCTCGCCTTCGTAGTTGGTGTTTTGCGTATCTTTACATCCGCAGCCATTCTGTACAATATTTTCACAAAAAAAATCACAAACAAACCTGAACAAAGCAAAACAAATCAACCCTCTGTTTTTTCAAAGCAGAACAAACAAACAAAACAAACAGAACAAAAACAAAACAAACAAACAAACATAACAAAACAGAACAAAACAGAACAAAACAGAACAAAACAGAACAAAACAGAACAAAAACATCACAAACAAACCTGAAAAACTGAAACCAAAATACCCAAATCAACCCATTCACAAATAACTGATTATCATCATCATGCGGCATTCAGATTATCATTATCAAAAACTGAAACCAAAATACCCAAATCAACCCTCTGTTTTTTCACAAATAACTGATTATCATCATCATCATGCGGCATTCAGATTATCATTATCAAAAACTGAAACCAAAATACCCAAATCAACCCTCTGTTTTTTCACAAAAACATTCACAAATAACTGATTATCATCATCATGCGGCATTCAGATTATCAAAAACTCATTATCAAAAACTGAAACCAAAATACCCAAATCAACCCTCTGTTTTTTCACAAATAACTGATTATCATCATCATCATGCGGCATTCAGATTATCATTATCAAAAACTGAAACCAAAATACCCAAATCAACCCTCTGTTTTTTCACAAAAACATTCACAAATAACGGATTATCATCATCATGCGGCATTCAGATTATCAAAAACTCATTATCAAAAACTGAAACCAAAATAACTAAATCAACCCTCTGTTTTTCACGAAAACATCACAAATATAAAAAACATATATAGATAAGATGATGATCCAAACCTCTGTTTTGAAGATGAAGATGATGAAGATGGATGAAGATGATGAAGATGGATGAAGATGATGATGATGATGATCGGTGTTGGGAGTTGAGAGAGAGATTTCGAGATTTTTTGAGAAGTGTGATGATGATGATGATCAGTGCAATTGATATATATTTGCTATTATGTGGATATTAAGGGATAAGGGTATTAAGGACATTTCATACATGTTACAACAGTCAAACAGACGGCACACTGACGGAGGGACTCAAACTGTTATGAATTCATAAGCTCAGGGGCTCAAAAAATGAAAAAATGTATTTAGGGGCTCAGGTTGATGTTTCGCACAAACCACAGGGACGCAAATTGCATTTTTCTCTTGCATTTTTAATATATATATATATATATCTATAGGGTAAAATGCCCGGATAATCCCTGTGGTTTTGTAAAATAACACCTATAGTCCCCAACTTTTGGAAATTACACTGGTGCTCCCTGTGATTTGACAGTTTGTTACTCGGATAGTCCCTGGAGTGGATGTCCGTTAGTTTTCTCCGTTAAGTCCATCTGAAATTACTTATTTACCCCTCCCTTTAAAAAATAAAAAAAAACAAATATGGATTATTAAAAGTGTGGGACTTACCTTATTTACCCTTCCCTTATAAACAACCAGCCACCATCACCATAGCCACCCCCTCCACCTCCACCGCCATAGCCACCCACCTCCACCAACACAATCAACAACAACCATCATCGAAACCCAACCCTGTAAAACCCTTAAATCGAAATAATTTTTAATAAAATATGCATTCAATCGCTGAGAAATCTCAGCTTGTTTCCATTTGATATACTCATGTGGGATAAAAGCAATTAGTTTCTTGGTGAAGTCAAGAGATATGTGAACACAAAAAATAACAGAGGGTAATCTCAGATTCCATGTATATGGGTGTGTAATCTCACATGGAACGATATCTAATATTCTATCAAACCAGAGGAGAATATTGAATTGACCAAGATTAGAGAAGAATTGCAACTGCCCAAAACAAATACAACGGAGGTAGCGACAGGGTGACCTCAAATTCAATGTCAGTGAAATGTAATTCTTTGGTAATCTCACACGGAACAATAATTATTATTCAATCAAACAACAATAGCCGGAATGTTAAGATCGATGCAGGAAGTTTGATTTTGTTATCACAACATTGAAAATAGAGTGGTTAATCTTCAGATCACATGAGTTAGGAATGACATCACAATGGCGGAGAACAAAGTGGGGAGACCTGTGTTGGCGGGTTTCTGGTCAGAACCGTCGGAAAATGGACGGATGGGGTTTGGGTGTGGTGTTATATATTGTATTTAATAATTAATAAGTAATTGTGGGGCCTAATTTATATTTCAGATGATTAATTAGTTTTTTCTTATATTTTAATAAAAGCAAGGGGCAATTTTGTCATTTTACATGGATTTAACGGATAAAACTAACGGAGATCCACTCAAGGGACTATCCGAGTAACAACTCATCAAACCATAGGGAGCACCAGTGTAATTTCCAAAAGTTGGGGACTATAGGTGTTATTTTACCAAACCACAGGGACTATCCGGACATTTTACTCATATATATACTTATATCAAGTTACATAATTGGTGTTAAAGGGTTGAGATTCGAAATATATTTAGATCCTTTTTTTGGCAGATGTTATACTTGGAGCCCAAGAACTCGTGTTTTCCAAGCCTGTTCCTGCTCTTGACATGTGTTAGGACCACCTTTGATCAGGGACACCTCATGGGACATGTGTGATGATCTTGTGGCTTCCAAATTGCTATAAATAGCAAGCCATTTCCACCATAATTCCTTGCTCATTCAATCTTTTAACTCCCATCTCCTTGGAGCTTGTTTCCAGCCTTATAGAAGTCTCCTACTGAGTTCTAAGACTTCCTAGAACACAAGTAAGTGTTCTTCCTTAGTCCTTTTCTTTATTTTAGCTTGTTATAAGCTAAAAGGTAAATAGTTTGACTTTCTGTTTGACTTTCGGTTCTGACCTTAATTGGTCAAGTCAAAATTCAATTGAACTTTGCAACGCGATCATAATCACGAAGGTTATAATCCCTTGCGATTGCACCTTCTGATTACCACGTTTACTGGTCGAAGTGATGAGTCAAAGTTTTGGTCAAAGATGCACATAATGTTCATTTTACGACGAAACTATTTTCGGGTATCAAAACTCCAAGTTTTGATACCAAATCAGTTTTATAACTTAGTTAGACATTTTTTGACATGTCTAACTCGTCACTTCAAGTTTAGTGCTTTATTAGGGTCGTAGTTGACGGTCTTGACCACCGCTTTGACTTTCGAATCCGACCCGTTTGGTCGATCTTAGGATCCGACCAAACACATGTTTGTGACCATAGTTTTATAGGGAATAACCTACTATGATAAGCCGCTTCAATGTTCTTAAAAATGACCAAAATTCCCTTTTTGCGCATAAATCAATTTTAAGCATATGTAACCAAAGTTTTGACATATAAACTGATGTTACAACATTATCAAACATGTTTTAACATATAAGACTTATCATAAGACATATTTAACCATCCGAACATATAGTTACGCAAATGACCCGTTAAAGTAGCGTAAACTACCTTAACGAGTCATAACGGGTCAAAAGCACTTAGGATCCTTTCCAAATCAAAATGCTAAGCTTATTAAACCATATCATATGAGTCCCAACACTCGTTTGGTTTATAAGACTTTATTCTATCCAATCTTCCTTTTAAATCTCGACACACTAACATAAGTTATCCGACACATTAGGACACGTTTGAGCTTTGTTATTTCCATTGATTCAAGGACACTTTCGCAATCCCAGGTGAGTACATAGCTCCCCTCTTTTACGTTTTGAAAATGTTTTGGGGTAACTCATATGTGCTAAATCATTTTTAAGTTTTCAAAAATAAAGTCGATGGTTTATATAAAACACTACGATTTCAATAATGTAAACAACTTGTTGGTGCATTATCAATGACACGAATGACATTCATTAACATTGATCACGCTGACCGGTAGTATGTTATGGTACCATAGGACTGACAATCTCGTTATTGAACTATCCACTAGATTTGGTGGAAGTTTGGGTAACGACAGAAACTGTTTATGATTAACAAATCATTTGTTAGTTTGTTAATCTATTTAAAGAGACCTTTTTGAGGTCTATTAAAGATACCCCTTGGGTGGTATAGTCAACACTGGTTTGAATGTGTTCATTAAAGAACGACCAAAAGTTTTTCACAATTAAAACACAGACGATTGATTGATGACACAGACATTTGGTTTATGACACAGACAAATGGTTTATGACACAGACAAATGGTTTATGACACGGACAATTGGTCTATGACACGGAAAAATGGTTTAGAACAATGTCACTGTCACACCCAACCGATGGCGGAAACATCGGGGCATGGCACTGAGCGAAACAAATTGTCAAGAGAAATTCCATAACGACTAAATTACCAAATAGTTAATCTTATGTCCCATACCATAACCCATTAAGTAATCTAATTATTACAGACATAGATATTCTCAAAACAAAACATGTTCCGACAACTCAGATTCAAATAAAAATAAATTGTCTTTGTTTCTAGACTCCATCCTACTTGATTCCACTAAAGCAGGTAAAGCACAACATCCTAAGCACCTGTCACATACGTTAAAATAAAGTCAATACACATAGTGTAAAGGTGAGCATACAAGTTTGATATAGTATAATAGAGTTCGAATTCGTTTACGCATAACCAGCATGTAACATGTATAAAGTGAAGGCAAGTAGGTTATCGATAGAGAAATATGCACAGACGTGACTATGAGTTGTAGAATGCGCAACACATATCCCCACTGGGACACGTGAAGTAAAGCCCATAACAACCCATGTCCACGACAGGTGCTGAGTCCAAACTATAGTACTATCGTTGCTAAGGTGTCAGGCAACAATCAATGTGTTAACATAACATACAAGCATTCATCGAATAAAACGTAGCATGCAATAGCGGTTAGCGTATAAATAGTGTTTGCGTTGTGTGTCGATTGTGATTTAGCATAAGTAACGTATGTAACACCCAAAAGTGCGTAAAGCAAAAAGGGATCGAGTATACTCACAGATTGTGTTTAACAAGTAAACACTCTCTTGGATTGAAGGGAGCACTGAGAGAGATTAGCCTGAACAATTAATAATAGCATAAACGATAAGCGGCGCGTTAAATGGTGCAAAGGTGGTAAGTGTCGACTGGCCATCCGATCGGATTACCATCCGACACTTACCACCTTTGCACCGTTTAACGCGCCGCTTATCATTTATGCTATCGTTAACTGTTCAGGCTAATCTCTCTTAGCGCTCCCTTCAATCCAAGAGAGTGTTTACTTGTTAAACACAATCTGTTAGTATACTCGATCCCTTTTTGCTTTACGCACTTTTGGGTGTTACATACGTTACTTATGCTAAATCACAATCGACACACAATGCAAACACTATTTATATGCTAACCGTTATTGCATGCTACGTTGTTATTGTGACAACCGTCACTTTTCCGTACATTCCGTACACTAAATAAACAGTAATCTGTGCTTTAATGACTGTGCATGATCTAGTTTCCCAGACAAATAAATTTCTGACTTCCATGCAAGTGAATTCATGCACGTTTTATACTACAAGAATTACTTTATGATAGCGTTGCGTCAAAAATACTAGTAAACTCACCGGTAAGACACATTGTGTCGACAATTCTGCAGAAGGCAGTTAGACAATAGAATTGGAGCCTAGGTGTAGGCCCGACGACAAAAATACATTAAAACCCAAGAGTACACACAAGGGTTTATATATAGACTTTCCGAAAGCTAAAATACGCACTAAAAAGCACCCGAAACGCACTTTAAGTGCAGAATTTTATTAAATTTAGCTATAATCAGCCATAATTCAGCATTTTAACCTTGATATATTATGCAGAATTCATGATTTATCATCCAGAATACTTCCCCAAGTGTCGGGAATTGAAAGGGTTACAAAAGGGGACATAAAGAACGCTAAACGATACAAATTAGCACTTTAACGAATCGGTATCTAACCGAACAACCGGACATAACCCGGAATACTAAAATATTGCTAGAAACATTGTTTTTATTTTTCTGAGCTAGTTATGGTTCCCGAGCACTATAACACACTACATAATACATGTAACACAGTAAACATTAGATATTACACTTAACACCCTACTAATCACCTACTTATCACCAAACTTTACACTTAACCCCCTCCCCCCTTGATAATTTCGGCCCAAGCATGGACCCCACAACAAGATTTTCATAAATCTTTCTAAATCTTCTATAATCCCTTCTTGGATTTAATGAGATAGTGTTGGTACTTAAGGGAGCACATGGACTTTTGGACAATAAGAATCCTATGGTTATAAGCACTCAAGAGTATCATCATCCTCACCACTCCACCACTCTTTTTCCTTGCCCCTTGTTCTCGGTCGACCTCACCCACACACACCACCATATTTTTGTTTCAAGTTCAAGCAATCCAAGGTTGTTTCAAGGTGCTAGAAGGTGAATTAGGAGGCTCGGTATTCACGGAACTTGAAGGACCTCCTTCGTTTGCTTTTATCCAACCATTTTGTCATCTTCAAGTCCTAGTATTCTTCCCTAGCTTGAAGCTAGTGGTAAGACTCTCTTGATCTTGTTTACTCCATATTTTGAGTGGTTAAAAGTTGATGCTTAATGATTATCATAAGAACACTAAAAGAAATACACACGAATCTTGAAACACAAAGTGAAATATGATGATATCTTGATGAAATGATATTGTTTAGTAGATGTTTAATGTTTGTTTATTGATTACTAGAAATATTGATGTTGATCATTACATGAAGCTTGCTAGATTGTGATTAAACACATGATCTAGCAAGTTAGGAGATGATTATGTAACAACATGAAATAATCATCTTCTTGTAAGAACATGAACTTGAAAAGTAAAAATGATTTCTTGAAAAGTAATAAACAAAGTGAGCTAGTAAACTTAAAGATCCAAGATTTATGAATGATTTCCCAAGAAAGCCAAGTTTAAAATATGATTTTTAGAAGATCATGATTTTTACTCAAACTTACACTATTTTTTTGTGGTAAAATAAGTGTAAAGACACTAGAGAACAAGAAGATTTAATAAAGAAATATTTTTGTAAAATATGATTACAAGTTGTAAACACTCAAATCTTTCAAGAAAGGAATTTTTGATGAAATAAACACACTTTAAAAAGTAACTAAGTCTACTAGAGACATTGCCAAGTTACTATGAGTTTTGAGAAAGAACAAGTTCATGTTGTCATGTAACTTACTTGATTTTAACACTTGATGGATGAGGAATGAATTGTTGATTGTTGATGATGTTTTAAAAGAAAATAAACACATGTTTTGAAAACATGGGAAACCACCATTTTTAGGGGAAACTCTATCAAAATTTCTATAAATTTTGACACTTAGAAAAAAAATATAAGTTTTGAGAAACTTATTCCCTAAAAATATAAGTTTAGGTCACAACGCTAGATAAGCAAATCCGGTGAAGTTTACGACGCAGGAACGCAAAGTTGTGAGTTCATGCTCCCCCTTTTCTTTAACTGTTTTTGGTTTTATAACTCTCGGGGGTGAAATACATGTTACAAATGTTACAAATGTCACAATGTTTTTTTTGGGTAAAGGGTTACCCCGGTGATTCTATTATAGACAACCGCCAAATAAGTACAAGTAGCGAGGATGAGTTCCCCACTAGTTCATATACAGGACAGGCCCCATATATGTAATCAAAAATGTCAAACAACCAATATACCTGTTGGACCGTTTTGTGACCCTGAAAAGTCAGTCAAGGATGTTCATCTTCACGTATAAAGGCGGAATCAGTATACACAAAGTTACAACAGCTATTCCTCTTCAATTCCATCTTTATTAATGCTTTCTGATTACAATTTGACAGCGTTTCGTCACCTAGCACATGACAATGTTCCGCTCCAATGTACACAACTGAATGATTAGGTTCCACTCGAACTGACTATATATAGCCTATGTGATTTCTCTTATATAGTCAGTGACATAAAAGCGAAACCTCCTAATGTATCTATAAGCGAAACCTCTATTGACCACATGAGCGAAACTACCTAACATGTACATAAAAGCGAAATACCTATATATCCTATTTCGCATTTAATGATTAACATGTCATTATAAGCGAAATTAACAACTTTAAACCCTAATTTCACTTTCAAACTCTAATCTTGACTATCTTGACCTAAGACTTGATTAAACGTGGTCAACAGACATTCCGTGCACCAACAGACTCCCCCTTGGATGTTGACGAAGTCTTCAGCTCCGAGTCTTCAGTCTTGGTCTTTTCTCCAACTCTCTGTCTTCTCATCATAATCACTCTATCTTCACAAGTTCAGAATCTTGTCCTAACTCCATATTCAAACTCCCCTTTGACTGTTGATCCAGACTCCCCCTTTCACAGACTCCCCCTCTCAATATGCCAGAATCTGAGGTCTGTATCTGGTTCAAGCTTTGACATTTAGCTTCCATGGGAATGATGAAGTCCAAAACCTGTTTCTTAAACATCAATCATTACAAACTATCTTTTCAACAATAAATCACAAACTCAATCAGTTTTAGAAATCCACTCAAGTATTCAGGTTCAAGTTAATGACCCTAATCACTCGATTAATCTACCAAGTTCAATTTAATGACCTTGGTTGATCATTTGACAAACCAAACTGATTTTGAAAACAACAATTTACACATTTTCTGAAAATAACAAGTATCAAGTTAATGAACTTGTTTTTAACTTTTCAATAAATCAAACTTCATCAAGATAAGCTCTCCTCATTCTTCAGTCCAGAATCTCATGCATCTGCTTCAATCAACTCAGAATCCAACAATCAACTCTCCACTTTGGTTTGTCAAAAAAAAAAGCAGAAACTAAAATCTTGTTGAATTTTATAAAGTGTTCTAAACTAAGAAATGAAATACAGAAAACTTAAATTGCAGAAAGTAAACAAAGTAAACTATTTACAAACTTATTTTGGCAAGCGTGTCAGGGAATCATATCAGCTATCAGACAAATTACAAGTACCGTTAAGCTTTATTTCATACTCAGATTTAAACAATTCACCTCGATTGTCGATATACTGATCCATCTTAAATCCTCACACAAATTTCAATTTACTCAGGATACGAATTAGATGTCTTATGAACTTAGCTCATTCATGTGTCCCACCTCTTGAATATACTCCCGTATCCAGAATCCCAAACTTCAGTCTTACAGGTGAGTAAACTACAATGATATCTGTACATAAATTAGGTATGCGAGGGCCGAGGGATCTCAGGTCGATACTTCCGTATACGCAGAGAGATATCAGCTTCGACTTTACGGTATGTCCCCTTTAGAGGATCTTTTAGCTACAACAGCAGCGACTATCAATTTTATTGTTTCATCTGCATGCTGAGGGTTTATGCTATGTTTCAAGCATTTGTGGAAAAGTATTATCCAAGGACTAGGTCAGAACTACCGTTCAGCAGAAGTCCCAGAATAATACCCCAGACATCATTGAGTATAAAAACCTAGTATATCAGATTATGAGACCTTTCAAACGAGATTTCAGGGGTTACCTATATATCCAAGTAGTGTTCCCCACGAATTTCACAAGTTTGAAATTTTAGGTTTATATCCCGAATAAATCTACTAAATGTGCGAAAACCTATCGACACATCATTAGCGAGACTGTTTAACTCATTTAAACTTTACAAATTTTTAGCATACTGTAATTGTCTAGCCGATGTACTATCATTTTCCCTATATACACAAGCTCTTTTTCAGATTTTATATTGTTTTTGTATTTTGAAATTTTATCATGTTTTTGTATTTTCTGAAAATATATCTATATACAACTATCTACTCCCCCTAAATACCAAAACATGTAAAAAATCGACAAACCATTGCAGATTGTTTCTCGTCTTCATCCGCAACAGTACTCTCATCAACGCCAATAATTCCATCCGACACCGAAAGAAGCTTCATACCATTCAGTTTTAACAAATATTTAAACCGATTTTTATCAAAAGCTTTGGTATGTAAATCAGCTTTCTGTTCGTCAATGTGGATTTTCTCAATTCGTATCAACTTTTTCTCAAAACAATCACGAATAAAGTGATGACGAATTTCTATGTGTTTAGTTTTAGCGTGATGTACTGGATTCTTTGTTATATTTATAGCGGCCTCATTATCAACAAAAGAGGTGTGTTAAGAAACTGGAAACCGTAGTCGCGCATCTGTTGCTGTATCCACAGGATCTGAGAGCAGCAACTGCTAGCAGAAACGTACTCCGCTTCACATGTAGATAGCGCCACAGACGTTTGTTTCTTACACTGCAAGGTAACCAATCTAGATCCAAAGAACTGGCATCCTGCAGTTGTTGATTTGGAATTAACTTTGCAGCATCCGAAATCCGAATCGGAATACCCTTCGAGCGTAAAATCGCCTTTTCTAGGATACCACAACCCCAATGAAGGAGTTCCTTTCAGGTAGCACAATATCCTCTTCACAATGATCATATGCGAAGCTCTCAGGTTAGATTGATATCTTGCTGCGAGGCACGTTGGGTACATGATATCAGGACGTGAAGCAGTTAAGTACATCAAAGAACCTATCATGGATCGGTAGAACGTTTCATCAGCCCTGTCTCCGGTGAGATCTGGGTGAATCCCATGATTTGTTGCAAGTGGGGTAGCAGCTGGAGTAGAACTTGACATCCCAAATTTCTCTAGAATATCATGAACGTACTTCGTCTGATGAATGAAAATTCCCTCAGGTAGTTGTTCAACTTGTAGACCCAAAAAGAATTTCATCTCCCCCATTGATGACATTTCGAATTTTTTCTTCATCACTGATTCAAAATCTTTACATAGATTTTCATTTGTCGACCCAAAGATTATATCGTCCACATAAATCTGAACTATCAGAAGATGACCGTCGACCTCTTTAGTGAAGAGAGTGGCATCCACTTTTCCACGTATGAACTTGTTGGCTAGTAGGTGTTGAGACAAAGTCTCGTACCAAGCTCTCGGGGCCTGGTGTAAACCATACAGCGCTTTGTCCAATAAGTAGACCTTGTTTTTGTGGATTGGATCGGTGAAGCCCGGCGGCTGTCCGACATAAACCTCCTCTTTAACCTTCCCATAGAGAAATGCCGATTTTACATCTAACTGATATACTTTGAAGTTCTTCCAAGACGCAAATGCAAGGAAAATTCTGATTGCCTCTAGTCGTGCTACAGGAGCATAGACTTCTGTAAAATCAATCCCCTCCTGTTGACTAATGTAACACCTGTGTCATTTCAACCATCAAACAAATGCCCAACCAGTGAAATATTGTATTTCATACTTGGGATTTGTAAAAATATGCGTATCGTTTACACATATCAATTCTTGTTCGATTTCAAGCTCTAAATCGCTTTCTGGAAGGTTATACGCGCACTAATGCGTAAATATAACCAGTTTAATGCAACGAACACTCCGGAATAGTGAAATAGGCTTAACATACCTTAAATAACCTTTACATAACTTAGAAATAAGTTTTGAAGGCTTTGGTATGACAAAAACAAGTTAATTCGTTTACAGGGACTAAACTTGACAAACTGCGAAAGTATGTCAATTTGAACTGTAACGAACATTCCGGAACATAACCATAAGTTAAACACACCTTAAATATCCTTTAAATAGCTTAGAAATAGGCTTTGAGGGGTTCGGTGTGCTAAAATAAACTTTTGGGTCATTCAGGGACTAAAAGTGTCAAAAAGTGCACAAGTTTGCATTTTCGCGCATAACTTACGTTCTGAATACATCTGGACATCCAAAAATTTATGTAAGCATGACTACATTATATTTTAGTGTTCGCCATAAGAAAAATCCATTCGTCGCGTCATTTGGATCGTTTTTCGCGCTTATGCGCATTCCGTCGTAATTAAGCGAACATCGCGATCGTACGACCAAACGAACCGACATCCGACATATTTTTGAGCATGTTTTGAGTTCCCTATACTTTAACTTCATTTTAGAGCCTTGAAATGAGGTTAACGGGGTTCAAACGCATCGAAAAAGGCCTTAAACACGTGCAGGGACCATTTCTGCCACTTTTGAAACATTTCTGAAACAGGGAGGTGCTAGCGTAGCGCGACTGCATAGTGCCTTTGCACTAGCGCTACGCGACTGCCTAACCTGACCAGATTAAGTGTATTTGCAATCAGATTTCAGCTGATTAACCACAACCACATGTTTGCAACTTGCTTAATCACTAAGATTAGGAGCATATGTGGCTCCATAACCTTTGTGACAAGTGTACGGCTCGGATCGTGGCACGATATTCAAGAAACGATCCTAGCGGCTCTACTTTATCTATAAATACCCACCCCCCTTTGGCTTAAAAACCCACAAATCTGATTGAAAAGACTCTAAGTTGGAACCTTCGTTTCATACCTGAGCTATTTTGATCTGGGTTAGCATTCGGGGACCCTGGGTAAGTATTCTTTCGTTCTTTTCCTTATTTTACTGCTTTTCGAGTCAGAAAGTCAAACTTTGTTTGACTTTCAGCGTTGACCAGTAATGGTCAATGCGAAGTTCATTTGAACTTCGCAACGTGAGTGTAATCACGTTGGTCATAGTCCCTTGGGACTATGCCCACTGACTACCACGTTGTCTAGGGTCGTAGGGTAGGCGATCTAATAAATCGCCTATACCTTCGAACCCGACCCAGTTTGGTCGATCATTAGGATCCGACCAAACACTTTAGGTGACCATAGTAGGTAGGGAATAACCTTCCGAGGTTATACCCTATGGTCACATCGTTTAAGTAGTTGTATGATAGGTAGTTTATATGCCTTAGGTAAATTACCAGAATACCCTTTTCATGTATAATTGGTAATTAAGCATATGTAACCTAAACCTTTGTCACATAACTGATTATGTAATATGTTTAGGCATATAACACTTGTCATAGGGCTAGTTAGGCGGTCCGAACGCGTTTCACGCGAACGACGCGTTAAAGTAGCACAAGCTACCTAAACGGGTCGTAATGGGTCGTAGACACTTAGGTTAAGTTTCATTTAGTATGTAGGCTTTGTTAAACCAAAAGACACGAGTCTCTACACTCGTTGGGTTTACAAACCCTAATGCTACCCAATCTTCCGATTTAGGTCCGGTTTATTAATGTAGCTACCTGTACTAGGTGCCGTTTGATATCCGCGATCTCTAGCATTGTTTAGTTGTCACTCCAGAACTACTGAGCAATCCCAGGTGAGTACATAGACCCCTCTTTTACTGTTTTCCAAACTGTTTTGGGGTGGAACACATGTGCCTACTTGTTACTTTCATGTTTTCCTGTTTTGACATCATATACTTACTATGTTCATTAGTACATTATAGTACATGATTTCATATCATCTTATGCTAGGTGTGCCCATTGTGTGCATTACTTAGTACATTGTTTTACATGACATTTCCTGCTAGGTGTGCCCATTCTGTGCATTACTTAGTACATTGTTTTACATTGCATTTTGTTGCATATGCTCATCCAGCATGTGAACACATTATACTACATTTTGAACCGTTGTACCTGTGAGCCGTTTGTATCTGTGAACCATTGTACCTGTGAACCGTTTGTATCTGTGAACCGTTTGTATCTGTGAACCGTGTGAACCGTATTTGACATAGACATTTCGGCATAGACATTTTAACATGATTGACATTTGATCATGCATTTCCCACAAAACATAACTTTGATTTAAACCAAGTTTTACTTCAATACTTTGTTCTTGTGTATATGGTTTAGTTGAGACATTTCACTTGCCATACATGATATTTTGACATAGACATTTGACATGGATATTTGACATAGACATTTTGACATTAGTTTGGTTTGATTAAGTGATTAAGTAACGATGCGTGTGTAATATGATACAAGCATGGTGGATACGCCGCTGGTACTTCCTATATATAAGTGTTTGTATGGTATTACATATTGTAGCGTTATTTGAATCATTTCAGTTTGAGACATAGAACGTTTTATACAAATAACATACTTTTCACAAGACATTGTTTTACAAACAACTTATCTTATACAAACTCATCTTACATGGTCATTTATTTAACCATACATTATTTACTTATTTATACATATCATCTGAACTCATTGTTTTTCAAATGATTTACAAAACAAAGCAAATTACAAGGTTCATGACTAAACATTTTCTCAAACATAAGTCATGGAACCTATTTTCACAAAACCTATGTATCTCACAGGCATTTTTATGCTGACGTACCTATTTTCACATGTGTTTTTCAGGAGCTGTTGCATAAGATGATCAAGATACATATAGGCGGACTTGGGCTTTAGTGACAATAAAAGATGCAAGACTAGTTAATTATGTTGTTTTTCCTTGTTTGATTAGACATTGTATCACTTTTAATTAATCAAACGAAACTTCAATTGCCATGGATTTGAAACATTAAATTCTGTTACAACACTCCCCGATGTTTCCGCCACGTTTCGTATGTTCTACGTGGTCGGGGTGTGACAGAAAAGATGGTATCAGAGCCAATGGTTATAGGGAATTAGGTTATTAGTAATGCTTTGACCTAGTCTATAACCTTCTTAGGACCCTAACGCGAGTTTACTTGCGTTTAGTCATAAAACAATACCGTCACCTATCCTTAGGCGACTACCACAACAAGAACATAATTTTCGAAACCGCTTTGAAAACTAATCATCTGTTCTAGGATGATTAATTACTAGGTTTTGAACCCTCTGTTATAAGGTTTTGAACCCCTTTGAGTTTTCAAAAAATCTCGTCAAGGTTTTGGGTTTTAAATAATGTGAACACGTGCAAACTGGAAGGGTGAATGCCTGTATTCTGAGTTTTCTGTCTAGGCAAGCACTTCGTATACATCTCAACCAGACGCGAGACCAGTTGTGCTTACCTGGGAATTCTTGGGATGAGTGTTCACTTATAGGCGAGCATATCTTCGCAATACATTATTTTTGACCTATTTACCTTTCACCGGGTCGTTTGTTGCTTTGTAGTAACAAACAAATGACCACTATCCTTGCTTTCATCATATTTGTTTCATCTCATTCTTTTCGTCTAATTCTCTCACTCGTTTCCTTTCATGTTTCCTCTTTTAGAATGCCTCCTCGACGCGAAAACCAGATAGCGACAGCCGAACTGGCAGAAATTATTGCGCAGCAAATGGCTGCTCAATTCCCAAACCTCTTTGCTCAATGGAATCAAGCCAACAACAACAACAATGGTCCATGCAATTTCAAGAGTTTTAACTCGGCGAAACCACTCAAGTTTAGTGGTTCTGAGGGAGCAACTGGGCTTCTTCAATGGTTCGAGAGCATTGAGAATACTTTCCGCCATGTGCAGTGTCCTGACAATCGCAAGGTCGAGTTTGCTTCGAGTGTGTTCCAGAAGAGAGCCCTTACGTGGTGGAATGGGGTTATGAGAGATCGTGGTGCAGAAGTTGCTCTAGCACAGACATGGGCCGAACTTAGGGCTCTCATGATGAAGGAGTTTTGTCCTCGTCACGAGATCAGGGCTTTGGAAAGGGAATTTGATGATCTTAAGCAAGACAGCGGTGAGCATCGAGCCTACACGGACCGTTATGAGGAGTTAAGTCTGTTATGCCCAAACATGGTCACGCCTTTGGATAAGGCGATCGAAAAGTACATTGATGGCCTTCCCGACTCAATACAAGACATTTTGACTGGTAGCAACCCTACTACTGTTAGGCAGGCCATTGAGTTATCTGCAACCTTGACAGAATCGCAGATCAGGAAACGTAAGCTTTTCCGAAAGGGTGACAAGAAACTGGTCGAGGAATCGAAACCAATCGAGGAATCAAAGACCATGGATGAACAGACTGGATCCTCTAAGAAGTCAAAGAAGCGAAAGGCTTCTCAGAACTTCGCCGTGGTCGCTCACAATGATCAAGCCGTCCCCAACCAACCAGCTCAACCCCCTGCCAGGAAACCCTACAAAGGAACTGCACCCTTGTGCAACCAATGTGGCCTACATCATCATGCTGGTGTGAAGTGCCGCACATGCCAAGTTTGCGGACTTATAGGTCATACAGCGAGGGTTTGCCCAACAGCAGCAGCACCAAATCAGATTAACAACAATCCTGCTCAAGCTCGTTTCCCACTGGGATCTTGCTACAACTGTGGCGAGATGGGCCATTTTAGTAGAAATTGCCCAAGACTTGCTGATGCAAATCCAGCGCAGGGATGAGTATCTGACCGACAGAAGATAACGCTGTTTAGAAAATAATCGAGCCTTGTGTATTATTTTCTTTTATCAATCTATGAAACAGTTGTTGTTATTGTTGTTTATAAATAAATCTTTCATTTACATTTCAATATGTTTATGTGGTTGCATGTATAAACATATCCCCTACAATACCGACAATCAAGGAACCGCATTCCTTGAAGAACAGACTACTTCCAAATTTCTTCCCTTGTAAAATCTCTTGCGTTTCCACGAAAATCCTAAGTACCCGTTTCTTCCAAGAGAGACGATGTACGAGGCGCCAAGTTAATAGCAATCAATAACAAGAAAATAACAATTAAACAATTATGTGGTTATGTGCTTATGTGTTATCCTTTATGTGTCATGTGATCCAATTTATGTTATTCAAATCCTCGTAAAATCTTACATATCTTTGTGCAAGAGATTCATAGTAGGATACCCAAAGGTACTACTTAAATCCTTAATGGACTTCTACGTTGTAGTTAAAGTCCCTTGGATTATAATGTACTACTTCAAAATTTGACCCCTTTAGTGGTCTAGTTAAACAGATTGATCCAAAAATCTGGTTAGGGATATCATGTGATGATATAGCTGAAAGGACTCCTTAGTGGCCTAATTAAGAAGATCCTCTGTTGATCTAATTAAAAGGACCCTATGGTAGTCTAGTCACTCTCATCTCAGGTTTGATATCTTTCCCCACAACATTCCAAAACAAACTGTGCGGACTGTGCAAGGAATTACGTAATTATGGATGCATACATAATTATGGAATTTAGTGCACAGAAATCACAGCAAGTTCTATCATGTATCAAGAGTTAACCCTATTCATTTCCAATTCTGATGAAGCATCCGTTGAGGAAAAATGAACTAGCTATTCATTTTTCACTTCTGAAGAATATCCGTTGTTTATCTTTTCATTTCCATTCTGAAGAATAACCGTTGAGGAAAATGAATTATCCATTCATTTTCGTTCTAAAGAATATCCGTTGAGGAAATGAATATCCGTTGTGAAATCCTTCATTTCCAACTCTGAGGAAGCAACCGTTGAAAATGACTCCGTTAGTTCATTTTCGTTTCTGAAGATTTATCCGTTGAGGAAATGAATATCCGTTGTGTAATCCTTCATTTCCAACTCTGAGGAAGCAACCGTTGAAAATGACTCCGTTAGTTCATTTTCGTTTCTGAAGATTTATCCGTTGAGGAAATGAATATCCGTTGTGTAATCCTTCATTTCCAACTTTGAGGAAATAACCGTTGAAAATGACTCCGTTAGTTCATTTTCGTTTCTGAAGATTTATCCGTTGAGGAAATGAATATCCGTTGATTTTTCTTTCATTTCAAATTCTGAAGAACAACCCGTTGAGGAAAATGACCCCGTTTGTTCATTTTCGTTCTGAAGAATATCCGTTGAGAGAAATGAATATCCGTTGATTTTTCTTTCATTTCAAATTCTGAAGAACAAACCGTTGAGGAAAATGACCCCGTTTGTTCATTTTCGTTCTGAAGAATATCCGTTGAGAGAAATGAATATCCGTTGATTTTTTTTTTCTTTCATTTCAACTTCTGAAGAACAAACCGTTGAGGAAAATGACCCCGTTTGTTCATTTTCGTTCTGAAGAATATCCGTTGAGAGAAATGAATATCCGTGGATTATTCCTTCATTCCCATTTCTGGCAAAGAATCCGTTGAGAAAGAATGAATCATCCATTCATTTTCACTTCTGAAGAATATCCGTTGAGGGAAATGTATATCCGTTTAGTTAATTCCTTTATTCTCCATTTCCGAAGAACCGTTGAAGAAAATGACTCTGTTCGTTCATTTTCGCTTCTGAAAAATATCCGTTGAGGAAAATAATCAGATTATGCTTTACATATCTTTGATGACTATTTGAATCAAAGTCATAGACAGACTCCTACGAATTAATTTCGGGACGAAATTTCCTAAAGTAGGGGAGACTGTAACACCTGTGTCATTTCAACCATCAAACAAATGCCCAACCAGTGAAATATTGTATTTCATACTTGGGATTTGTAAAAATATGCGTATCGTTTACACATATCAATTCTTGTTCGATTTCAAGCTCTAAATCGCTTTCTGGAAGGTTATACGCGCACTAATGCGTAAATATAACCAGTTTAATGCAACGAACACTCCGGAATAGTGAAATAGGCTTAACATACCTTAAATAACCTTTACATAACTTAGAAATAAGTTTTGAAGGCTTTGGTATGACAAAAACAAGTTAATTCGTTTACAGGGACTAAACTTGACAAACTGCGAAAGTATGTCAATTTGAACTGTAACGAACATTCCGGAACATAACCATAAGTTAAACACACCTTAAATATCCTTTAAATAGCTTAGAAATAGGCTTTGAGGGGTTCGGTGTGCTAAAATAAACTTTTGGGTCATTCAGGGACTAAAAGTGTCAAAAAGTGCACAAGTTTGCATTTTCGCGCATAACTTACGTTCTGAATACATCTGGACATCCAAAAATTTATGTAAGCATGACTACATTATATTTTAGTGTTCGCCATAAGAAAAATCCATTCGTCGCGTCATTTGGATCGTTTTTCGCGCTTATGCGCATTCCGTCGTAATTAAGCGAACATCGCGATCGTACGACCAAACGAACCGACATCCGACATATTTTTGAGCATGTTTTGAGTTCCCTATACTTTAACTTCATTTTAGAGCCTTGAAATGAGGTTAACGGGGTTCAAACGCATCGAAAAAGGCCTTAAACACGTGCAGGGACCATTTCTGCCACTTTTGAAACATTTCTGAAACAGGGAGGTGCTAGCGTAGCGCGACTGCATAGTGCCTTTGCACTAGCGCTACGCGACTGCCTAACCTGACCAGATTAAGTGTATTTGCAATCAGATTTCAGCTGATTAACCACAACCACATGTTTGCAACTTGCTTAATCACTAAGATTAGGAGCATATGTGGCTCCATAACCTTTGTGACAAGTGTACGGCTCGGATCGTGGCACGATATTCAAGAAACGATCCTAGCGGCTCTACTTTATCTATAAATACCCACCCCCCTTTGGCTTAAAAACCCACAAATCTGATTGAAAAGACTCTAAGTTGGAACCTTCGTTTCATACCTGAGCTATTTTGATCTGGGTTAGCATTCGGGGACCCTGGGTAAGTATTCTTTCGTTCTTTTCCTTATTTTACTGCTTTTCGAGTCAGAAAGTCAAACTTTGTTTGACTTTCAGCGTTGACCAGTAATGGTCAATGCGAAGTTCATTTGAACTTCGCAACGTGAGTGTAATCACGTTGGTCATAGTCCCTTGGGACTATGCCCACTGACTACCACGTTGTCTAGGGTCGTAGGGTAGGCGATCTAATAAATCGCCTATACCTTCGAACCCGACCCAGTTTGGTCGATCATTAGGATCCGACCAAACACTTTAGGTGACCATAGTAGGTAGGGAATAACCTTCCGAGGTTATACCCTATGGTCACATCGTTTAAGTAGTTGTATGATAGGTAGTTTATATGCCTTAGGTAAATTACCAGAATACCCTTTTCATGTATAATTGGTAATTAAGCATATGTAACCTAAACCTTTGTCACATAACTGATTATGTAATATGTTTAGGCATATAACACTTGTCATAGGGCTAGTTAGGCGGTCCGAACGCGTTTCACGCGAACGACGTGTTAAAGTAGCACAAGCTACCTAAACGGGTCGTAATGGGTCGTAGACACTTAGGTTAAGTTTCATTTAGTATGTAGGCTTTGTTAAACCAAAAGACACGAGTCTCTACACTCGTTGGGTTTACAAACCCTAATGCTACCCAATCTTCCGATTTAGGTCCGGTTTATTAATGTAGCTACCTATACTAGGTGCCGTTTGATATCCGCGATCTCTAGCATTGTTTAGTTGTCACTCCAGAACTACTGAGCAATCCCAGGTGAGTACATAGACCCCTCTTTTACTGTTTTCCAAACTGTTTTGGGGTGGAACACATGTGCCTACTTGTTACTTTCATGTTTTCCTGTTTTGACATCATATACTTACTATGTTCATTAGTACATTATAGTACATGATTTCATATCATCTTATGCTAGGTGTGCCCATTGTGTGCATTACTTAGTACATTGTTTTACATGACATTTCCTGCTAGGTGTGCCCATTCTGTGCATTACTTAGTACATTGTTTTACATTGCATTTTGTTGCATATGCTCATCCAGCATGTGAACACATTATACTACATTTTGAACCGTTGTACCTGTGAGCCGTTTGTATCTGTGAACCATTGTACCTGTGAACCGTTTGTATCTGTGAACCGTTTGTATCTGTGAACCGTGTGAACCGTATTTGACATAGACATTTCGGCATAGACATTTTAACATGATTGACATTTGATCATGCATTTCCCACAAAACATAACTTTGATTTAAACCAAGTTTTACTTCAATACTTTGTTCTTGTGTATATGGTTTAGTTGAGACATTTCACTTGCCATACATGATATTTTGACATAGACATTTGACATGGATATTTGACATAGACATTTTGACATTAGTTTGGTTTGATTAAGTGATTAAGTAACGATGCGTGTGTAATATGATACAAGCATGGTGGATACGCCGCTGGTACTTCCTATATATAAGTGTTTGTATGGTATTACATATTGTAGCGTTATTTGAATCATTTCAGTTTGAGACATAGAACGTTTTATACAAATAACATACTTTTCACAAGACATTGTTTTACAAACAACTTATCTTATACAAACTCATCTTACATGGTCATTTATTTAACCATACATTATTTACTTATTTATACATATCATCTGAACTCATTGTTTTTCAAATGATTTACAAAACAAAGCAAATTACAAGGTTCATGACTAAACATTTTCTCAAACATAAGTCATGGAACCTATTTTCACAAAACCTATGTATCTCACAGGCATTTTTATGCTGACGTACCTATTTTCACATGTGTTTTTCAGGAGCTGTTGCATAAGATGATCAAGATACATATAGGCGGACTTGGGCTTTAGTGACAATAAAAGATGCAAGACTAGTTAATTATGTTGTTTTTCCTTGTTTGATTAGACATTGTATCACT
Source organism: Helianthus tuberosus (assembly GCA_030545235.1). Taxonomy (NCBI): domain Eukaryota; kingdom Viridiplantae; phylum Streptophyta; class Magnoliopsida; order Asterales; family Asteraceae; genus Helianthus; species Helianthus tuberosus. The sequence continues at coordinate 50,165,153 of CM060429.1, read as the reverse complement.
TTTAATTAATCAAACGAAACTTCAATTGCCATGGATTTGAAACATTAAATTCTGTTACAACACTCCCCGATGTTTCCGCCACGTTTCGTATGTTCTACGTGGTCGGGGTGTGACAACTAAATCCCTGAACAACGAGTCGCTTTGTTCCTTACAACAACTCCTCTGTCGTCTCTCTTGCATTTAAATACCCATTTTGTATTGATTTTCCTATGACCATCCGGCAAATCAACTAACTTCCACACTCCCAACTTTTCAAATTGACTTAGTTCCTCCTGCATTGCATTGACCCAAGAATCTTCAATAAGCGCCTCTTTGTAAGTTCTTGGTTCAACCTGCGAGATAAAACAACTCAATGAGAATTCAGTTTGCAAAGGAGCAACTGTTGTATAAAAACATGTAAGCCCTTTATCAATCTGTCTTCGAGTGCGAACGCCTGTCTGCAATTCTCCTATGATCAACTCCTCTGGATGATATGAAAAAGTTCGCGGCATCACTTCGCTTGAAACATCTACATTGCCCTCCAGATTAGTAACATTCTGATCTGCATCTTGTTCACCAACTTGGTTTGTTTGACTTGAAATCTGAATTTGCTCCCCCTCAGAATCTGAATCACCATGATCAAAGACTGGCATGTTTTCAGCTTCTCGATTATCATCCTGAACCGACTGATTATCCTGAGCAACTTCATTCTGTTGGACATCATCATGTTCACCAGCATTACTCGGACCTGCTTCATCGTCATTTGAAGTTTCCCGTGGTCTTCTAGAATACTCAGTTGGGAACCTTAACTGTGACTCATATTCACGCAAAATATCCAACTCATCAAAGAAATCTTCATCATCCTCTGATTCTTCTCTCATGTCAAACGAATCCCAAAGTTTGTCATAATGATAACGCCATGAATCACCAGGATTCTGTGGCGGCATAGTATAACCTTGACATTCAACATTTACAGCTTCAATAATCCGCTTCTCACTTGGAACGAAGACACGTCGCATCGGATTTGCATAACCAACAAATATTCCCTCAATGCACTTCGGACCAAACTTTCCATGAGGCTCTATAACAGTACAGGGTGACCCGAACGGTTCTAGATACTTCAAATTCGGTTTGCGATTATTGATTAGCTCAAAGCATGTTTTGTTGAACTTCTTGACAGTGAGAACCCTGTTGAGCGTATAGCATGTGGCGGAAACAGCTTCAGCCCAAAAATTTATCGGTAACTTTGAATCTGTGAGCATAGTTCTAGCCGTCTCGATTAGTGTCCGGTTTTTGCGTTCTGCGACTTCATTCTGCTGCGGAGTGTACGGAGCACTAAACTCATGCAATATACCTCTTTCATCACAAAATTCTTCCATCTTGCTGTTCTTGAATTCAGTACCATTGTCACTACGAATTCTTTTGATACGCCGTTGGTATAGATTCTCAATCTTTCTGAACAACGCCATCAAGCTGTCAAACGTTTCGTCTTTCGTCTTCAAGAATGAAACCCACGAAAATCTGGAATAATCATCAATAACGACCAAACAGTAGTAATCTCCTGTAATACTTTTGACATTCACAGGACCAAATAAATCCATGTGAAGTCTTTCCAGAGGTCTCGAAACTGAATTGACTTGCTTTGTAGGGTGTGACTTTTTCTTCTGCTTGCCTTTAACACAGCTAATGCACTCCCCTTCCAGATGAAAACCTTTGACATGAACTCCAAGAACCAAATCATTGTGCACCAAGTGATTCATCTTCCTTAAGTGAATATGCCCCATCTTGCGGTGCCACAATCTCGATTCTTTCTCAGTTGCTCTGGACACAAAACAATGAGCCTGACCCGTGGTTGTAGTAGCTACACTCATGTCCAACACGTACATATCATTAACTCTCGGTGCCCTCATGATAATCCATTCCTCAGGTATTACAAATCCCGGTTTCAAGATCAAACATTCTTTATCAGTGAAGTGAGTAGTATACATCCTGTCACAAATCTGAGAGATACTCAGCAGATTGTTCTCTAGCTCAGCAATGTAATTAACTCTTTCAAACGTCACAATCCCGTTGGATAACGTTCCTTCACCAATAATCCTTCCTCCTTGATTACCCGTAAAACCTACGTAACCACCATTGATATTTCTCACATCATACAGCAATGCAGTCTTCCCTGTCATATGTCGAGATGCTCCACTATCCATGATCCATCTGGATACAAGTTTTGGAAGATCCTGCACATAACAAACTTTGACTTAAACAACTTCAATAAAGATGCCGATACATGCTTCGCGATCAAGGAAGCTCCGGCAATTCAAACTGTTTAGTCAAACATGGAGTCCACCCAGGCCTCATCAGCCTTAGGTGTAACCTTGACTCTCGCAATTTGAATTTTGAAATTTTCAGCCTTAAGAGGTGGAAAATTTGCATCATATTCAATTTGAATTGAATCCTCAGAAGATTTCACCTTCTTCTCAGTTTTTGGTTTCCAAACTTGTTGAGATAATGCAACCCGCTTGTAAAATTTGTCATTTTTAGTTACCACTTTCTTTACGGGTTCATTTTTCACTTTGGTGTTGTCATTTTTCACACTCTTTTTCTCAACAACGATTGGTGCTTTACCCTTTTCGTCAACTTTCTTCTTTTGAATCTTCACAGTTTCAGTCTTAGGCTTCACATTGGTACACTTTCGTGCAATGTGACCAACTTGATTACATCTGAAACATGTTCGAGTATCAACAACTCGACTTGTGCCTTCAGACTGAGACTGTGAAGCTCTTTTCTCAAAGAACTCTTCATTCGATTTTGAAAAAATCTCTTTCTCTTCATCAGCAAGTGAACTCGAACTGTTCACAAACTTTTTCTTTTCAGCAAACCTCTTGTTTGGAACATTTCTTTTCTGATAATTCCTACCACCCTGATAACCACCCGACCAGTTATTTCGATTGTTATTATAAAAACGTGATGGATTAACAGATTTCTTGTAGTATGATTTATCTTTCTCAAAACTCATTTTTCTCTTTGTTTGACTCAGATTGTTCACTTCTGACAACTCAACTTCGACCAACTTGAAAACATTTGTCAATTTGTTCATATTAACATTCTCAATCGGAAACTCTGAATCCGAAAACAACTTATCTGAACCCAACATGTTGTACATGACAAGATTTGATTCTTCATTTAAGTTGTTCTTGGACTTTTGTTTCGGAATGTATTTGTCCAAGAAACACCCATCTTCCTCAGTAGTGTCACCATCCGTTTTTAGCACATTTTCAACAACACCTTTTACAATATCATTTTGGACACTATCGTCATTGGAAGATGTGAACGTGACATCAATGTTCTCCGGAAGTTTAACTTCACTTTCCTCTTCAATTTCAACCAACCCTGATTGCTTTTTCGTGTAGTTATCAAGAACAGGTGGTGGAACTTGATGAAAACCCACCCCAGTTCCATCAAAATAATCATCTTCGCCAGCTTTGTTTTTCCCGATGGGTTTGGGAACAATGTATTGCAAAACAAAGCTTGCGGAGCTGTAACTGTTAAGCTTCAACTGGATTCGCTCGTTTTCGATTACAGCCTCTTGAACTTTAAGTTTCAGTTTAGCGATTTCATCCAGTTGTTGGTTGATTGATTCTTCTTTTACTCTAAGCACTGCTTTTAGGTGTTCATTTTCTTTATAAGTTTTACCATTTCGATCATCATTATCTTTCATTGTGCTTTTGAGTTTTTCAAACTTCTCAGAAATCTGACGGTTTTCAAGAATTAACTTTTCATTTTCCTTTTTAACTTTTTCATGATCAATTTTATCATTTTCAATTTGGCTAGTTAATTCTCTTATCCGTTCAGTTGAAGCTTTAACTGTTTTGTCACGATCAAGAATCTGATTCTCAACTCTTCTGACCTTTGCTTTCAGATCTTCAACTTTCTTACTGTTGAGATACGTGACTGTATTACAAAATTTGCACTCTTTGTTGCAATTTTTGCAATCAGCATTTCCATCAATTTGTTTACCTGACGCATTTGTTGACAAGTTTGAACTGACCTGGCTTTTTGACTCAGACACGGAGTTAGAGTCTACCTCAAGTGCCTTAGCAGCCAGCACTTTGTCAGCCATTTTTCCCAGGTTCTCTGCAGTCAACTCCTGCGTTGTGTCAATAACTCCAGTATCAATCTTCTTTGATTTTTTCTGCTCTTCTTTCTCCTTTTTCTCTTTCTCTTCTTTCTCTTTCTCGTCTCCAGTTCCCCACCATTTATTCTGCCAATACTCATCCTCTTCTTTGTACTGCTTGATTATGGCTTCGATATCAAGCGTTTTGTCATCGATCGCAATATTTCCATATTCATCAAGATAACACTCTCTGTCCGGATCCCATCTATTTGCTCTCCTCGCTTCCAGATAGATACCAGAAATTCTAATGATTTTGTTTTCAACAATCATTTTTCTGTATCTATACTTCTGCTCTTCAGTTCAGTTATCTTTCCAAGGAATAGGTTCGTCGTTTTTCGCCATGAATGCGTAACCAGCCGCATCTTCTTCTGGTAGAACCTCTTGACTTCAATCATACCCTTCATCATCGTAAATCACCGCAAGAGCTCTAGATTTCTCTTTATTGTCTTCAACCTGCTTCAATCTAGGCGGCTCAGATTTATTCTGGTGATAAATTGCCTTCTTGTAGTAATCATCTCTGAAAGGGTTCTCCGACTCATCAGCATAAGCGTTTCTGCATTCTCGTTTGAAGTGACCTTTCTACTTACACTTGAAGCACGTCACCTTGGACTTATCAAAACCCAATTTGGTAGATGCACCACCAATTGTCTTCCTGCCGGTAATTTCCATGAAACGCTGTGCTCGACGAACAGCACTGGCCATAGCCCAACGAATATCGATCAGCTCCATTTCTTCAGGGTCTATCTGATCATAATCTTCTTTCGTTAAGTTGGTATTGCCTATCTTCCCAGCTACTAACCCTTCATACGATTCCAACACCGATGCTAGGAATATCATCTGCTGTTTGGCCGACTCCTCATCAAAATTCTGAGCATTCTTCAAGCCTATTGCGATGTTGCATTGAAAACGATTCTTTGCATCAGAATGACTTGTAGATGATGAAGATCCACTGTGATAACCACTGTGACTTCCACTGCTTTGACCACTTTGACTTTCTTTGCTTGTTGTGGACACATTCTCAGCAGAAAACGCAGTCTTGGGAGAAGTTGCTTTTGGCATCATGCTTTTTGGATAATACAAATCCAAATTATGCTGGTAAGATGAGTGATTGACTTTGTACGTCTTCTTCAACTCCAGCTCGTGACTTTCAAGTCTCTCAATCAACAAATCCACAGTCAACTTTGCAGGCTCGATAGTGTTCTTCAGCATCAGCGCATAATATCTCCAATCCATCTCGTCTGGCAATGAATCGAACAATTTTTCTACTAATTCATCATCAGGATACTTAATTCCATGTCTAGCTAATTCCAGCTTCAGGTGCCCAAACCTCTCGATCATTTTTGAAACTGATTCGTTCTTTAAACACTCAAACATATCAAACTCTTTCCTAAGTAGTTTCTTTTTGTTTTTCTTGATTTCTTCACTACCTATACATTTCTTTTCTAGCTTTTCCCAAAGATCTTTTGCATTTGAATAATCGATCAAGGCAATAATGTCTTCCCGGACGGACTGAAATAACAATGCCACACATTTTTGTTCAGCTACAAATGAATCAATCTCCTCAGCTGATCTTAAAGTTTCACCATTTTTGTTTCCATTGACATAACCGTTTTTCAGACTTTTCCAGCTGGGAAATGCGAATGCCATCAGCCAATCTTCAAACTTTCTTGACCACCGACTGTATTCCTCGATAGCCATTAACTTTGGAGGTTTATTGAATGTTCCGAAGGCACTTTCAGATTCCCAAGCTTCCTTTTTCTTCTCTTTTGGCAGATTCTCATTGTTGTTGCTTGTAGATGAATCGTCTCCCGAGTTTCCAGCAAATGCGTACATGTCGCTGAACGGGTTCAAGAATATGTCATCCATCTTGAGTGTACCTGCAAAATCAGCAAACACTTAGAAAAATTTTCAAGATTTTGAACAATAGTGACAAAAGAGCGAAATAGCAGTTATTGTGACAGATAAACGAAATAGCAATGTCACAAAAGCGAAACTAGATGAATGTCACAATGAGCGAAAACAACAATATGACAAATAAGCGAAATCAGTTTATGTGTCCCTATGAGCGAAATAGACAATGTCCCTTTGAGCGAAATAGCAAGATATCCCTATCAGCGAAATCAGGTCATTAAAGTGTCCGTATAAGCGAAATATGGTGATGTTCAGATAAGCGAAATTAGACAACTTGTGTCCCTATGAGCGAAATCAGTACATGTCCGAATAAGCGGAACTACTATGTACGAATGAGCGGAACCTTCAGATTACCGAAAAAGCGAAATCACATTTTGTAGTACGAACTCCTCGTCCTGAAGCTCTGATACCACTTGTTGGGCCGGTTTCGACACCGTACGATTGCGTAACGAACTTTTGACGTGCGGAATCCGTGAACGTGCGTGACCGAACACACAAGAACGTACAAATGACGTGATTCTATTGAATAATATGTCGTGTACAATAGCCGAGAATCACGTGGAGAGACTTTCTCTCTCTAGACTTTCTCTCTCTAAGTTCTAAGCTTCTAAATCTCCAAATGAGCAAAGTCTTCTAAATGATGACATAAAGCCCCTATTTATAGCTCTTGGAATTAATGAGACTTCTCATTAATTACCAAAATGCCACATTGCTATTTCTAACTAGATATAACAATATAAGCTTGATTCTTCGATTTCTGCTACAGACTAGATTGACGAAGGCGATACACAGATAATGCACTAACAGACTCCCCCTTGGATATTGCCATAGTCAATCTCGTAGCGTCCTGTCTTTCTCTCTTTCGAACAGAATCCCCGTGGATCTGTCTACGAGCTTCCGTTGCTCCCCCTCTCGGTAGACTCTTTCTTCAGGCTCCCCCTTTTGTCAAGCTTCCGTGCTTTTGGGATCGACACCTGGATTTCTGTGACAACCCTCACTAAACCAGGTATCCGTACGACTTAATTAATAATTAATTACTGCTTAATTACTGTGCTTGCTTGAACTTGTGAATAAACTGCTACTTGCATACTAATACATGCACTTACTTGCATCATACTTTATTTGCTGTCACTCCATATTTTGCTTACAGCACCTTAGTGACAAACATGATGCACAAAAAGCACAGTAGCACTATAATGGATAACCTATTGAACATGCTGATAAAGCCAGCATCAGGCAGACACTGCCTCTAAGGCCTGTATGAGCCAGAAATATTTTGCTATGCTAGTGGTGAGTGTAGGGATACAAGGGTTGTAGAACTGCGTCTCTAGGAATAAGTTACAATGACTGGATGTGCCTAAAACGTGCTCTAAGCACAAGAATTCAGCACTTTACATAATAATTCAGCTTCTAGCTAACTAGTAAAGTGTCAAAACATGAGAAAAATAATACTAGACACTTTCCAAAGTGTCAGAAATAAGTTGTGTCACTAAAAATGGTAATAACGACACTTTAAAGCTTTATTAAGCGCTTTAACGGATTACTATCCAACCGAACAACCGGGTGTTACCCGAAACATGAAAATATTGTTATTTTCATTATTTATCTTTTTCTGAGCCAGTTAGGGTCCCCGTATACCCTAACACCCGCTTTAAAGCACTAAACATAACTAACCAAGTTAAGTACTTAACTAACTTGTTTAACCTAACTATTACCTAACTATCTAGTTGGTTTCGGACTAGGACCCCCCCCCCTCTCTAACCGTCCCCAACTAAGAGGGGACACACCATGTACTAAACTTGATTATTTTAATCTAATATGTCTAGTATCTTGCATACATATGATCTATTGGATAATAACTCTAAACTTAGTCTATAAGTTCAACTAATTACACAACATAATCATCCATCACTCAACACACTTCACAACTCTCTCTCTCTTTCTCCTTGGCTCTCGGCCGAACCCACACCCACACATCCATCCATCCTTCGATCTTGTTCAAGCCATTCCAACATCATACAAGTGTTAAGGGTCGCATATTAGGAAGCTTGGAGCAAACGGAACGCAAAGGACCTCTTTATCTTGCTTTTATCCACGCCATTTTCGTCAAGATTCTTCCCTAGCCTCGAGCTAGTGGTATGTTGCTTAAAACACCTTCTTGAACTATTCTAATGTGGTTAATACGATATATGACGGATAAAACTCGTTAACTTACAAGATGATACTTTAAAGTCTACTAAAAATGCTATAAGTGTTGGATAAAAGCTCATGTGTTGTGTAAATGGTGTAGTATTCGAAATGTATGATTATTTAGGCCCGATCTATGATGTGGTAGCTCGGATCATCGTTTAACCCGGTATGGTAAGGTCATGGACCTTAACATAAGCTTGTTTTGAATGATACAAGGGTTAAAGGGTGAAACTCTACCACACACGAATCATGAACTTGTGTAAAAATGTTTTACTTGTGGAATAGTGTTTAAAACTAGCAGATCTACGCATCTGCAAGTGGTATCTTCAAAGAACCACGTATCAAAGGAATCATGTATTTTAAAAGATAGATTTCACACTAACAAGCATGATTTTTATAAACCACAAGTGTGTAAACACTTGTGAAATGAAAAGATCCGACAAAATAACAGTTTTTGTAAAAGATGACTGGAAGTTGTAAGGATAGATTTTCTCTAAAAACGAGGTTTTTACAAGATCAAATTACCTTATATGAAGATCTACTAAATTTAAGGGGATTTACACCACAGTTTTGGGAAAACTGCAAGTTCATGTAATTTTTGGCAATTTACACATATGTTGATTAGTTGTTGTGATGAAAGTTGTTCTGATCAAATAAAGAAAATTGTTGAGTTGATTTGTTAAAGAAAATGATACGCTTGAAAGCGTGGCCACCTCCAGTTACAGAGGAAACTCTGGCGAAATTTTTCTAAAAACCTAACACTTAGAACTATTTACACTACAAGTGTTAGAATTATTTTTGACATGTTTTCGAAATATGAATTTCGCCATGACTTTATTTACTAAATATTCGGAGGTGGGATTTTCACAAAATTTAACGTGATAAATATATATTTTTCACACACTGTTTATGATTATTTTGTGAAAATACATAAATATTATTTTTAGAGTAAAAATAATATTTACGAACGTTAACGAATCCAAAATAATACGAACGCTTTCACCATGAATATATAAGTTACACCGGTAATTATATTACCACTCGATGGTTAAAACTTAACTTACGCACTTACGGAAATAGTTATGAACGCGTATTTTAACAACGTATTATTGGAGAAAAATTATGTGAAATGAAAAGATAATATTTTTGAGAAAAATACTTATATTTTGGAATTGGAAATATATATATATATTAAGTGAGACTTAATGGTATAATTTGAACGCACATGTATTGAATACCCCTTCCTTGGGAAGGAGAATAACTACCAAGTATATACAGAATGTAAACACGAAATAGTTGTCTAACTGTTTCCTAAAGACTTAAACTATAAAGCTAAGGCACGGCCGTCCGTCTAATAGAAATTAGCACCTGTAGGTCGTCGCACAGCTGCCTGATTTGGAGTACTTGGTAGAGACGCACCGACTGTGAGTTCATGTCCCCCTTTTCTCTAACTGTTTTCAGTTTTCTTAACTACGGGGGTGAAATACATGTTACTATGATTACGAGTACTTTATACATGGTATGGTTAGCGTAAGGAGGTTTACTACTTAGATCATGTGAGTGGGTAGGAGCAATATGAGGCCATTAGTCCTCATAATGGGACCGAGGGACAGGAGCGGTAGATCTATCTGGGTGTAGCGAGCCCAGCCCCAGGCCAAACTAGAAACGGACCTTGGGGTGACTTTGTCCACATACTAATGCCGTGGCGAAATCTGCTAGGTTTGAGTCTCCCTATTTGCACTTCACATATATCAGTGGCCTTGCAAACCATTGGTGATCTCAATTCCCTTATTTGCTACATACCAAGACTATTTTTATACTCACAAAGGTTTACTTACTCACTTACACATGAACTCGCTCAACATTATTGTTGATTTTTCAACTTACATGTATTTCAGGAAATTAAAGATCTGGCGCGGTATGTTATGTTTTCCCGCTGCATATGGGTTCCGAGGTCATCCGGGTTTAGGAAATGTGACTTTTTCCTGGACGAGTCACAAATCTTAAACTGCGTTTATTTCATGTTGATGTTTATGTTTTTCAAGACAATGTTTTATGTTATGAGGTTGTAAGTCCCTAAGACAATGTTATGTCACTCTGGTTTTAAAACTTATTCGAATGGATGATCTTGCATGATTTTATTTCATATAGCTTTGTTATGGTTAAGCTATGGTATTAAGAAGTCACACCAAAATTAACCACGCTTCCGCAAAGCCAGGGTGTGACAGCTTGGTATCAGAGCTCTGATCATAGCGAACTAGGATTCTTTCTCGAGTCTAGACTATGATCACTAGGGCTCTCACGAAAACATTTTCCTTCATACCACTTAAGTCCAGATCCAAAACTTTTTACAAACGAATGTTGAGCACATTTTATTATTTATAGGCTCAGTCTAGAAGGGCTGAGGCTCGGTCTGAGAGGCCGAGGCTCGGTCTGAGAGGCCGAGGCTCGGTCTGAGAGGCCGAGGCTCGGTCTGAGAGGCCGAGGCTCAGTCTGAGAGATCGAGGTAGATGGCTAGTGAGACTAGGAAGAGTAGGCTCAGTCATGAAGGCTGAGGCTCGGTCATGGAGACCGAGGCTCGATCTAGGAGGTCGAGGTGGAGGATATAGCAGTCTTAGAGACTGGGAGGAATTTGGCTAGTGGGACTAGGAATGTCAGTTTAGGAGACTGGGAGGCTAGTGGGACTAGGAGAATTATGTGATACCTTACTTGGTGACTTATGTGATTATCTGATTGTATGACTGATTATTTGAGCATATTTGTGTTTATGTTACAGACTCATGGACTCAGCCGGTACTGGCGTTTCGGACACCACTGGACCCATACCTATCGTATCTGATGACCTCACATCCTCCGAGCACGAGGTGCACACATCCGACTATACCAGTACTGACGAGGATGATTTCCAGCCTTTCGCACTACCCGATGGTGCTGATGAGCCTGCAGATGACCCTCCCACTGAGTACCTACCTCTAGTAGAGATTCCGGCCCCTATACCCTTAGCCGTTTATCCAGCATATGATTTTCTTCTTGACGCCGAGGCTGGTGGCGATATTGACCTGTTTGAGGATGAGCCCTTTGAGGATGAGATCCAGGGCGCGGCCCTTCTTCCTGCGGACGATCTTCTGATGATCGCTGACGTTCCCGCTGAGGATTCGCCTGCACATTCTCCTGTCCCAGACTCCTTCGAGTCTGTGGCATCCGCACCTTCTCACACATTGAGCGCACAGCACTTGGCGCATGATTCTGATCCCGACCAGGCATCCTCTGTTGCACCTATTCCTAGCTTTACATTTGACCATGATGACATAGAGGATTCTGATCCTATCTTTCCCCCGGGATTCGACTCGGATCATGATATCGAGTTTATACCTATGGATCAGCCCATGGAGGATCCAGCTGACCCAGTAGATCCTATCGACCCCGAGTTTGACTTCGAGATGGCTTTTGATGATCCCGAGCCTGCCGTCGCCCCTGAGCAGGCAGCCGCTCTAGACCCCATACTTGAGCATGACCCCGTACATGTTGGCATCCCTATTGAGCCTGTTATAGCAAACCCACCTGTTGATGATCTCCCCGTGGATGTTCCTTTGTTAGAGGGAGATCATGTCATTGTTGATCCTGTTGTTCCTCTACCTGTTGTTGATATACCTGTTGACCATCCTGTTGAGCACATTGCACCTATTCACCCTTTTGTCGCTCCCCCACCTGATCCCATCCCACTAGAGCCCGAGCATGCACTGTTCGCGGCACACACGGATCCACCAGATGAGCATGCACAGCACGGTTGGATACCTGCTGATGAGGATGTTCCACTTTTTCCCCCTCAGATCCCTGATACACGACATGTTGATTTTTCTTTTCAGGTTCCTCAGTTTGTACCTTCAGCGAGGCCTGGAGAGGGTTCTTCAGCCCATCCTTTTGGGCATGTACCGATGTCTATCCCCTTCATGCCCCAGATGTCATCTGTTCCACCCTCTGTTGCTCCATTTCACGTGGCACCTTTTGATCCCACCAGTGAGCCGTTCCTTTGGGCACCAGACTCTGCTATGCCACCTACTGACCCCTACCATTCTTTCCACATGGGGTATACTATCGAGGACGTTTTGATGTCTTTTGTCGCCCAGCACGAGTCACACACGCAGCGCATCCAGGAGCTTAAGAGAGCTCAGCTGCCACCATGCCAGTGCCATGGTCAGACACACTCTCCTCTGCAGCCATTTCGACCCTTACCTCCAGATTATGCTGCCCGTCTCTTTACACTAGAGCAGCAGGTTGCTTCTATCATTCGTACCCAGCGAGCCATGGAGGAGGACTGGCTCCAGTTACGTCGTTTGTTTTACACCCACTTTCCCCCTCCTCCACCACCATCTGTATAGAGCTCATCAGTGCTGTTTGGGTAGACGAGGGTGAGAAGACGGCGATTGTTGGACTGCACAACATTTTTGGAGACTACTTTATGATATTGACTTTTGTTGACATGTGTTTGATGTTGTATTTGACACTGACATGATATAGTTTTTGGACAGGGGTGATGTAGCCCCTAGTTGATTGATGATTGTATGACACAGGGATGTACTGATACACTTACTATGTGGTCTCGATATATGGCAATCGCAGTATTCTCACCATATTTGATTCACTTGATTGCTTATTTATATTTTTATGACATGGGATGTTGTGTGATTGGTATTTGTGATGTGTTGATAACATGAGATGTTATGTGCTATTACTATTACTATATACGTACGTTTTACTATGGCCTGACCAACGTAAACCATCTTTTAGAAGATGCCGCCGAGACGTGAGACACGCATGCCTACCAATGAGGCAGAACTCCAGCAAGTTATCGCTGCTGCCATCGCTCAATACGCTGCCTCGCAAGGAGGACCCAGCGGAAGCAGCACCAATAATAACAATGGCAACAACAATCCACCTCATGGTAATACTAAGTCATTTAGACATACCATGACCTAATTGGATATCTTTAGCAAAGATGCTAATGCCAATCGTATGTTATAACGTATGTGCAGGATGCACCTACAAGCAGTTTCTAGACTGCAAACCGGTCAACTTTGATGGCACAGGAGGTGCTGTCGCCTTTGTTCGTTGGGCTGAGAAAACCGAATCTGTTCTTCGCATGAGCAAGTGCGCGCTGGATCAGCAAGTCACCTATATCTCAGGGCTGTTTCTAGATGGAGCCCTATCCTGGTAGAATCTACAAGTTCAGACACTAGGCGAAGCTGCTGCCTACGCGCTGACCTGGACCGAACTAAAGGAACTTATGCGCAAAAAGTACTGTTCCCGTGCAGAAATCCAGAGATTGGAGACCGAGTTTTGGCATTTGAAAATGGACGGTCCAAAGATCGCAGAGTACGTTCAAAGGTTCCATGACTTATCGCATGTGGTACCCTACATGGTCACTCCTGAGTTCAAGAGAATTGAACGCTTCATTTGGGGACTAGCTCCTCAAATCATAAGCATGGTAACCTCATCCAAGCCTGCGACCATTACAGAGGCGATCGATTTGAGCGTAGCTCTCACTGAGGAGGCTATTCGTTTGAACAAGCTTGATGAAGCAGAGCCGAAGAAGAAAGAGACTCACGTCGAGTCATCAGGAGGTAACAAACGGAAGTTCTCAAACTTCAAACAGGGCGCCAGTGTGGCGGTTAAGAAAGGAGGATCAGCTGGCAGTGGAAAGAAAGGAAAAGGATATCAGGGCACCCAGCCCAAGTGTAATACCTGTCAACGCCATCATACTGGCCATTGTAGTGTGAAAGTATGTGAAGCATGTGGAAAGTCGGGCCACTTGAAGGATTCTTGTTGGGCTAGTGCTGGCCGGGGAGGCCAGGGAGGATTTGGGAATAGAAATAATAACCGTGGTGGTATTGGAAATCGCCCACAGGGGAACAATGGAGGAAACGGGAATCGGGTAACAATGTGAACCAAGCTGGAAATGGAGGTGGAAATGGGCAAAGACTTGGATGCTTTAACTGCGGTGATATCGGGCATTTTAAGAAGAACTGCCCAGAGTTAAACCAAGCCCGTGGAAGAGTGTTCCAAATCGAAGCTAGGGAAGCGCGCCAGGACCCCAATGTTGTTACTGGTACGTTCCCTGTAAATCAACGCTATGCATCCGTTTTATTTGATACTGGCGCCGATTATAGCTTCGTGTCGTTAGAATTTAAGAATATGCTTGGTTTAGCCGCTAATAAGTTAGATATTCCGTACTCAATCGAATTGGCCAATGGAAAGTTAGTAGAAGCCAATGAAGTTATCAGAGGCTGTGTGATTGAATTAGGAGAGCGTGAGTTTGCTCTGGATCTACTACCAGTCCGGTTGGGAAGCTTCGACGTGGTGGTAGGAATGGATTGGTTATCAGGCAACAAGGCAGAGATAGTTTGTCATGAAAAGATCGTTCGTATCCCAACCGAAGATGGCGAAACAATTGTGGTTCACGGAGAGAAGCGTGATACGCCGTTAAGGATTATCAGCTGCCTGAAAGCGCGAAAGTGTTTGCAGAAGGGATGTGTTGCCTTCCTGGCACACATTGTGGATAAAAAGGCTGCTGAGCCAAGAATCGAAGACATCCCTGTCATGAGGGAATACCCAGAAGTCTTCCCAGAAGACTTACCTGGACTGCCACCTCAGAGACAAGTAGAGTTCCGCATTGACTTAGTTCCAGGCGCTGCGCCTGTGGCTAAGGCACCTTATAGACTTGTTCTGTTTGAGATGCAGGAACTGTCGACACAGCTTCAAGAGTTGTTAGACAAGGGTTTTATCCGACCAAGCTTCTCGCCTTGGGGAGCTCCGGTCCTGTTTGTCAAAAAGAAGGACGGTAGTTTCCGTATGTGCATCGACTACCGGGAGCTGAACAAGCTGACGATCAAGAATAGGTATCCTCTGCCAAGAATTGATGATCTGTTCGACCAACTTCAAGGTTCAAGCTTTTATTCAAAGATCGATCTTCGATCTGGATACCATCAGTTAAGGATACAAGAGGAGAGCATCCCGAAGACAGCCTTCAGAACTCGTTATGGGCACTACGAGTTCCTCGTTATGCCATTTGGTTTGACAAACGCACCCGCGGTATTCATGGATCTAATGAATAGAGTTTGCAAGCCGTACTTGGATAAGTTCGTGATTGTATTCATCGATGACATTTTAATTTATTCAAAGACGAAGGCTGAACACGAGCAGCATCTTAGAGCCATTCTAGAGCTGCTGAAGGAAGAACAGCTGTATGCCAAATTCTCTAAGTGCGAGTTTTAGCTACGAGAGGTGCAATTCCTTGGGCACGTGGTAAATGGAGATGGAATCCACGTGGATCCAACCAAGATCGAGGCGATCAAGGATTGGGAAACGCCAAAGACGCCAACCGAGATTCGGCAATTCTTGGGTTTGGCTGGCTATTACCGAAGATTCATTGAGAATTTTTCAAAGATCGCTCAACCATTGACGCTCCTCACGCAGAAGGATAAGAAGTTTGATTGGGGAATCAAACAGGATGAAGCGTTCCAGGTACTGAAGGATAAGCTTTGTAACGCGCCAATCTTAGCTCTACCAGAGGGTACTGATGATTTTGTGGTATACTGCGACGCATCGCGTCAAGGACTGGGTTGTGTGTTGATGCAACGCCAAAAGGTTGTTGCTTACGCATCGCGTCAGTTGAAAGTGCATGAAAAGAACTATACCACACACGATTTGGAGCTCGGCGCAGTGGTTTTTGCTTTAAAGATCTGGAGGCACTACCTTTATGGTACGAGGTGTACAATCTTTATAGATCACAAGAGCCTACAGCATATATTCAACCAGAAGGAGTTGAATATGAGGCAAAGACGATGGGTTGAATTGTTGAACGACTACGACTGCGAGATAAAGTACCATCCAGGGAAGGCGAACGTGGTCGCCGATGCCCTAAGTCGTAAAGAGAGAATCAAGCCCATAAGGGTTAGGGCTTTGGAAATGATTGTCCGAACCGATCTTTCCTTGCGCATTCGTGCCGCGCAGAAGGAAGCTCTCAAGGAAGGAAACCTTGAAGAAGAATATCTCCGTGGGATGGAGAAGCTACTGGTACCAAACGAGGAAGGAACGTTATGTTTTGAGAAAAGGATTTGGGTTCCTCTGTTTGGTGGTTTAAGGGAAGTTATTTTTGATGAAGCTCACAAGTCGCGGTACTCTATCCATCCGGGAGCGGATAAGATGTACCAGGATCTCAAGGATTACTATTGGTGGCCTAGGATGAAAGGCGATGCTGCTGTTTATGTGAGCAAATGTTTAACGTGTGCTAAGGTTAAAGCCGAATACCAGAAGCCTTCAGGACTTCTGCAACAACCTGAGATTCCCAAGTGGAAATGGGAACAAATCTCCATGGATTTTATTACGAAGTTGCCAAGAACGCCAAGAGGCCATGACACTATTTGGGTAATAGTGGACCGATTAACGAAGTCAGGACATTTCTTACCTATCAGAGAGAAGGATAATACGAGCAAATTGGCTGAAATTTACATGAGAGAGATCGTCGCACGTCATGGAGTACCTCTCTCAATCATCTCTGATAGAGACGGAAGGTTTGTGTCAAGGATATGGCAATCCTTCCAAGAAGCCTTTGGCTCCCAATTGAATCTGAGCACTGCGTTTCATCCGCAAACCGACGGTCAAAGCGAGCGAACGATACAGACTCTGGAAGACATGCTGAGAGCGTGTGTTATGGATTTGGGCGGTAGCTGGGATAAGCATTTGCCTTTGGTCGAATTTTCATACAACAACAGCTACCACACCAGTATTGGTGTCGCGCCATTTGAAGCCCTTTACGGACGCAAGTGTCGATCACCCTTATGTTGGGCTGACGCAGGTGATAGGCAGCTCGCTGGTCCCGAAATCGTCCAAGAGACGACAGACAAGATCGCGCAGATTCTTAAACGCATCGAAGCAGCTCGCCACAAACAGAAGGCCTATGCGGATCCAAACCGGAAACATGTGGAATTCCAAGTTGGAGAAATGGTGTTATTGAAAGTTTCACCCTGGAAGGGTGTGGCACGCTTCGGAAAGCGTGGGAAGTTAAATCCGCGCTACATTGGTCCTTTCAGAGTTTTGGAAAGAATAGGACTAGTAGCATACAAGTTGGACCTACCTGCTGAACTGCATGGTGTTCACGACACCTTTCATGTATCCAATCTAAAGAAAAGTCCAACTCAAGTCACCGTTGCCATTCCCACCGACGAGATTCATGTTGACGACACGCTCCACTTCGTTGAAGAACCTGTTGAGGTTACGGATTGGAAAGTTAACAAGACCCGCCGGAGCAGTGTCAAGCTCGTCAAAGTTCGTTGGAATGCCAGACATGGTCCTGAATACACACCCACACAACTCTCTCTCTCTTTCTCCTTGGCTCTCGGCCGAACCCACACCCACACATCCATCCATCCTTCGATCTTGTTCAAGCCATTCCAACATCATACAAGTGTTAAGGGTCGCATATTAGGAAGCTTGGAGCAAACGGAACGCAAAGGACCTCTTTATCTTGCTTTTATCCACGCCATTTTCGTCAAGATTCTTCCCTAGCCTCGAGCTAGTGGTATGTTGCTTAAAACACCTTCTTGAACTATTCTAATGTGGTTAATACGATATATGACGGATAAAACTCGTTAACTTACAAGATGATACTTTAAAGTCTACTAAAAATGCTATAAGTGTTGGATAAAAGCTCATGTGTTGTGTAAATGGTGTAGTATTCGAAATGTATGATTATTTAGGCCCGATCTATGATGTGGTAGCTCGGATCATCGTTTAACCCGGTATGGTAAGGTCATGGACCTTAACATAAGCTTGTTTTGAATGATACAAGGGTTAAAGGGTGAAACTCTACCACACACGAATCATGAACTTGTGTAAAAATGTTTTACTTGTGGAATAGTGTTTAAAACTAGCAGATCTACGCATCTGCAAGTGGTATCTTCAAAGAACCACGTATCAAAGGAATCATGTATTTTAAAAGATAGATTTCACACTAACAAGCATGATTTTTATAAACCACAAGTGTGTAAACACTTGTGAAATGAAAAGATCCGACAAAATAACAGTTTTTGTAAAAGATGACTGGAAGCTGTAAGGATAGATTTTCTCTAAAAACGAGGTTTTTACAAGATCAAATTACCTTATATGAAGATCTACTAAATTTAAGGGGATTTACACCACAGTTTTGGGAAAACTGCAAGTTCATGTAATTTTTGGCAATTTACACATATGTTGATTAGTTGTTGTGATGAAAGTTGTTCTGATCAAATAAAGAAAATTGTTGAGTTGATTTGTTAAAGAAAATGATACGCTTGAAAGCGTGGCCACCTCCAGTTACAGAGGAAACTCTGGCGAACGTGGTCGCCGATGCCCTAAGTCGTAAAGAGAGAATCAAGCCCATAAGGGTTAGGGCTTCGGAAATGATTGTCCGAACCGATCTTTCCTTGCGCATTCGTGCCGCGCAGAAGGAAGCTCTCAAGGAAGGAAACCTTGAAGAAGAATATCTCCGTGGGATGGAGAAGCTACTGGTACCAAACGAGGAAGGAACGTTATGTTTTGAGAAAAGGATTTGGGTTCCTCTGTTTGGTGGTTTAAGGGAAGTTATTTTTGATGAAGCTCACAAGTCGCGGTACTCTATCCATCCGGGAGCGGATAAGATGTACCAGGATCTCAAGGATTACTATTGGTGGCCTAGGATGAAAGGCGATGCTGCTGTTTATGTGAGCAAATGTTTAACGTGTGCTAAGGTTAAAGCCGAATACCAGAAGCCTTCAGGACTTCTGCAACAACCTGAGATTCCCAAGTGGAAATGGGAACAAATCTCCATGGATTTTATTACGAAGTTGCCAAGAACGCCAAGAGGCCATGACACTATTTGGGTAATAGTGGACCGATTAACGAAGTCAGGACATTTCTTACCTATCAGAGAGAAGGATAATACGAGCAAATTGGCTGAAATTTACATGAGAGAGATCGTCGCACGTCATGGAGTACCTCTCTCAATCATCTCTGATAGAGACGGAAGGTTTGTGTCAAGGATATGGCAATCCTTCCAAGAAGCCTTTGGCTCCCAATTGAATCTGAGCACTGCGTTTCATCCGCAAACCGACGGTCAAAGCGAGCGAACGATACAGACTCTGGAAGACATGCTGAGAGCGTGTGTTATGGATTTGGGCGGTAGCTGGGATAAGCATTTGCCTTTGGTCGAATTTTCATACAACAACAGCTACCACACCAGTATTGGTGTCGCGCCATTTGAAGCCCTTTACGGACGCAAGTGCCGATCACCCTTATGTTGGGCTGACGCAGGTGATAGGCAGCTCGCTGGTCCCGAAATCGTCCAAGAGACGACAGACAAGATCGCGCAGATTCTTAAACGCATCGAAGCAGCTCGCCACAAACAGAAGGCCTATGCGGATCCAAACCGGAAACATGTGGAATTCCAAGTTGGAGAAATGGTGTTATTGAAAGTTTCACCCTGGAAGGGTGTGGCACGCTTCGGAAAGCGTGGGAAGTTAAATCCGCGCTACATTGGTCCTTTCAGAGTTTTGGAAAGAATAGGACTAGTAGCATACAAGTTGGACCTACCTGCTGAACTGCATGGTGTTCACGACACCTTTCATGTATCCAATCTAAAGAAAAGTCCAACTCAAGTCACCGTTGCCATTCCCACCGACGAGATTCATGTTGACGACACGCTCCACTTCGTTGAAGAACCTGTTGAGGTTACGGATTGGAAAGTTAACAAGACCCGCCGGAGCAGTGTCAAGCTCGTCAAAGTTCGTTGGAATGCCAGACATGGTCCTGAATACACACCCACACAACTCTCTCTCTCTTTCTCCTTGGCTCTCGGCCGAACCCACACCCACACATCCATCCATCCTTCGATCTTGTTCAAGCCATTCCAACATCATACAAGTGTTAAGGGTCGCATATTAGGAAGCTTGGAGCAAACGGAACGCAAAGGACCTCTTTATCTTGCTTTTATCCACGCCATTTTCGTCAAGATTCTTCCCTAGCCTCGAGCTAGTGGTATGTTGCTTAAAACACCTTCTTGAACTATTCTAATGTGGTTAATACGATATATGACGGATAAAACTCGTTAACTTACAAGATGATACTTTAAAGTCTACTAAAAATGCTATAAGTGTTGGATAAAAGCTCATGTGTTGTGTAAATGGTGTAGTATTCGAAATGTATGATTATTTAGGCCCGATCTATGATGTGGTAGCTCGGATCATCGTTTAACCCGGTATGGTAAGGTCATGCACCTTAACATAAGCTTGTTTTGAATGATACAAGGGTTAAAGGGTGAAACTCTACCACACACGAATCATGAACTTGTGTAAAAATGTTTTACTTGTGGAATAGTGTTTAAAACTAGCAGATCTACGCATCTGCAAGTGGTATCTTCAAAGAACCACGTATCAAAGGAATCATGTATTTTAAAAGATAGATTTCACACTAACAAGCATGATTTTTATAAACCACAAGTGTGTAAACACTTGTGAAATGAAAAGATCCGACAAAATAACAGTTTTTGTAAAAGATGACTGGAAGTTGTAAGGATAGATTTTCTCTAAAAACGAGGTTTTTACAAGATCAAATTACCTTATATGAAGATCTACTAAATTTAAGGGGATTTACACCACAGTTTTGGGAAAACTGCAAGTTCATGTAATTTTTGGCACTTTACACATATGTTGATTAGTTGTTGTGATGAAAGTTGTTCTGATCAAATAAAGAAAATTGTTGAGTTGATTTGTTAAAGAAAATGATACGCTTGAAAGCGTGGCCACCTCCAGTTACAGAGGAAACTCTGGCGAAATTTTTCTAAAAACCTAACACTTAGAACTATTTACACTACAAGTGTTAGAATTATTTTTGACATGTTTTCGAAATATGAATTTCGCCATGACTTTATTTACTAAATA
Source organism: Helianthus tuberosus (assembly GCA_030545235.1). Taxonomy (NCBI): domain Eukaryota; kingdom Viridiplantae; phylum Streptophyta; class Magnoliopsida; order Asterales; family Asteraceae; genus Helianthus; species Helianthus tuberosus. The sequence goes on along the minus strand of CM060429.1, from coordinate 50,143,952 downwards.
TTCGGAGGTGGGATTTTCACAAAATTTAACGTGATAAATATATATTTTTCACACACTGTTTATGATTATTTTGTGAAAATACATAAATATTATTTTTAGAGTAAAAATAATATTTACGAACGTTAACGAATCCAAAATAATACGAACGCTTTCACCATGAATATATAAGTTACACCGGTAATTATATTACCACTCGATGGTTAAAACTTAACTTACGCACTTACGGAAATAGTTATGAACGCGTATTTTAACAACGTATTATTGGAGAAAAATTATGTGAAATGAAAATATAATATTTTTGAGAAAAATACTTATATTTTGGAATTGGAAATATATATATATATATATATTAAGTGAGACTTAATGGTATAATTTGAACGCACATGTATTGAATCCCCCATCCTTGGGAAGGAGAATAACTACCAAGTATATACAGAATGTAAACACGAAATAGTTGTCTAACTATTTCCTAAAGACTTAAACTATAAAGCTAAGGCACGGCCGTCCGTCTAATAGAAATTAGCACCTGTAGGTCATCGCACAGCTGCCTGATTTGGAGTACTTGGTAGAGACGCACCGACTGTGAGTTCATGTCCCCCTTTTCTCTAACTGTTTTCAGTTTTCTTAACTACGGGGGTGAAATACATGTTACTATGATTACGAGTACTTTATACATGGTATGGTTAGCGTAAGGAGGTTTACTACTTAGATCATGTGAGTGGGTAGGAGCAATATGAGGCCATCAGTCCTCATAATGGGACCGAGGGACAGGAGCGGTAGATCTATCTGGGTGTAGCGAGCCCAGCCCCAGGCCAAACTAGAAACGGACCTTGGGGTGACTTTGTCCACATACTAATGCCGTGGCGAAATCTGCTAGGTTTGAGTCTCCCTATTTGCACTTCACATATATCAGTGGCCTTGCAAACCATTGGTGATCTCAATTCCCTTATTTGCTACATACCAAGACTATTTTTATACTCACAAAGGTTTACTTACTCACTTACACATGAACTCGCTCAACATTATTGTTAATTTTTCAACTTACATGTATTTCAGGAAATTAAAGATCTGGCGTGGTATGTTATGTTTTCCCGCTGCATATGGGTTCCGAGGTCATCCGGGTTTAGGAAATGTGACTTTTTCCTGGACGAGTCACAAATCTTAAACTGCGTTTATTTCATGTTGATGTTTATGTTTTTCAAGACAATGTTTTATGTTATGAGGTTGTAAGTCCCTAAGACAATGTTATGTCACTCTGGTTTTAAAACTTATTCGAATGGATGATCTTGCATGATTTTATTTCATATAGCTTTGTTATGGTTAAGCTATGGTATTAAGAAGTCACACCAAAATTAACCACGCTTCCGCAAAGCCAGGGTGTGACAATTTCCGTATACAAGCTCCTCCAAAATATTTATCTGGCTTTTTTAATCCACGCTTCCTCTTGCGTTGAGCTCGTATTGAGACTCCCCCTTAGACTCAACTGTCGGGATCGTAGTCTGGCTTTCATCGGTTCACAAGTTCAGGATCAATTCCTGGCTTTGTTCTGCATCTGCTCAGGATTTGAAACCTGGTTAACCTGCACATCCTCTACCTCAACATAAGTTTCACAAATTTATAACAGTTAGATTTAAGAAACTTACTGGTAGAAATCATTAATTCATCAATCTGTATAGTTACATCAAGTTCAAATGAATGACCTTGATTAACTAAGCATACAATCTGACAAAACATTTGTATATGACATTCAAAGTTTTCAACATATTCTCCCAATCCAATGTAGTTCATCATATTTAGCACTCGAATTTTGAATATCAGCTCTTCAACATCAGTTGTCGAAAATCTTTTTGAGTTTTCAAAATTTTATGCTAAAACACTCCGAAAAATCTTTGTGGATTTTTGTTTTTGAATGAAATGCAGTAAACAAATATATACAAACAATATTTTTGTGAGTTTGTGTAAGAGGATCATATCAGTTTATGAGACAAATCACTAGCACCGTTAAGCTTTAATCATTTTAAGTTCTAAACGATTCACCTTGATTGTCGATATACTGATCCATCTTAAATCCTCACACAAATTTCAATTTACTCAGGATACGATTTAGATGTCTTATGAACTTAGCTCATTCATGTGTCCCACCTCTTGAATATACTCCCGTATCCAGAATCCCAATATTCAGTCTTACAGGTGAGTATACTACAATGATATCTGTACATAAATTAGGTAATGCGGGGGCCGAGGGATCTCAGGTCGATACTTCCGTATACGCAGAGAGATATCGGCTTCGACTTTACGGTATGTCCCCTTTAGAGGATCTTTTAGCTACAACAGCAGCGACTATCAATTTTATTGTTTCATCTGCATGCTAAGGGTTTATGCTATGTTTCAAGCATTTGTGGAAAGTATTATCCAAGGACTAGGTTAGAACTTTCATTCAGCAGAAGTCCTGGAATAATACCCCAGACATCATTGAGTATAAAAACCTAGTATATCAGATTATGAGACCTTTCAAACGAGATTTCAGGGGTTACCTATATATCCAAGTAGTGTTCCCCACAAATTTCACAAGTTTGAAATTTTAGGTTTATATCCCGAATAAATCTACTAAATGTGTGAAAACCTATCGACACATCATCAATGAAGTCGTTTATCACATTTGACATTTCATTTCTTTAGCGTGCTATGATAGTCCACTGATGTACTATCATTTCCTCTTTTCTCAACAAAACTCATTTTTGATTTTTCAATGTTTTTGGCATTTTCAAATTTTCTATTTTTTTCAAAATTTTTCTCCCCCTAAAATCAAAATATGTTTCAATTTTGATTTTCAAGGAAAATTTGAAAACAAACTGACAACCGATATCGAATTACTTCAATTCGCCATCCACTTGGCATAAACAATCAGAACTCCCCCTGACAACAAACTATTTTCCCATTGTGATTTCAAAACACTTAAGTTTGTTTTAATCAAATGTTTCTTTCGGAAAATTAGTTTTGTTGAATTAACAAACCACTTGTTATTTAGGGGATTACTTCATCACTTTGTTCTGCTTTAACCATTTTGAAAAATTTAACAGTTCAAGATTCTATCAACACAAACACTTGTAGGAAATCAAGTACAACTTAATGTCCCTGATTTACCACATGTAAGGCGAAAAATCACCAGAGTGAAATTTCTCAAGAAAGATGCCGATTCATGTTCCACGCTTACCAACCTGGGAACTCCGGCAAGTCAGGGTTTTTCATTTAAACAGATTCACCCAAGCCTGACCAGCCTTGGGTTTGACAGTTTTTACCTCAACAAATGGCTCTTCTGGTTTTGACGAACCAGAATCATTGCCTGAATGTGTCTTGTCTGACTTTGATGAGTCAGATTCATCACCAACATGTGACTCCTTTGTTTCCGAAGAAACAAATTCATCGCCAAGAACTTTTTCTTTCTTTTTTAACCTGTCTGTCCTCAGATTTGTATCTGATGAACTCAGTTTGCTTGATTTGTCAGTCTTTGATGAGCAAACTGGATTATCAGAACTCTTTTATGATTTTCTTGTTGTATCCAAGGACAAAATCCTCTCAAGATATTCTCTTGCCTTCTTCCTTTTCTTCCTCAGTTTGTCTTTTTGCCCTTGTGAAAGCTTTACTTTCTGTTCGTGAACTTTAGATTCTTGAACTTTCTTTGCTTTAGGCTTGACACTGACTGGTTTCTTTTCCATTTTCTGAGATTCAGCCCTCGATCTTCCTTTTGATCTCATTGGGCAATCTCTGGCAATGTGGCCTCTGATTTGACATTCATAACACCTTCTCGTTTCAATTCTCTGGCTTTGGCAGTTAACAGAAATGTGTCCCTGAAAACCACATGAGTAACACACTATGTTATCATACCTCTTCTCACTTTCATATCGTACACCATTTTCATACCACACACTTAGATCATAGCATTGAGTTGCCTTGTGGTAGTCATTTCTCTTCTTGTATCCTTGATTTGGCATTTGAGCACTGTGGTCAAACCTGCACCACTGATTACCAACTATTTTTGAGTTTTGATTTTTAAATTTTTGTGATTTTTTATTGTGATTGGATGATTGATCTGATGAGCTTTTATTTTCTTTTTGAAAATTTTTCGATTTTTTATCTTTTTGTTTTTGTTCCACATTCTTCTGTACGGGTTTTTGCGTTGAGCATTCACCTTTCTCAGTAGAATGTAAAACAGTATTTTTAAACATTTCATTTAATTTCAAAAATGTTTTTCTTTTTTCTTCTTTTTCTTTTTCATCATCAGATTTGTCATCACAATCTTCAATTTTGACTTTGTCAAAATTTGTGACATTGTCACTTATTGGAACAGAATTGATTGGTTTTAGACATACAAGATTTTGTAATGATGATGAAGTCACAAAACCTTTCAATTTCTTTTCAAGTTCTTCAATTTTGTTCCTTGAATTCTCAGCTTCTTTTTCAAGCTGAGAGATTTTCTCAAAATGAGAATTGATTGCCTGAAATTCACAATTTTGTTCTTTTCAAGAACAGATTTTTCATTTTCCAAAACTCTTATCTGATCTTGAAATTCTGTTTCTTTTTCTTTTAAAACTTTATTTTCTAATATGATCCAAGAAACATTTTCATTTTCACTTTTAATTTTTTCAAAATCTTTGTTTTCTAATGTCAAACTCTCAATATTTTTCAAAAGTTTGTCATTTTCAGATTTTAGTTTTTCACAGTTCAAGCGCAACTCCAGAATCTGTTCATCATCAGCTTTCTTTTCAATCTTCAAAGTTTTGTTTTCCAATGTCAAACTCTCCACATCCTTCAAGAGTTTCACATTGTCTGCTTCTGATTTTTCGCATTTTGAACATACAACTTCACATTTTGAAGTTTCATCTTTTTCTTTTTCTCATTTCAATGATTACATCCAAATTTATCTTTTCTAATTCTCCTCTTATTTCATCCATTAACTTCCTTTTTCTTGATTCTTCATCATCCCTGTGTGATTTAATTCTATTGATGAAATCTCTTAAACCATAATGTGATAGACTAGAATTCCGTTTCAGTTCATGCAAAAATTTATCCCATTCCAAAGGTAATGCATCAACAAATCTTGAAATTTGTTCATCCTTTGAAAAATATATCCCATGTCTTTCTAACTTGTAAACTAACTCGTTAAACCGTTTTTCCAACTTCTCCAATGATTCATTCTTCATACACAACAAATTTTCGAATCTTTTAACATAAACATCCTTATCACTTAATCTCCCACACCAAGATTCACAAGGCCAATCATTTAAATTTTCAAGATTCTTGTTTTCCTTTTCGTCAAACATTTTGATTTCTTGGTATTTGTGCCTTGTAAAACACCTCAAATCTCCTGCAAACAAACAAACAACTAAGTATTAGGCCTTAACTTGTATTGGAGGTGCAAATTACTTGGACAAATAAATGGGCTGACAACACTTTTAACACAAATCGATGAAATCAAACAATTAATGGGTTGTTTTAAATGTGTACAATTACTGATTGGGCCTCACTTTCACTTAAGCCGACAAACTCTTAACAACACAAACTCTATGATTGGGCCGTAGAATCCACTAAATCCAACACTTTCAAAAGTTCATGAAATCTGATTGGGTCACTTATGTGTAATGAGCTGTACTTCACTGTGATTGGACCAAACTATTATCACTAATCGATAATTTCAACACACAACACAAATCAATTCACCAATTTTTTTTATTATAATTTCTATCAGCCTAGTCTACTACAATCATGAAAATGACTATCTAGTAGACAAGACAAAAACTAATAAATAAATCTTCATCCACCATCATCAAAAATGAAGTTGCCCCCAAGAAGCAACCCCCTAGCCCGATCCAAAAGACCTCTATCCATTGGAGAACCTTGTATGAGAGGTGCTTGCCCCTACCTTAGCAGACGTGGAATGCGTGCCCGATGTCAGAAGATCATTGCTTTCATCATAAACCACCTCTACCTCATCCTCATCAGACTCCTCACTTGGACCACGTCCCCCTTTTCTGTTTCCCTGTAAGGAACCCCCATTTCCCCCACCAACTTCAAGAGCACTAAACGGATTATGAGTTTGAACCTTAGACGAACTAGTACCCTGCTCATTTACAAAAGGAGAACTCCCTGTCTTTTTCTTTTTATCCACCGGACGATATTCAAACTTGGGTTTCAGGTTATTAACTTGAAAACCACTCTTCTTTGCACTCTTTTTCGACCTAACTTTAGTGTAACCATCCTCATCTACTTTCGACTTGCTTGTAGGAGGTTTCGACGTCGAACCCATGCATTTAGGACATCCCTCAGAGTCATGTCCAAACACATGACAGTGAGCACATCTTGGGGGTATCCATTCATATTCTACTCGAATAGTCTCAGTAACATACTTGCCTTCTTCCAACTCGGGAATAGCCATGGTTAGAACCTCTTTAAAGTCATGATCAGCCGATATTTCAATGAGAGCCCTAGCATAGCTGCTCCTTCCCCAAGCCTCATTACACATATCACTTGTATATGAATCCAACCGCATAGGAGAGCCAATTTTAGAAGCCAACATGCTTAACCCATCATCTGTATACGCCACTAACGGAACCTCAAGCAATTTAACCCAAACTGCAACCTTTTTAATATCTTCTTTTTTAAGGGTGTTTGTAGGGGACCAAATGTTGAGAAACAAAGGTTTATTACGAATCAGCCATGGCCCCCCTTCAAGAACATTATTCATACCCCTCCTATCTTCAAACTTGAAGAAGAAAAACCCATTCGAATTCATCATAGTCTTTTGCAGACCATATTTCTTCCAAATTTGTTCTCACAAAGTATTCAACAACCGGATATGCAATTCTATCCCCCAGGAAATACCCATAGAGAGTGTTAGCTAACTTGTTATTGACCTGTTTCACAGAGGCGATTGGTAAGACAACATCCACTCCCTCCAATGAGACATCAGAGTTTAGTATCCGAAAATTAATCTTGGGAGTTTGATCAGCCGATTCAAATGTCACAATGTTTACAAATGGTATGATACAAAAATAAGTAGCACTCTTGGTGAGAACGAGTACCAAGTATGATGCGTTTTAAGAATTGCCTATGAAATACTAGATCATGTGAGCATAGACTAGATACGGAAATGTCATTGAAACATTCATTGAAACATTCATTAAAAACATTCATTAATTAGGGACGAGGGTTAGATCTAACGGGTACGGCCGAACCCCACTCATGGTCACAACTAGTACCTAGAAGTGCTTCGGAGTCCCAGTCGAGGTTAATCGACGCAGTCGAGGGTAATCGACACAGTCGAGGGTAATCGACACAGTCAAGGGAAATTGACACAGTAGAGGTTATTCGACACAGAAGAGGAAAATCGACAAGGGTATAAGCCATTACGAGTGCTTCCTATGTCCTCAAGGAGTCATAACAAGTACTCCCCATGTCCTCAAGGAGTCATAACAAGTACTCCCCATGTCCTCAAGGAGTCATAACAAGTACTCCCCATGTCCTCACATGCCTTAAAGTCCTTGTAAAACATTCATGTTCATATACATTTTTCACACCTGTTTACAAAGGAGTCTCTCAAAGATTTACAAGAATTACAGTACACAAACTAGACGCATGAACTCGCTCAACTTTATGTTGATGTTTTCCAAAATTACATGTATTTCAGGTAACATGATGGATCTTGAGCGCAGGTGTCGTAACTAGAAGTAAACTCCAAGTTTAGATGTCATCCACTTTTGTTGAATTGTAACCTAGACGACGGTCGTGTTTTAAAAACTTGAATAACCAGTTTTGTAATACTCAAATTTTATGAATGGATGAACATCGTTTTGATCATGTAGTTGTTTATTACGATTGAATGCAATGATATTAAACCAGTCACACATCATACGCTTCCGCAAAAGACAGGGTGTGACAATTTGGTATCAGAGCTTCAATTATAGTGAACTAGGATTCCTTCTCGAGTCTAGACTACAATCACTAGAGTTCTCTCATGAAAACATTTTACAAAAAGGTTTTCATTGCATTCACGTAAGCGTTAAGATCCACGAGTCAAACACTTTTCAAAAAGAGACATGGCAAGGACTTTAGTAGGGAATACCCTCAAGATAAGGTGCCAATTAAGGCATAGTCTACACGAGTTAGACTTGCCAAAAATAAAATACACTCTTGGTGAAAACTAGTACCAAGTAGTGTTTCTGTCGTGAATCGACAACTAGAAAAATGACCCCCCAAAAACGAGAGTTATACATGATATGATGCATCGAAATGCCTGTTTATGCTAAGTAACATATTTGTTTATCGATACATGCATACGAATAAGTGTACGGCATAAATATTGACGTGAATACATACAAATAAGTGTACGGGATGATTATTGACGTGAATAAGATACTTTCGACTCCGACTCCTATTATTGTACGTAACTCGCACGATGAAGCTATCGACCTCGCGTTCATTGCAAAGCTCATGGCTAGAGTGATTACCAAACAAGATTCTGAGCTTGCTTCCGTAGGAAATGGCTGCTCTTCCCTCTCGATCGTGAAGGTGCCTGACTACGGTGATGATGACGAAGCAGAGGCGGCAACCTTGAATGAATTCTTAATCAGCAGGACGAGATCCCTGCGGCTTTTGTCAAGCGAGATTGACGACACACTTGACCAGAAAAAGGAAGATGAAGTATTCATCTTGAAGGTGCCCCTCCAACTACTAGGAATTCTCTATATTCCTATTCCATCTAATCATCATGCCTATACGCGCGTAACGATAATGAGTGTTAGCGCGTGGACCATCGCAAAGGTCCTATCCATGACAGAGGTATAAGGACAGTAGTGTCCCCTCCTTGATTGATCATCTGCTTGGACGAGAGAAAATTGGGGTAACTGTGCAAGGCAATTTATTATTACGGGGCCCACGTAATAACGACTTGTAGTGCACAGAAATCCTGGTGGACTCTGCGGGCCAAGCTAACGATCACTGCACAAAAATAAACTCTAGGTGTTCACACCTTCAAATGGTAGAACAAAACCTAGACCAGTGCTTTAGCACTTTAAAAAGTAGGAAAGCTGTCTTGCCTACTTCGTGCCTGACTTTGCCTACTTCATGTACGAGACGTTTGAGAAACAATATTTAAGCAAGAGAAGAGGAATAACATTCAGAAAGAATCAGTGACGATACACTCTCTATCACCCCTACGTGAACAACTACCATTTCATAAAGCTTGAATGACCAAGGCGATGTAGCCTCGAGTTCATTTTATTTTCCCCAATACAAACAATAAGCCAAGTTGGCAAGCCTATGTGAAGGCTCAGTAATTGCTTCCTCGCTCATACATTGATTATATATACATGTGAAATTGGGTGATTACATGATGGCTTATGGTGCTATGTACCTCATAGACAATTAGAATGTTGTCTAACCTACTTCATACCATTTTGACAGAAGAGAATGCCGCCCAGACATGACACAAACACCAGTACGTTACCAAGGACAGAAGCCGAGTTGCAAGAACGCATCTCACAGGCAATTGCACGACATGAAGCCCTCCGCTCTGAGCACAGCGGTGGCACTACCGGAAATAACCCTCCAACTGGCTGCACCTATAAACAATTCTTGGACTGCAAGCCATTGAATTTTGATGGCACAGGAGGTGCCGTTGCATTTGTTCGTTGGTCAGAAAAGACTGACTCCATTCTAAGAATGAGTAACTGTTCGCCCTAACAGAGTGTTACCTATATCTCAGGGTTGTTTTTGGATGACGCACTCTCCTGGTGGAACCTTCAGGTTCAGACCCTTGGTGTAGATGCTGCTTATGCACTGAGCTGGGACGAGCTCAAGGAAATGATGGAAAAGAAATATTGTTCTAGGGCTGAAATCCAGAAGCTTGAGGTGGAGTTCTGGAATTTGAAAATGGACGGACCGAAGATTCCTGAATACGTCCAGTGATTTCACGACTTGTCTAGAGTCGTCCCCTACTTAGTCAATCCGGAATTCAAGAGGATTGAGCGATTCATTTGGGGGCTTGCACCTCAAATTAGGAGCTTGGTTACTACCTCAAGGCCTCCAACCATCGCAGAGGCTATCGATTTAAGCGTTACACTTACTGAAGAGGCTCTACGTGCGGGAAAATTTTCGGAATCTAAGGATAACAAGAAAGAGACTCATGTGGAGTCATCAGGCAATAAGAAAGGGAAGTCTTCGAACCTAAAGATAAGCACCCAAGTCAGCTATGGAAGCTCTGAAGCAAACAAAAGGAAGAAAGTGAATCCGCCGCATGGCAGGAAGGCTGATGGAGCCACTAATAAGGCTGGTGGTAAAATTTACTCGGGGACTAAGCCGAGGTGCAGGAAGTGTGGAAAAGAAGGGCACAGCAAGGACGCCTGTTGGGCGAAGGACCCAGATGGAAGAGATAAGAGAGTACCAGGTTGCTACAGATGTGGTGAAGCAGGGCACTTTAGGAAGGATTGCCCTACGAAGAAACAAGCAAGGAAGGGTTTTCACGATCGAAACTCGTGAAGCACGCCAGGATCCAGATGCGGTTACGGGTACGTTCCTCATTAACCAACCTTATGCGTCTATGTTTTGAGTAATACTAGCACCAACTTTAACATTGTATGCTTAGAACTTAAGGAACTGCTTGGCCTAGTTTCAAGTAGAATAGACGTCCCGTATCCCTTAGAAATGGGCATATAGAAGGCTAGTTTGAACAGACAAAACAACTAAGGATTATATTCTAGGAACTCAGAAGGCCGGAACCCTCTGTTACCAGTAACTTGAGGAGTCCTAATATGATAGTCAGCATGGATTGGATATCCAGGTATAAGCCTGAGAACATCCCCGTTACGGAAGGAATTCCAGGAGCCTTCTTCTGAAGACTTGACCGGGGATACCTCCGCAGCGACAAGAGAAGTTTAGGATGAACCCCGTGCCAGGAGCGGCACCAGTACCGAATAACGCCTTACCAACTAGCTTCGTTCGTAAAGCATGAGCCTCCGGTATAACTGCAAGAGCTGCTAGACAGAAGGAATTAAGGACATGACATCCTTAGTTAAGGACACGAGGAGAAAGTTGACAGATCCATTTTGCACAAATTCTAGAGAGTTGAGGATCAGAATCCTTTGCCAAGGACTGATAACATGAACAGACAAATCATAAGGTTCTGGTTACCACTCAAAGATCGACTTGAGGACAGGATGTCCACAACTGTGAATACAAGAAAGAAATATCCCTAAAACGACATTTAGGACTCGCTTCGAGCGTTACGAGTTCCTTGTCGTACCATTTGGCTTAACACATGCATCGACAATATTCATGGACCTCATGAATCGAACGTGTAAGCCATACCTAGATAGATCATGATTACATTTATTGACTACACTCTTATATGGCCAACGACCAAGGGAGGTCGTGAGCAACAGCTGCAATTTACTTTGCAACTCTTAGAGAATAGAACAGTTATGTCCTATGATGACAAAAAGCGGATTTCGAATTCGCGAAGTGAGAACTTTAAGATACATGGTGGATAAGAACGAAATTCATGCCAACCCTGCAACCAAGAGCTAAGGAGCTAGAGTTGCAATTATGTGACGCTTCTCGACAAAGTCTCGGTTGTACGTCGATGCAGCGAGACCACAACATTGCATACACGGCACATCGATTAAGGAATCATAAGAAGAAACCTTGAGCTAGATACAGTAATTGCGCGCCGCAAACTTGACGTCATTACCTGAAAGAAAACGCTGCACGATCTTTATTGATCACAAAGATTGCAGCACACCGTTGATCGTAAGAACTTAAATATCAACGTAGATGGACTAAGTGTCACACCCCGACCACGTGGAACATACAAAACGTGGCGGAAATGTCGGGGAGTGTTGTAACAGAATTAATTGTTTCAAATCCATGGCAATTGAAGTTTCGTTTTATTGATTACAAGTGTTACAATGTCTTAACAAACAAAGAAATACAACATAATTAACTAGTCTTGCATCTTTTATTGTTACTAAAGCCCAAGTCTGCCTATGTGTATCTTGATCATCTTATGCAACAGTTCCTGAAAAACACATGTGAAAATAGGTACGTCAGCATAAAAATGCCTGTGAGATACATAGGTTTTGTGAAAATAGGTTTCATGACTTATGTTTGAGAAAATGTTTAGTCATGAACCTTGTTATTTGCTTTGCTTTGTAAATCATTTGAAAAACAATGAGTTCAGATGATAAGTATAAATAAATGTAAGGTTAAATGAATAACCAAGTAAAATATGTTTGCATAAGATAAGATGTTTATAAATCAATGTCTTGTGAAAAGTGTGTTTTTTTTGTATAAAATGTTCTCTGTCTCAAACTGAAATGATTCAAATAACGCTATGATATGTAATACCATACAAACACTTATATATAGGAAGTACCAGCGGCGTATCCACCATGCTTGTATCATATTACACACGCATCGTTACTTAATCACTTAATCAAACCAAACCAACCAATGTAAGAAGTCTATGTTTAAATCAATTGTCAAATGTATTGGGTAATATGTCAAAGTGTTCATGTCAAGATGTAAATCATATCAAAATGTCTATGTCAAATATCCATGTCAAATGTCTATGTCAAGATGTCATGTATGGCAAGTGAAATGTCTCAACTAAACCATATGCACAAAAACAAAGTATTGAAGTAAATCTTGGTTTAAATCAAAGTTATGTTTTGTGGGAAATGCATGATCAAATGTCAATCATGTTAAAATGTCTATGCCGAAATGTCTATGTCAAATGTCTATGTCAAAATGTCATGTAAAACGATGTACTAAGTAATGCACACAATTGGGCACACCTAGCATGAAATGTCATAAAATCATGTACTATAATGTACTAACGAACATAGCAGTATATGATGTTAAAACAGGAAAGCATGAAAGTAACAAGTAGGCACATGTGTTCCACCCCAAAACAGTTTGGAAAACAGTAAAAGAGGGGTCTATGTACTCACCTGAGATTGCTCAGTAGTTCTGGAGTGACAACTAAACAATGCTAGAGATCGCGGATATCAAACGGCACCTAGTATAGGTAACTATGTTAATAAACCGGACCTAGATCGGAAGATTGGGTAGCATTAGGGTTTGTAAACCAAACGAGTGTAGAGACTCGTGTCATTTGGTTTAACAAAGCCTACATACTAAATGAAACTTAACCTGAGTGATTTCGACCTATTACGACCCGTTTAGGTAGCTTATGCTACTTTAACGCGTCGTTCGCGTGAAACGCGTTCGGACCGCCTAACTAGCCCTATGACAAGTGTTATATGCCTAAACATATTACATAATCAGTTATGTGACAAAGGTTTAGGTTACATATGCTTAATTACCAATTATACATGAAAAGGGTATTCTGGTAATTTACCTAAGGCATATAAACTACCTATCATACAACTACTTAAACGATGTGACCATAGGGTATAACCTCGGAAGGTTATTCCCTACCTACTATGGTCACCTAATGTGTTTGGTCGGATCCTAATGATCGACCAAACTGGGTCGGGTTCGAGGTATAAGCGATTCATTAGATCGCTTACCCTACGACCCTAGACAACGTGGTAATCAGTGGGCATAGTCCCAAGGGACTATGACCAACGTGATTACACTCACGTTGCGAAGTTCAAAAGAACTTCGCATTGACCATTACTGGTCAACGCTGAAAGTCAAACAAAGTTTGACTTTCGGACTCGAAAAGCAATAAAATAAGGAAAAGAACGAAAGAATACTTACGAAGGGTCCCCGAATGCTAATCCCGATTCAAGAATCTCAGGTATGAAACAATGGTTTCAACTTAGAGGTTCTCAAATCAGAATTCTAGTGATTTTAGCAATGGGGGGTATGGGGTATTTATAGGAATACCCGAACCGTTAAGATCGTTTCATGGAAAACGTGCCTTAATCCTATCCGTACATGTGTTGCAAAGTTATGGTGCTTAAATTCCATCCATACATGTGTTGCAAAGTTATGGTGCTTAGGTGCTTAAATTCCATCCATACATGTGTTGCAAAGTTATGGTGCCTAAATTCCATCCTTATCCGCTGACTAAGCATGTTTAGAATGTGTGGTTGTGAATTAAACAACGGCTAATACATCGAATCTGGTCCCGAATGCGAAAAACTGAGTTTCTGCATGTTTTCTTATGGCGAACACTAAAATAAAATATTTTAGTGCTTACATAAATTTTTGGATGTCCGGATGTATTCAGAACGTAAGTTATGCGCGAAAATGCAAACTTGTGCACTTTTTGACACTATTAGTCCCTGAATAACCCAAAAGTTTATTTTAGCACACCGAACCCATTAAAGCCTATTTCTAAGCTATGTAAAGGATTTTTATGGTGTGTTTAACTTATGGTCATGTTCCGGAATGTCTGTTACAGTTCAAATTGGCATACTTTCGCAGTTTGTCAACTTTAGTCCCTGTAAGCGATTTAACTTGATTTCACCACACCAAACCTTCCAAAACTTATATATAAGTTATGTAAAGGTTATTCAAGGTATGTTAAGCCTATTTCACTATTCCGGAGTGTTCGTTGGATTAAACTGGTTATATTTACGCATTAGTGCGCGTATAACCTTCCAGAAAGCGATTTAGAGTTTGAAATCGAACAAGAGTTGATATGTGCAAAAGATACACATATTTATACAAGTCCAAAGTATGAAATACAATATTTCATTGGTTTGGCATTTGTTTGATGGTTGAAATGACACAGGTGTTACAGTCTCCCCTACTTTAGGAAATTTCGTCCCAAAATTAATTCGTAGGAGTCTATTTGTGACTTTGTGTTAAATAACCATCAAAGATGAACAAGACGTAATCCTGTAATTTCTCTTTAACGAACATTTTTCAGAAATGAAAAATGAACAGAGTTATTCTCAACAGGCATTCTTTAGAAACAAAAATGAACAGAATAGTCATTTTCCACAACATCTTCAGAAACAAAAATGAACAGAATAGTCATTTTACATCTTCAGAAACAAAAATGAACAGAATAGTCATTTTACATCTTCAGAAACAAAAATGAACAGAATAGTCATTTTACATCTTCAGAAACAAAAATGAACAGAATAGTCATTTTACATTTTCAGAAACAAAAATGAACGGAATAGTCATTTTACATCTTCAGAAACAAAAATGAACGGAATAGTCATTTTACATCTTCAGAAACAAAAATGAACGGAATAGTCATTTTACATCTTCAGAAACAAAAATGAACGGAATAGTCTCTAGACACATGACAAAATTTGCTGTGGTTTCCGTGCACTGAATTTCATAATTATGTATGCATCCATAATTACGCAATTCCTTGCATAGTCCGCACAATTTGTCTGAAATGTGAAGGGGAGGAAAAATCAAACCTGATGATGAGTGTGACTAAACTACCATAGGGTCCTTTTAATTAGATCGACAAAGGATCCTTTTAAATTAGGCCACCAAGGAGTCCTTTCAGCTATATCATCACATGATATTCCTAACCAGATTTTTTTTTGGATCAATCTGTTTACCTAGACCTCTCAGGGTCTATTTATGGAATGGTACAATATAATCCAAGGGTTTTTACTATTACGTACAATCCCATTGAGGATTTAATATAGTACCTTTGGATATCCTACTTTGAATTTCCTTATACAAAGATATGGAAGATTCTACGAGGATTTGGATAACAAAACTTGGATTACACCAAAAACATAAAAGGAAACACATAAGCACATAATCACATAGTTGTTTAACTTGGTTATTAATTTGTTATCTTTGGACGCGGATACTTAAAGCACACCAGGAATCCAATTCGTGGATTTCATTTGGCACTTTAATCATTTCAAGAATCCATCCCTGAAGATAGAATGATTTACCAAAAAATTCGATTTTCGTTTTCAGGAAAACGCAATATTCGAATTAAGGTACACAATAATTTAAGACATACGGAAATACCTTTGGGTACCCTATTTAGAATTTATAGTGGTACTTGGGGTATTCGTACAGAATTATATCTTGCACCTTGTACTTCGTTTCTTTGCAAGAGACGGGTACTTGGGATCTTTACGCAAGAGAATGTAAAATGGAAGGATTTTGGGGGTAGTTTGCTTTTCAAGTAATACGATTCCTTGATTGTCGGTATTATAGGGGATATGTTGTTTATGCATACAACCACATAATATACATTGTAATGTAAATAAAAAGATTTATTTATTAACAATGATAACAACTGTTTCATGGACCTTGACAACAAAAGAAAATAATACATAAGATATGATTATTTCTAAAGAGTGTTGTCTTCTAGTCGATCAGATGCTCATCTCTGTGCTGGATTAGCATTAGCAAGCTTTGGGCAATTTCTTCGGAAATGTCCCATCTTACCACACTTGTTGCAAGAACCTGGTGGAAAGCGAGCTCGAGCAGGTTTGTTGTCGGCTTGATTCGGTGCAATTGCTGCAACGCAAACTTTTGCCATATGACCTTTAAGTCCACAAATTTGGCATTCGCGGCACTTCACATTAGCATGATGATGTAGGCCACATCGGTTGCACAAGGGTGAAGTTCCATTGTATGGCTTCCTAGTACGGGGTTGAGCTGGTTGGTTGGGGACGGCTTGACCATTGTGAGCGACCATGGCGAAGTTCTGAGAAGCCTTTTGCTTCTTTGACCGCTCAAGGGATCCAGTCTGCTCATCCATGGTCTTTGATTCCTCGATTGGTTTCGATTCCTCGACTGGTTTCTTGTCACCCTTCCGGAAAAGCTTACGTTTCCTGATCTGAGATTCAGTCAGAGTTGCAGATAGCTCAATGGCCTGCCTAACCGTAGTGGGGTTACTACCAGTAACAATGTCTTGAACTGAGTCAGGGAGACCATCAATGTACTTTTCGATCGCCTTATCCAAAGGCGTAACCATGGTAGGACACAACAGGCTCAGCTCCTCATATCGATCAGTGTATGCTCGATGTTCGCCGCTGTCTTGCTTAAGGTCATCGAATCCCCTTTCCAAGGCCCTGATCTCATGTCGAGGACATAATTCCTTCATCATCAGTGCTCGAAGTTCTTCCCAAGTTTGGGCCAGTGCCACTTCGGCACCCCTATCTCTCACCACACCGTTCCACCATGTCAAAGCTCGTTTCTCGAAGACACTAGATGCAAAATCTACCTTTCGCTCGTTTGGACATTGAACATGCCTGAAAGTGCTCTCTAGACTCTCGAACCATTGCAGAAGTGCAGTCGCTCCTTGAGACCCAGAAAACTTTGATGGCTTAGCCGAGTTGAACGTCTTGAAGTTGCATGGGCATTATTGTTGTTGATAGCTTGGTGACATTGGGCAACGATGATCGGGATTGCAGCAGTCATTTGCTGTGTAATGACAGCTGCCAGCTCGTCAACAGATACTGGATTTTCGCGTCGTGGAGGCATTCTAAAATAGGAGAACATGAAAGGAAACGAGTGAGAGAATTTGACGAAATGAATGAGATGAAGCAAATCTGATGAAAGCAAGGGTAGTGGTCATTTGTTTGTTACTACAAAGCAACAAACGACCTCGGTGAATAATCAAAGTAAATAGGTCAAAAAAATAATGTATCGCGAAGACATGCTCGCCTATAAGTGAACACTCATCCCAAGAATTCCCAGGTAAGCACAACTGGTCTCGCATCTGGTTGAGATGTATACGAAGTGCTTGCCTAGACAGAAAACTCAGAATACAGGCATTCACCCTTCCAGTTTGCACGTGTTCACATTATTTAAAACCCAAAACCTTGACGAGATTTTGAAAATTCAAAGGGGTTCGAAACCATATATCAGAGAGTTCAAAACCTTACAATAGAGGGTTCAAAACCTTGTAATAAATCATCCTTGAACAGATGATTAGTTTTCAAAGCGGTTTTGAAATTTATGTTCTTGTTGTGGTAGTCGCCTAAGGATAGGTGACGGTATTGTTTTATGACTAAACGCAAGTAAACTCGCGTTAGGGTCCTAAGAAAGTTATAGACTAGGTCAAAGCATTACTAATAACCTAATTCCCTATAACCTTTGGCTCTGATACCATCTTTTCTGTCACACCCCGACCACGTGGAACATACAAAACGTGGCGGAAATGTCGGGGAGTGTTGTAACAGAATTAATTGTTTCAAATCCATGGCAATTGAAGTTTCGTTTTATTGATTACAAGTGTTACAATGTCTTAACAAACAAAGAAATACAACATAATTAACTAGTCTTGCATCTTTTATTGTTACTAAAGCCCAAGTCTGCCTATGTGTATCTTGATCATCTTATGCAACAGTTCCTGAAAAACACATGTGAAAATAGGTACGTCAGCATAAAAATGCCTGTGAGATACATAGGTTTTGTGAAAATAGGTTTCATGACTTATGTTTGAGAAAATGTTTAGTCATGAACCTTGTTATTTGCTTTGCTTTGTAAATCATTTGAAAAACAATGAGTTCAGATGATAAGTATAAATAAATGTAAGGTTAAATGAATAACCAAGTAAAATATGTTTGCATAAGATAAGATGTTTATAAATCAATGTCTTGTGAAAAGTGTGTTTTTTTTTGTATAAAATGTTCTCTGTCTCAAACTGAAATGATTCAAATAACGCTATGATATGTAATACCATACAAACACTTATATATAGGAAGTACCAGCGGCGTATCCACCATGCTTGTATCATATTACACACGCATCGTTACTTAATCACTTAATCAAACCAAACCAACCAATGTAAGAAGTCTATGTTTAAATCAATTGTCAAATGTATTGGGTAATATGTCAAAGTGTTCATGTCAAGATGTAAATCATATCAAAATGTCTATGTCAAATATCCATGTCAAATGTCTATGTCAAGATGTCATGTATGGCAAGTGAAATGTCTCAACTAAACCATATGCACAAAAACAAAGTATTGAAGTAAATCTTGGTTTAAATCAAAGTTATGTTTTGTGGGAAATGCATGATCAAATGTCAATCATGTTAAAATGTCTATGCCGAAATGTCTATGTCAAATGTCTATGTCAAAATGTCATGTAAAACGATGTACTAAGTAATGCACACAATTGGGCACACCTAGCATGAAATGTCATAAAATCATGTACTATAATGTACTAACGAACATAGCAGTATATGATGTTAAAACAGGAAAGCATGAAAGTAACAAGTAGGCACATGTGTTCCACCCCAAAACAGTTTGGAAAACAGTAAAAGAGGGGTCTATGTACTCACCTGAGATTGCTCAGTAGTTCTGGAGTGACAACTAAACAATGCTAGAGATCGCGGATATCAAACGGCACCTAGTATAGGTAACTATGTTAATAAACCGGACCTAGATCGGAAGATTGGGTAGCATTAGGGTTTGTAAACCAAACGAGTGTAGAGACTCGTGTCATTTGGTTTAACAAAGCCTACATACTAAATGAAACTTAACCTGAGTGATTTCGACCTATTACGACCCGTTTAGGTAGCTTATGCTACTTTAACGCGTCGTTCGCGTGAAACGCGTTCGGACCGCCTAACTAGCCCTATGACAAGTGTTATATGCCTAAACATATTACATAATCAGTTATGTGACAAAGGTTTAGGTTACATATGCTTAATTACCAATTATACATGAAAAGGGTATTCTGGTAATTTACCTAAGGCATATAAACTACCTATCATACAACTACTTAAACGATGTGACCATAGGGTATAACCTCGGAAGGTTATTCCCTACCTACTATGGTCACCTAATGTGTTTGGTCGGATCCTAATGATCGACCAAACTGGGTCGGGTTCGAGGTATAAGCGATTCATTAGATCGCTTACCCTACGACCCTAGACAACGTGGTAATCAGTGGGCATAGTCCCAAGGGACTATGACCAACGTGATTACACTCACGTTGCGAAGTTCAAAAGAACTTCGCATTGACCATTACTGGTCAACGCTGAAAGTCAAACAAAGTTTGACTTTCGGACTCGAAAAGCAATAAAATAAGGAAAAGAACGAAAGAATACTTACGAAGGGTCCCCGAATGCTAATCCCGATTCAAGAATCTCAGGTATGAAACAATGGTTTCAACTTAGAGGTTCTCAAATCAGAATTCTAGTGATTTTAGCAATGGGGGGTATGGGGTATTTATAGGAATACCCGAACCGTTAAGATCGTTTCATGGAAAACGTGCCTTAATCCTATCCGTACATGTGTTGCAAAGTTATGGTGCTTAAATTCCATCCATACATGTGTTGCAAAGTTATGGTGCTTAGGTGCTTAAATTCCATCCATACATGTGTTGCAAAGTTATGGTGCCTAAATTCCATCCTTATCCGCTGACTAAGCATGTTTAGAATGTGTGGTTGTGAATTAAACAACGGCTAATACATCGAATCTGGTCCCGAATGCGAAAAACTGAGTTTCTGCATGTTTTCTTATGGCGAACACTAAAATAAAATATTTTAGTGCTTACATAAATTTTTGGATGTCCGGATGTATTCAGAACGTAAGTTATGCGCGAAAATGCAAACTTGTGCACTTTTTGACACTTTTAGTCCCTGAATGACCCAAAAGTTTATTTTAGCACACCGAACCCATTAAAGCCTATTTCTAAGCTATGTAAAGGATTTTTATGGTGTGTTTAACTTATGGTCATGTTCCGAAATGTCTGTTACAGTTCAAATTGGCATACTTTCGCAGTTTGTCAACTTTAGTCCCTGTAAGCGATTTAACTTGATTTCACCACACCAAACCTTCCAAAACTTATATATAAGTTATGTAAAGGTTATTCAAGGTATGTTAAGCCTATTTCACTATTCCGGAGTGTTCGTTGGATTAAACTGGTTATATTTACGCATTAGTGCGCGTATAACCTTCCAGAAAGCAATTTAGAGTTTGAAATCGAACAAGAGTTGATATGTGCAAAAGATACACATATTTATACAAGTCCAAAGTATGAAATACAATATTTCATTGGTTTGGCATTTGTTTGATGGTTGAAATGACACAGGTGTTACAGTCTCCCCTACTTTAGGAAATTTCGTCCCGAAATTAATTCGTAGGAGTCTATTTGTGACTTTGTGTTAAATAACCATCAAAGATGAACAAGACGTAATCCTGTAATTTCTATTTAACGAACATTTTTCAGAAATGAAAAATGAACAGAGTTATTCTCAACAGGCATTCTTTAGAAACAAAAATGAACAAAATAGTCATTTTCCACAACATCTTCAGAAACAAAAATGAACAGAATAGTCATTTTACATCTTCAGAAACAAAAATGAACAGAATAGTCATTTTACATCTTCAGAAACAAAAATGAACAGAATAGTCATTTTACATCTTCAGAAACAAAAATGAACAGAATAGTCATTTTACATCTTCAGAAACAAAAATGAACGGAATAGTCATTTTACATCTTCAGAAACAAAAATGAACGGAATAGTCATTTTACATCTTCAGAAACAAAAATGAACGGAATAGTCTCTAGACACATGACAAAATTTGCTGTGGTTTCCGTGCACTGAATTTCATAATTATGTATGCATCCATAATTACGCAATTCCTTGCATAGTCCGCACAATTTGTCTGAAATGTGAAGGGGAGGAAAAATCAAACCTGATGATGAGTGTGACTAAACTACCATAGGGTCCTTTTAATTAGATCGACAAAGGATCCTTTTAAATTAGGCCACCAAGGAGTCCTTTCAGCTATATCATCACATGATATTCCTAACCAGATTTTTTTTTTTGGATCAATCTGTTTACCTAGACCTCTCAGGGTCTATTTATGGAATGGTACAATATAATCCAAGGGTTTTTACTATTACGTACAATCCCATTGAGGATTTAATATAGTACCTTTGGATATCCTACTTTGAATTTCCTTATACAAAGATATGGAAGATTCTACGAGGATTTGGATAACAAAACTTGGATTACACCAAAAACATAAAAGGAAACACATAAGCACATAATCACATAGTTGTTTAACTTGGTTATTAATTTGTTATCTTTGGACGCGGATACTTAAAGCACACCAGGAATCCAATTCGTGGATTTCATTTGGCACTTTAATCATTTCAAGAATCCATCCCTGAAGATAGAATGATTTACCAAAAAATTCGATTTTCGTTTTCAGGAAAACGCAATATTCGAATTAAGGTACACAATAATTTAAGACATACGGAAATACCTTTGGGTACCCTATTTAGAATTTATAGTGGTACTTGGGGTATTCGTACAGAATTATATCTTGCACCTTGTACTTCGTTTCTTTGCAAGAGACGGGTACTTGGGATCTTTACGCAAGAGAATGTAAAATGGAAGGATTTTGGGGGTAGTTTGCTTTTCAAGTAATACGATTCCTTGATTGTCGGTATTATAGGGGATATGTTGTTTATGCATACAACCACATAATATACATTGTAATGTAAATAAAAAGATTTATTTATTAACAATGATAACAACTGTTTCATGGACCTTGACAACAAAAGAAAATAATACATAAGATATGATTATTTCTAAAGAGTGTTGTCTTCTAGTCGATCAGATGCTCATCTCTGTGCTGGATTAGCATTAGCAAGCTTTGGGCCATTTCTTCGGAAATGTCCCATCTTACCACACTTGTTGCAAGAACCTGGTGGAAAGCGAGCTCGAGCAGGTTTGTTGTCGGCTTGATTCGGTGCAATTGCTGCAACGCAAACTTTTGCCATATGACCTTTAAGTCCACAAATTTGGCATTCGCGGCACTTCACATTAGCATGATGATGTAGGCCACATCGGTTGCACAAGGGTGAAGTTCCATTGTATGGCTTCCTAGTACGGGGTTGAGCTGGTTGGTTGGGGACGGCTTGACCATTGTGAGCGACCATGGCGAAGTTCTGAGAAGCCTTTTGCTTCTTTGACCGCTCAAGGGATCCAGTCTGCTCATCCATGGTCTTTGATTCCTCGATTGGTTTCGATTCCTCGACTGGTTTCTTGTCACCCTTCCGGAAAAGCTTACGTTTCCTGATCTGAGATTCAGTCAGAGTTGCAGATAGCTCAATGGCCTGCCTAACCGTAGTGGGGTTACTACCAGTAACAATGTCTTGAACTGAGTCAGGGAGACCATCAATGTACTTTTCGATCGCCTTATCCAAAGGCGTAACCATGGTAGGACACAACAGGCTCAGCTCCTCATATCGATCAGTGTATGCTCGATGTTCGCCGCTGTCTTGCTTAAGGTCATCGAATCCCCTTTCCAAGGCCCTGATCTCATGTCGAGGACATAATTCCTTCATCATCAGTGCTCGAAGTTCTTCCCAAGTTTGGGCCAGTGCCACTTCGGCACCCCTATCTCTCACCACACCGTTCCACCATGTCAAAGCTCGTTTCTCGAAGACACTAGATGCAAAATCTACCTTTCGCTCGTTTGGACATTGAACATGCCTGAAAGTGCTCTCTAGACTCTCGAACCATTGCAGAAGTGCAGTCGCTCCTTGAGACCCAGAAAACTTTGATGGCTTAGCCGAGTTGAACGTCTTGAAGTTGCATGGGCATTATTGTTGTTGATAGCTTGGTGACATTGGGCAACGATGATCGGGATTGCAGCAGTCATTTGCTGTGTAATGACAGCTGCCAGCTCGTCAACAGATACTGGATTTTCGCGTCGTGGAGGCATTCTAAAAGAGGAGAACATGAAAGGAAACGAGTGAGAGAATTTGACGAAATGAATGAGATGAAGCAAATCTGATGAAAGCAAGGGTAGTGGTCATTTGTTTGTTACTACAAAGCAACAAACGACCTCGGTGAATAATCAAAGTAAATAGGTCAAAAAAATAATGTATCGCGAAGACATGCTCGCCTATAAGTGAACACTCATCCCAAGAATTCCCAGGTAAGCACAACTGGTCTCGCGTCTGGTTGAGATGTATACGAAGTGCTTGCCTAGACAGAAAACTCAGAATACAGGCATTCACCCTTCCAGTTTGCACGTGTTCACATTATTTAAAACCCAAAACCTTGACGAGATTTTGAAAATTCAAAGGGGTTCGAAACCATATATCAGAGGGTTCAAAACCTTACAATAGAGGGTTCAAAACCTTGTAATAAATCATCCTTGAACAGATGATTAGTTTTCAAAGCGGTTTTGAAATTTATGTTCTTGTTGTGGTAGTCGCCTAAGGATAGGTGACGGTATTGTTTTATGACTAAACGCAAGTAAACTCGCGTTAGGGTCCTAAGAAAGTTATAGACTAGGTCAAAGCATTACTAATAACCTAATTCCCTATAACCTTTGGCTCTGATACCATCTTTTCTGTCACACCCCGACCACGTGGAACATACAAAACGTGGCGGAAATGTCGGGGAGTGTTGTAACAGAATTAATTGTTTCAAATCCATGGCAATTGAAGTTTCGTTTTATTGATTACAAGTGTTACAATGTCTTAACAAACAAAGAAATACAACATAATTAACTAGTCTTGCATCTTTTATTGTTACTAAAGCCCAAGTCTGCCTATGTGTATCTTGATCATCTTATGCAACAGTTCCTGAAAAACACATGTGAAAATAGGTACGTCAGCATAAAAATGCCTGTGAGATACATAGGTTTTGTGAAAATAGGTTTCATGACTTATGTTTGAGAAAATGTTTAGTCATGAACCTTGTTATTTGCTTTGCTTTGTAAATCATTTGAAAAACAATGAGTTCAGATGATAAGTATAAATAAATGTAAGGTTAAATGAATAACCAAGTAAAATATGTTTGCATAAGATAAGATGTTTATAAATCAATGTCTTGTGAAAAGTGTGTTTTTTTTTGTATAAAATGTTCTCTGTCTCAAACTGAAATGATTCAAATAACGCTATGATATGTAATACCATACAAACACTTATATATAGGAAGTACCAGCGGCGTATCCACCATGCTTGTATCATATTACACACGCATCGTTACTTAATCACTTAATCAAACCAAACCAACCAATGTAAGAAGTCTATGTTTAAATCAATTGTCAAATGTATTGGGTAATATGTCAAAGTGTTCATGTCAAGATGTAAATCATATCAAAATGTCTATGTCAAATATCCATGTCAAATGTCTATGTCAAGATGTCATGTATGGCAAGTGAAATGTCTCAACTAAACCATATGCACAAAAACAAAGTATTGAAGTAAATCTTGGTTTAAATCAAAGTTATGTTTTGTGGGAAATGCATGATCAAATGTCAATCATGTTAAAATGTCTATGCCGAAATGTCTATGTCAAATGTCTATGTCAAAATGTCATGTAAAACGATGTACTAAGTAATGCACACAATTGGGCACACCTAGCATGAAATGTCATAAAATCATGTACTATAATGTACTAACGAACATAGCAGTATATGATGTTAAAACAGGAAAGCATGAAAGTAACAAGTAGGCACATGTGTTCCACCCCAAAACAGTTTGGAAAACAGTAAAAGAGGGGTCTATGTACTCACCTGAGATTGCTCAGTAGTTCTGGAGTGACAACTAAACAATGCTAGAGATCGCGGATATCAAACGGCACCTAGTATAGGTAACTATGTTAATAAACCGGACCTAGATCGGAAGATTGGGTAGCATTAGGGTTTGTAAACCAAACGAGTGTAGAGACTCGTGTCATTTGGTTTAACAAAGCCTACATACTAAATGAAACTTAACCTGAGTGATTTCGACCTATTACGACCCGTTTAGGTAGCTTATGCTACTTTAACGCGTCGTTCGCGTGAAACGCGTTCGGACCGCCTAACTAGCCCTATGACAAGTGTTATATGCCTAAACATATTACATAATCAGTTATGTGACAAAGGTTTAGGTTACATATGCTTAATTACCAATTATACATGAAAAGGGTATTCTGGTAATTTACCTAAGGCATATAAACTACCTATCATACAACTACTTAAACGATGTGACCATAGGGTATAACCTCGGAAGGTTATTCCCTACCTACTATGGTCACCTAATGTGTTTGGTCGGATCCTAATGATCGACCAAACTGGGTCGGGTTCGAGGTATAAGCGATTCATTAGATCGCTTACCCTACGACCCTAGACAACGTGGTAATCAGTGGGCATAGTCCCAAGGGACTATGACCAACGTGATTACACTCACGTTGCGAAGTTCAAAAGAACTTCGCATTGACCATTACTGGTCAACGCTGAAAGTCAAACAAAGTTTGACTTTCGGACTCGAAAAGCAATAAAATAAGGAAAAGAACGAAAGAATACTTACGAAGGGTCCCCGAATGCTAATCCCGATTCAAGAATCTCAGGTATGAAACAATGGTTTCAACTTAGAGGTTCTCAAATCAGAATTCTAGTGATTTTAGCAATGGGGGGTATGGGGTATTTATAGGAATACCCGAACCGTTAAGATCGTTTCATGGAAAATGTGCCTTAATCCTATCCGTACATGTGTTGCAAAGTTATGGTGCTTAAATTCCATCCATACATGTGTTGCAAAGTTATGGTGCTTAGGTGCTTAAATTCCATCCATACATGTGTTGCAAAGTTATGGTGCCTAAATTCCATCCTTATCCGCTGACTAAGCATGTTTAGAATGTGTGGTTGTGAATTAAACAACGGCTAATACATCGAATCTGGTCCCGAATGCGAAAAACTGAGTTTCTGCATGTTTTCTTATGGCGAACACTAAAATAAAATATTTTAGTGCTTACATAAATTTTTGGATGTCCGGATGTATTCAGAACGTAAGTTATGCGCGAAAATGCAAACTTGTGCACTTTTTGACACTTTTAGTCCCTGAATGACCCAAAAGTTTATTTTAGCACACCGAACCCATTAAAGCCTATTTCTAAGCTATGTAAAGGATTTTTATGGTGTGTTTAACTTATGGTCATGTTCCGGAATGTCTGTTACAGTTCAAATTGGCATACTTTCGCAGTTTGTCAACTTTAGTCCCTGTAAGCGATTTAACTTGATTTCACCACACCAAACCTTCCAAAACTTATATATAAGTTATGTAAAGGTTATTCAAGGTATGTTAAGCCTATTTCACTATTCCGGAGTGTTCGTTGGATTAAACTGGTTATATTTACGCATTAGTGCGCGTATAACCTTCCAGAAAGCGATTTAGAGTTTGAAATCGAACAAGAGTTGATATGTGCAAAAGATACACATATTTATACAAGTCCAAAGTATGAAATACAATATTTCATTGGTTTGGCATTTGTTTGATGGTTGAAATGACACAGGTGTTACACTAAGCTACTGAACGATGCAAACGGTATGGACATGATACGTATCCGTGTGATAAACTTTGGTGAAAAGTTGGAACACTCACAGTGGAGTTTTCCTACAACAGTATTTATCACACCACCGTTTAAACCGCTTCGTGTGAAGCTTTAGATGGACACAATATAAGTCGAGCCCCATCATGTTGAACGGAGACCAGAGATAAACAATCTACTGGCCCGAGTTGGCCCAGGAAAACTAGAGGCAAGATCGTTCAGATATGTGATCATATCAAGACAGCCGCAGAATACTGAAAGATTGCGCCGATGAGCGGCGGAAATCGTAGAAATTTGAAACAAGAAGTAAGACTTTAATGGGAGCCTCGCCTAGAGAAGGCGTAGTGTGATTTGGAAAATGACAAGGTTGAATCCCCGGTGTAGGGATCGGAACCATTGTTCACAAGATGAAACTTCCACAAAAAGATCAGTAGTGATCGCGACACATTCATGTGTCTAGTCTTTAGAGGAGCCTGATTCAAGGAACAATCGTAGTTCCCTCAAATAAGATTCACGTCAATGACAAATGACAAGAATTACTATAGAACCTGTTAAGGTTTTGGACCAAGAGTCCACAATACTATAGAAACCTGTTAAGGTTACGGACCAAGAGTCCACAAGATACAGAAAAGACATGATTGATTTACTTGAGTACGATAGAAATTATAACATGACCCAGAGATTACATGGGAACATAAAGACAAATCATGAATCTAAGTGACCACATTTGATTCACAACTCCCCTGCGACCAATGGCATCGCTTGAATTTCGGGACGAAATTCTTTTAACGGGGGGAGACTGTGACAACCGTCACTTTTCCATACATTCCGTACACTAAATAAATAGTAATCTGTGTTTTAATGACTGTGCATGATCTAGTTTCCCAGACAAATAAATTTCTGACTTCCATGTAAGTGAATTCATGCACGTTTTATACTACAAGAATTACTTTATGATAGCATTGCGTCAAAAATACTAGTAAACTCACCGGTAAGACACATTGTGTCAACAATTCTGGAGAAGGCACTTAGACAATAGAATTGGAGCCTAGGTGTCGGCCCGACGACAAAAATACATTAAAACCCAAGAGTACACACAAGGGTTTATATATAGACTTTCCGAAAGCTAAAATACGCACTAAAAAGCACCCGAACGCACTTTAAGTGCAGAATTTTATTAAATTCAGCTATAATCAGCCATAATTCAGCATTTTAACCTTGATATATTATGCAGAATTCATGATTTATCATCCAGAATACTTCCCCAAGTGTCGGGAATTGAAAGGGTTACAAAAGGGGACATAAAGAACGCTAAACGATACAAATTAGCACTTTAACGAATCGGTATCTAACCGAACAACCGGACATAACCCGGAATACTAAAATATTGCTAGAAATATTGTTTTTATTTTTCTGAGCTAGTTATGGTTCCCGAGCACTATAACACACTACATAATACATGTAACACACTAAACATTAGATATTACACTTAACACCCTACTAATCACCTACTTATCACCAAACTTTACACTTAACCCCCTCCCCCCTTGATAATTTCAGCCCAAGCATGGACCCCACAACAAGATTTTCATAAATCTTTCTAAATCTTCTATAATCCCTTCTTGGATTTAATTAGATAGTGTTGGTACTTAAGGGAGCACATGGACTTTTGGACAATAAGAATCCTATGGTTATAAGCACTCAAGAGTATCATCATCTTCACCACTCCACCACTCTTTTTCCTTGCCCCTTGTTCTCGGCCAACCTCACCCACACACACCACCATATTTTTGTTTCAAGTTCAAGCAATCCAAGGTTGTTTTAAGGTGCTAGAAGGTGAATTAGGAGGCTCGGTATTCACGGAACTTGAAGGACCTCCTTCATTTGCTTTTATCCAACCATTTTGTCATCTTCAAGTCCTAGTATTCTTCCCTAGCTTGAAGCTAGTGGTAAGACTCTCTTGATCTTGTTTACTCCATATTTTGAGTGGTTAAAAGTTGATGCTTAATGATTATCATAAGAACACTAAAAGAAATACACACGAATCTTGAAACACAAAGTGAAATATGATGATATCTTGATGAAATGATATTGTTTAGTAGATGTATAATGTTTGTTTGTTGATTACTAGAAATATTGATGTTGATCATTACATGAAGCTTTCTAGATTGTGATTAAACACATGATCTAGCAAGTTAGGAGATGATTATGTAACAACATGAAATAATCATCTTCTTATAAGAACATGAACTTGATAAGTAAAAATGATTTCTTGAAAAGTAATAAACAAAGTGAGCTAGTAAACTTATAGATCCAAGATTTATGAATGATTTCCCAAGAAAGCCAAGTTTAAAATATGATTTTTAGAAGATCATGATTTTTACTCAAACTTACACTATTTTTGGTGGTAAAATAAGTGTAAAGACACTAGAGAACAAGAAAATTTAATAAAGAAACATTTTTGTAAAATATGTTTACAAGTTGTAAACACTCAAATCTTTCAAGAAAGGAATTTTTGATGAAATAAACACACTTTAAAAAGTAACTAAGTCTACTAGAGACATTGCCAAGTTACTACGAGTTTTGAGAAAGAACAAGTTCATGTTGTCATGTAACTTGCTTGATTTTAACACTTGATGGATGAGGAATGAATTGTTGATTGTTGATGATGTTTTAAAAGAAAATAAACACATGTTTTGAAAACATGGGAAACCACCATTTTTAGGGGAAACTCTGTCAAAATTTCTATAAATTTTGACACTTAGAAAAAAAAATATAAGTTTTGAGAAACTTATTCCCTAAAAATGTATCTAAAGACATTTACCAAGGTTTCCCTAATTTTTGTATTAAGAAATGATGATTTCTTCAAGATTAAAATTGATATTAAGCATGTATATTTTTGGAGAAAATATATATACTTATTGATCACCAAATTTTGTGCTAAGTGTATGTAGTATGTATTATACGTGATAGTGTATTAGGACTTGAAAATACACTAAATACTCCTAAGGAGTGAAAAGACAAAAATACACATACAACATACTTAGACAAATACAAGAGAATATATATATGAAAATATATTACTTGATAGAATAAATAACTTGGACAAGTTATGAACGTGAAATGAAGTATTGGACAAAATACATAATTCGGGTGAAAAATACAAGATACTTATATTTATTTTTGAGAAAATAATATAAGTAAGACACATAGTTAAAAATATAAATTATTTTTAACACAAGAACACATATACAAAAGATAGTGACTTATACTTGTGCGATACAAGTCTAGTGACTAACGTTAATAAACACGTTTAGGTCACGAAGCTAGATAAGCAAATCCGGTGAAGTTTATGACGTAGGAACGCAAAGTTGTGAGTTCATGCTCCCCCTTTTCTTTAACTGTTTTTGGTTTTATAACTCTCGGGGGTGAAATACATGTTACAAATGTTACAAATGTCACAATGTTTACAAATGGTATGATACAAAAATAAGAAGCACTCTTGGTGAGAACGAGTATCAAGTATGATGTGTTTTAAGAATTGCCTATGAAATACTAGATCATGTGAGCATAGACTAGATACGGAAATGTCATTGAAACATTCATTGAAACATTCATTAAAAACATTCATTAATTAGGGACGAGGGTTAGATCTAACGGGTACGGCCGAACCCCACTCATGGTCACAACTAGTACCTAGAAGTGCTTCGGAGTCCCAGTCGAGGTTAATCGACGCAGTCGAGGGTAATCGACACAGTCGAGGGTAATCGACACAGTCAAGGGAAATTGACACAGTCGAGGTTATTCGACACAGACGAGGAAAATCGACAAGGGTATATGTCACACCCCGACCACGTAAGGCAACAAATCGCGGCGGAAACATCGGGGCGTGTTGTAACAGAATTAATGTTTCAAATCCATGGCAATTGAAGTTTCGTTTTATTGATAAAAAGTGTTACAATGTCTTAATCAAACAAGGATATACAACATAATTAACTAGTCTTGCATCTTTTATTGTCACTAAAGCCCAAGTCTGTCTATATGTATCTTGATCATCTTATGCAACAGCTCCTGAAAAACACATGTGAAAATAGGTACGTCAGCATAAAAATGCCTGTGAGATACATAGGTTTTGTGAAAATGAGATTCATGACTTATGTTTAAGAAAATGTTTAGTCATGAACCTTGTTATTTGCTTTGTCTTTTAAATCATTTGAAAAACGATAAGATCAGATGATAAGTATAAATAAATGTAAGGTTAAATGAATAACCAAGTAAAATGTGTTTGCATAAGATAAGTTGTTTATAAATTAATGTCTTGTGAAAAGTATGTTATTTGTATGAAATGTTCTATGTCTCAAACTGAAATGATTCAAATAACGTTACGACATGTAATACCATACATACACTTATATATAGGAAGTACCAGCGGCGTATCCACCATGCTTGTATCATATTACACACGCATCGTTACTTAATCACTTAATCAAACCAAACCAAACAATGTAAAATGATCATGTCAAGATGTAAATCATGTCAAACTGTCTATATCAAATATCCATGTCTAATGTCTATGTCAAATATCCATGTCAAATGTCTATGTCAAATATCCATGTCAAATGTCTATGTCAAAATGTCATGTATGGCAAGTGAAATGTATCAACTAAACCATATGCACAAAAACAAAGTATTGAAGTAAAACTTGGTTTAAATCAAAGCTATGTTTTGTGTAAATGCATGCAAATATTTAATATGAACATCTATGCGGTATTATGAATATGCATACATCCAAGCCTGGCGACTGTGGTGATAAACCCTTTAAACAAATTAAAGGTCTATCTGTCTTATATCAACGAATTCGGTCATTCCTTTCATCCCCTTTCCCTGGGACGTCCGGAACGGGAGTTGTCAATTCCTATGGTACCACTACCTACTAACGAACGGCATGATCGGTGTTAATGAATGTATTGTCCCATGTAAACAAACCAAATGTCATACCAAAATGTAAGCATGTGATGAAAACAATGTACTAAGTATGCACGCAATGGACATACATAGCATAAAATGTAAATGTAAAACGATGTACTAAGTAATGCACACAATGGCAATACATAGTATGAAATGTAATGAAATCATGTACTATAATGTACTAACGAACATAGCAGGTATATGATGTGAAAACAGGAAAGCTTGAAAGTAACAAGTAGGCACATGTGTTCCACCCCAAAACAGTTTGGAAAACAGTAAAAGAGGGGTCTATGTACTCACTTGAGATTGCTCAGAAGTCCTTGAGTAACAACCAAACAATGCTAGAGATCGCGGATATCAAACGGCACCTAATATAGGTAACTATGTTAATTAATCGGACCTAGATCGGAAGATCGGGTAGCATTAAGGTTTGTAAACCAAACGAGTGTAGAGACTCGTGTCATTTGGTTTAACAAAGCCTACATACTAAATGAAACTTAACCTAATTGTATACGACCCATTACGACCCGTTTAGGAAGCTTATGCTACTTTAACGCGTCGTGCGCGTGAAACGCGTTCGGACCGCCTAACTAGTCCTATGACAGTGTTATATGCCTAAACATGTTACATAATCAGTTATGTGACAAAAGTTTAGGTTACATATGCTTAATTACCAATTATACATGAAAAGGGTATTCTGGTAATTTACCTAAGGCATATAAACTACCTATCATACAACTACTTAAACGATGTGACCATAGGGTCACCTAATGTATTTGGTCGGATCCTAATGATCGACCAAACTGGGTCGGGTTCGAAGGTATAAGCGATTTATCAGATCGCTTACCCTACGACCCTAGACAACGTGGTAATCAGTAGGCATAGTCCCAAGGGACTATAACCAACGTGATTACACTCACGTTGCGAAGTTCAAACGAACTTCGCATTGACCATTACTGGTCAACGCTGAAAGTCAAACAAAGTTTGACTTTCTGACTCGAAAAGCAGTAAAAATATGGAAAAGAACGAAAGAATACTTACGAAGGGTCCCCGAATGCTAATCTAGATCAGTATAGTTCAGGTATGAAACAAGGTTTCAACTTAGAACACAACTAATAAGATTCTAGTGCTTAAAAACAATGAAAGGCATGGGGTATATATAGTTTTCGGGTAACCGTTAGGATCGTTTCTTGAATAACGTGATCGAATCTCGTGCGTACACTTGTCGGAATGTTATGGTGCCACAAATGCTCCTTATCTTAGTGACACATCAACTTAAAACATGTGGTTAAGAATCAATTAGTTGCAACTTGTGTTTAAAACATTGAATCTGGTCGAGAACACTCACTCGCGTAGCGCGACGGGTAGAGCCTTAGGGCTCGCGCTACGCGACTGCCTCCCAGTTCCAGAATTGTTTCAAACTTGGCAGAAATGGTCCCTGCACGTGTTTAAGCCCTTTTTCGATGCGTTTGAACCCCGTTAACCTCATTTCAAGGCTCTAAAATGAAGTTAAAGTATAGGGAACTCAAAACATACTCAAAAATATGCCGGATGATGGTTCGTTTGGTCGTACGAACGCGATGTTCGCTTAATTACGACGGAATGCGCATAAGCGCGAAAAACGATCCAAATGACGCAACGAATGGATTTTTCTTAAGGCGAACACTAAAATATAATGTAGTCATGCTTACATAAATTTTTGGATGTCCAGATGTATTCAGAACGTAAGTTATGCGCGAAAATGCAAACTTGTGCACTTTTTGACACTTTTAGTCCCTGAAAGACACAAAAGTTTATTTTAGCATACCGAACACCTCAAAGCCTATTTCTAAGCTATGTGAAGGATATTTATGGTATGTTTAACTTATGGTCATGTTCTGGAATGTCTGTTACAGTTCAAATTGGCATACTTTCGCAGTTTGTCAACTTTAGTCCCTGTAAGCGAATTAACTTGGTTTTGCCATACCAAAGCCTTCAAAACTTATTTCTAAGTTTTGTAAGGGTTATTTAAGGTATGTTAAGCCTATTCCACTATTCCGGAGTGTTTGTTGCATTAAACTGGTTATATCTATGCATCGGTGCGCGTATAACCTTCTAGAAAGTGAATTTAGAGTTTGGATTTGAACGAGAATTGATATGTGCAAAATGATACACATATTTTTACAAATCCCAAGTATGAAATATAATATTTCATTGGTTCGGTATTTGTTTGATGGCCGTGAAGGCACAGGTGTTACAGTCTCCCCTACTTTAGGAAATTTCGTCCCGAAATTTATTTAGAGGAAACTTGTGAGAGTTTAAAACATGAAGTTGAAAAGATCAAACAACATTGGTTAGGGTTCTTGAACTTCTAGTAACCTTAATAACATTATGTTTGCAATGTAAGAGGGACACTTATATACAAGTATATGAAGCGTCATTGGTGCGTCCACCATGCCTCGATTACATCGTTCTCATTTTGTTATTGTTGTCACTATTGGTTCCTTCACATAATAAATCTTACTGGATTTCTGTGCACTAAATTTCATAATTATGTGCGCATCCATAATTAGAGAATTCCTTGCACAGTTCACACAGTCTATTTTATAATGTGTAGGGTAAAACCTAATGAACAATCCTGTGATGAGCGTGACTTAGACCGCCATAGAGTCCTTTAGACTAAATCAATAAATGATTTAAATAGA
This sequence comes from Helianthus tuberosus, assembly GCA_030545235.1. NCBI lineage: Eukaryota > Viridiplantae > Streptophyta > Magnoliopsida > Asterales > Asteraceae > Helianthus > Helianthus tuberosus. The sequence goes on along the minus strand of CM060429.1, from coordinate 50,109,039 downwards.
CTATCAAGGAGTCTGTCCAGCTACATCACTAGATGTCGTTCTTTAACCAAATTGTGAATCAATCTTTTTGATTAGACCACTAAAGGGTCTCTAGTGAATCATGGAGCAGTACTATATAATCCAAGGGTCTTAACTATTACATAGAAGCCCATTAAGGATTTAAGGTAGTACCTTTTGAATATCCTGCTACGAATCCCTCATATTAAGATATGAAAGATCCTGCAAGGATTTAGATAAAGGATATCCAGAGTATTAAAAACACCAAAAATGCATAAAAGAAAACATAAGATGAGTTAACACATAGTCACATAACCACAAAATTGTTTAACTAGAAGTTTGTTCTGCTAACAGAGTACATGTATTTAAAGCACACTAGGAATCCATCTCGTGGATTTCATTTGGTACTTTAAACATTATCAAGAATCTAACTATAAAGATAGAAAGATCTTTAAAAGAAAAATTCGATTTCGATTATAAGGAACCGAAATGTTCGAATTCAGGTACATAAGGAATCCAATTAAGGACTCTGATTTGAATGATGATCATCCACAAGGATCTAATTGTGAAGATAAAAAGATCCCTTATGGATTTTAGAAGTTGAAGATGTTTCGATACATTGCACTGGACGTGCTTATGTCAAAACATGAAGTAAAAATGCTTATGAAATTGAGATGCTAGATATGCCAAGGCGACATATGAAGCAGAATTTTGAAGGTTAAGTCAATGTATGAGGAAAATATTTTTGAAAACTATGCATGGGGTTCTTTTAAGAAAAAGGTGTTTAACGTTTTTGAAACCTTATATATAATACTTTTGAAATAAAGTAGGTGTATTAGGTAGATATATTTACAAAAATGTTTTTAAAATCATGCGAGATGAATTTTGAAATTATGTATAAGGTTTTTGAAAGACATGAATGATGCTTTTCGAAATCATGCACTTGATCAGAAAATGTATTGTGTTAATATTGTCTTTAGACTATATGAAATATTTTGAAATTAGAAAGGTTGGTTTTGATAACATGGCCAATGTTTTTGAAATAACATAGACCATGCATCTAGAAAAATTGTTTTCAAACTATATGAAATGTTTTGAGATCATGAAGATTGTTTTGAAATACTGGTACTGTGTATGTTGAAAAATCAAAACGTAATGGGAATGAGATTTGAAAGTACCCTTAGTTATCTAACCAAGGATTTAAAGGCACAGATGTGCGAAAAGCACGATTACTCATAATGTCACTTAATTTTCTGTACTTTGTTTCTTAGAGTGAAACGAGTACTTAAAATTTTCGAGGAAGTTATGAGCGATCACTTGGAAGTGAGAATCACAAGAGTAGTTTGTAAGGAACATAGTTCCTTAATGCAGGTATCATAGGAAAATCATACACACATGTAACTATACTTGTATATCAGAATTTGTGAACAACGATTTTTATTTATGAACAAGACATATTGTTTCACAATATACGAAAACAAAAGAAACAAAGGCATAAGACAGCAACATCCTTTGTTCAGCCAAATGCTCATCCGAGGGTTGGATTTGCACTGACTATCTTCGGGCAGTTGTTCCTGAAATGGCTCGTATCGCCACAGTTGTAGCAAGTACCACGTGGGAAACGAGCTTGAGTAGGGTTGACTTGGAGTTGGGTAGCAGCAAGATTTGCAACAGCTTTGTTCTGGATAGCAAAGCGGCATGTGTTGACCAAATGTCCCCGCCGTCCACAGTAGGTACATTTCCAGCAGGGTAGGAGGTTTGAATGATGACCGTTGCATCGCTTGCACCTAGGAGCAGTTCCTAAGTACGGCTTCCTAGCTGGTGGCCTTGCCACTTGGCTAGGTCCAGCTTGATTAGTTGTAACCGCTGCGGGTTTCCTTGAAGCCTTACGTTTCCTTGATTTTGGTGCTGGCTTGACTTCTGTTTCCTTTGGTGGCTCTTGAGTGGCTTCATTGTCGAGACGAGAGGCTTCATTGTTAAGACGAGCCATGGAAATACCTAAATCCACAGTCCTCTGAATCACTTCGCCAATTTGCTGGACAAATTTGGCTGTTCGCTCGGGCATTTGACCAGTGCCAAGAGGAATAGACATTCTAGAAGAAAATGAAAGACAGAGGAAGAAGCGAGTGAAAGTTTATTGGATAATCAATACAGAATGGTAACGAATGAAAATTGTGATCATTTGTTTGTTACCTAAGGCAAACAAATGAGATGGTGACAAATCAAAGTAAATAGGTCAAAAATAATGTATCGCGAAGACATGCTCGCCTATAAGTGAACACTCATCCCAAGAATTCCCAGGTAAGCACAACTGGTCTCGCGTCTGATGAGATGTATACGAAGTGCTTGCCTAGCCAGAAAACCCAGAATACAGGCATTCACCCTTCCAGTTTGCACGTGTTCACATTATTTAAAACCCAAAACCTTGACGAAGTTTTGAAAACTCAAAGGGGTTCAAAACCATATAATAGAGAGTTCAAAACCTTACAATAGAGGGTTCAAAACCTAGTAATCAATCATCCTAGAACAGATGATTAGTTTTCAAAGCGGTTTTGAAATTTATGTTTTTGTTGCGGTTGTCGCCTAAGGATAGGCGACAGTATTGTTTTATGACTAAACGCAAGTAAACTCGCGTTAGGGTCCTAAGAAGGTTATAGACTAGGTCAAAGCATTACTAATAACCTAATTCCCTATAACCATTGGCTCTGATACCATCTTTTCTGTCACACCCCGACCACGTAAGGCAACAAATCGCGGCGGAAACATCGGGGCGTGTTGTAACAGAATTAATGTTTCAAATCCATGGCAATTGAAGTTTCGTTTTATTGATAAAAAGTGTTACAATGTCTTAATCAAACAAGGATATACAACATAATTAACTAGTCTTGCATCTTTTATTGTCACTAAAGCCCAAGTCTGTCTATATGTATCTTGATCATCTTATGCAACAGCTCCTGAGAAACACATGTGAAAATAGGTACGTCAGCATAAAAATGCCTGTGAGATACATAGGTTTTGTGAAAATGAGATTCATGACTTATGTTTAAGAAAATGTTTAGTCATGAACCTTGTTATTTGCTTTGTCTTTTAAATCATTTGAAAAACGATAAGATCAGATGATAAGTATAAATAAATGTAAGGTTAAATGAATAACCAAGTAAAATGTGTTTGCATAAGATAAGTTGTTTATAAATTAATGTCTTGTGAAAAGTATGTTATTTGTATGAAATGTTCTATGTCTCAAACTGAAATGATTCAAATAACGTTACGACATGTAATACCATACATACACTTATATATAGGAAGTACCAGCGGCGTATCCACCATGCTTGTATCATATTACACACGCATCGTTACTTAATCACTTAATCAAACCAAACCAAACAATGTAAAATGATCATGTCAAGATGTAAATCATGTCAAACTGTCTATATCAAATATCCATGTCTAATGTCTATGTCAAATATCCATGTCAAATGTCTATGTCAAATATCCATGTCAAATGTCTATGTCAAATATCCATGTCAGATGTCTATGTCAAAATGTCATGTATGGCAAGTGAAATGTCTCAACTAAACCATATGCACAAAAACAAAGTATTGAAGTAAAACTTGGTTTAAATCAAAGCTATGTTTTGTGTAAATGCATGCAAATATTTAATATGAACATCTATGCGGTATTGTGAATATGCATACATCCAAGCCTGGCGACTGTGGTGATAAACCCTTTAAACAAATTAAAGGTCTATCTGTCTTATATCAACGAATTCGGTCATTCCTTTCATCCCCTTTCCCTGGGACGTCCGGAACGGGAGTTGTCAATTCCTATGGTACCACTACCTACTAACGAACGGCATGATCGGTGTTAATGAATGTATTGTCCCATGTAAACAAACCAAATGTCATACCAAAATGTAAGCATGTGATGAAAACAATGTACTAAGTATGCACGCAATGGACATACATAGCATAAAATGTAAATGTAAAACGATGTACTAAGTAATGCACACAATGGCAATACATAGTATGAAATGTAATGAAATCATGTACTATAATGTACTAACGAACATAGCAGGTATATGATGTGAAAACAGGAAAGCTTGAAAGTAACAAGTAGGCACATGTGTTCCACCCCAAAACAGTTTGGAAAACAGTAAAAGAGGGGTCTATGTACTCACTTGAGATTGCTCAGAAGTCCTTGAGTAACAACCAAACAATGCTAGAGATCGCGGATATCAAACGGCACCTAATATAGGTAACTATGTTAATTAATCGGACCTAGATCGGAAGATCGGGTAGCATTAAGGTTTGTAAACCAAACGAGTGTAGAGACTCGTGTCATTTGGTTTAACAAAGCCTACATACTAAATGAAACTTAACCTAATTGTATACGACCCATTACGACCCGTTTAGGAAGCTTATGCTACTTTAACGCGTCGTGCGCGTGAAACGCGTTCGGACCGCCTAACTAGTCCTATGACAGTGTTATATGCCTAAACATGTTACATAATCAGTTATGTGACAAAAGTTTAGGTTACATATGCTTAATTACCAATTATACATGAAAAGGGTATTCTGGTAATTTACCTAAGGCATATAAACTACCTATCATACAACTACTTAAACGATGTGACCATAGGGTCACCTAATGTATTTGGTCGGATCCTAATGATCGACCAAACTGGGTCGGGTTCGAAGGTATAAGCGATTTATCAGATCGCTTACCCTACGACCCTAGACAACGTGGTAATCAGTAGGCATAGTCCCAAGGGACTATAACCAACGTGATTACACTCACGTTGCGAAGTTCAAACGAACTTCGCATTGACCATTACTGGTCAACGCTGAAAGTCAAACAAAGTTTGACTTTCTGACTCGAAAAGCAGTAAAAATATGGAAAAGAACGAAAGAATACTTACGAAGGGTCCCCGAATGCTAATCTAGATCAGTATAGTTCAGGTATGAAACAAGGTTTCAACTTAGAACACAACTAATAAGATTCTAGTGCTTAAAAACAATGAAAGGCATGGGGTATATATAGTTTTCGGGTAACCGTTAGGATCGTTTCTTGAATAACGTGATCGAATCTCGTGCGTACACTTGTCGGAATGTTATGGTGCCACAAATGCTCCTTATCTTAGTGACACATCAACTTAAAACATGTGGTTAAGAATCAATTAGTTGCAACTTGTGTTTAAAACATTGAATCTGGTCGAGAACACTCACTCGCGTAGCGCGACGGGTAGAGCCTTAGGGCTCGCGCTACGCGACTGCCTCCCAGTTCCAGAATTGTTTCAAACTTGGCAGAAATGGTCCCTGCACGTGTTTAAGCCCTTTTTCGATGCGTTTGAACCCCGTTAACCTCATTTCAAGGCTCTAAAATGAAGTTAAAGTATAGGGAACTCAAAACATACTCAAAAATATGCCGGATGATGGTTCGTTTGGTCGTACGAACGCGATGTTCGCTTAATTACGACGGAATGCGCATAAGCGCGAAAAACGATCCAAATGACGCAACGAATGGATTTTTCTTAAGGCGAACACTAAAATATAATGTAGTCATGCTTACATAAATTTTTGGATGTCCAGATGTATTCAGAACGTAAGTTATGCGCGAAAATGCAAACTTGTGCACTTTTTGACACTTTTAGTCCCTGAAAGACACAAAAGTTTATTTTAGCATACCGAACACCTCAAAGCCTATTTCTAAGCTATGTGAAGGATATTTATGGTATGTTTAACTTATGGTCATGTTCCGGAATGTCTGTTACAGTTCAAATTGGCATACTTTCGCAGTTTGTCAACTTTAGTCCCTGTAAGCGAATTAACTTGGTTTTGCCATACCAAAGCCTTCAAAACTTATTTCTAAGTTTTGTAAGGGTTATTTAAGGTATGTTAAGCCTATTCCACTATTCCGGAGTGTTTGTTGCATTAAACTGGTTATATCTACGCATCGGTGCGCGTATAACCTTCTAGAAAGTGAATTTAGAGTTTGGATTTGAACGAGAATTGATATGTGCAAAATGATACACATATTTTTACAAATCCCAAGTATGAAATATAATATTTCATTGGTTCGGTATTTGTTTGATGGCCGTGAAGGCACAGGTGTTACAGTATAAACCATTATGAGTGCTTCCTATGTCCTCAAGGAGTCATAACAAGTACTCCCCATGTCCTCAAGGAGTCATAACAAGTACTCCCCATGTCCTCACATGCCTTAAAGTCCTTGTAAAACATTCATGTTCATATACGTTTTTCACACCTGTTTACAAAGGAGTCTCTCAAAGATTTACAAGAATTACAGTACACAAACAAGACGCATGAACTTGCTTAACTTTATGTTGATGTTTTCCAAAATTACATGTATTTCAGGTAACAGGATGGATCTTGGGCACAGTTGTCGTAACTAGAAGTAAACTCCAAGTTTAGATGTCATCCACTTTTGTTGAATTGTAACCTAGACGACGGTCGTGTTTTAAAAACTTGAATAACCAGTGTTGTAATACTCAAATTTTATGAATGGATGAACATCGTTTTGATCATGTAGTTGTTTATTACGATTGAATGCAATGATATTAAACCAGTCACACATCATACGCTTCCTTAAAAGACAGGGTGTGATAGTTATTCGATGAATGCTTGTATGTTATGTTAACACAGTGATTGTTGCCTGACAACTTAGCAATGATAGTACTATAGTTTGGACTCAGCACTTGTCGTGGACAGGGGTTGTTAAGGGCTTTACTTCACGTATCCCAGGGGGGATATGTGTTGCGCATTCTACAACTCGCAGTCACGTCTGTGCATATTTCTCTGTCGATAACCTACTTGCCTTCACTTTATACATGTTAAATGTTGGTTATGCGTAAACGAATTCGAACTCTATTATACTATATCAAACTTGTATGCTCACCTTTACACTATTTGTATTGACTTTATTTTAACGTATGTGACAGGTGCTTAGGATGCTGTGCTTTACCTGCTTTAGTGGAATCAAGTAGGATGGAGTCTAGAAACAAAGAAAATTTATTTTTATTTGAATCTGAGTTGTCAGAACATGTTTTGTTTTGAGAATATCTATGTCTGTAATAATTAGATTACTTAATGGGTTATGGTATGGGACATAATATTAACTATTTGGTAATTTAGTCGTTATGGAATTTCTCTTGACAATCTGTTTTGCTCAGTGCCATGCCTAGATGTTTCCGCCATCGGTTGGGGTGTGACAGATTGGTATCAGAGCCATAACTATAGGGAATTAGGCAAGACTAGACCTAGTCTGGGTCGATGTCTTAGAAACGACCTAGTCTATAGTCTAAGTACCAACAGACCGACTTGTGCATACCATTTAGGGGTATTGTGCGAGCTTACTTGCTATATCTCACTCGCACTCGCTGAACACTACACTATCACTGCACTCTAATTTTCGAAAATGAACAAGTGATTAGGTCGAGATTTGGTGTGAAACCGCAAACTCTCGACTAAGTCGCTTGGTCGACCCGCATTTTATCTATAAACAGGAGAATTTGCATTGAATCAGGAATAAAACCCGTGCTTTAACGCAGATTTTCTTCTCTATTTTTATCAAAACGGGAACAAAGCAGTTAAGTCAGGGGTGAAACCCGAACCTTGACGACTTGTTTCGATCTTTATTTTGGTTTTACAGAGCTCTCACCAAAGTCTCGATGGACTCCAACGACTTGAAGTCACACTGTAACTGGAAGGGTGCGTGTCGTTCGCCCAAATCGAGGCGAGAGCATAGTCCCGAAGGCCAAAGTTGTGACACCCGGCCTCTCAGGCCGTATCGGACAATAGTAATCTGTGTATTAGACATGTAACATGACTATTTGTGACTAAATGTGATGTTAATATATGATATTTGATGTGTTGGTAAATTTAGATGTGTATAAAAATTATGTTGGCAACGATAAAACTAACGCTTATCGCGTAACGTTTAAAATGCGAAACGAACGTCGGTGACCACTCGATCAGTGTTAAAATCCTAAAAATAGTCTGTTATGATTAGAATAATAATTTTAATCATATCCATGTGGAAAAATAATTTAAAACGCTAAGAAACTCTATTTTTCGAGTTTGAGCGCGTACCGCGCGATACTGCGTGAATTAAACAAAATACTGTCAACACAGCCAGTCAAGGCAACTGGTAATTAATTCAATAATAATTTTGAGTGATTATTTTTATTGAATGATAAAAATAATTTAAAACGCACTAAAACGGGATTAAAACGCTAGATAAAATACCCGGTAATCAGTAAAATACCTGTTTTGAGCTAATTTACATATGATATGTGTATATATATATATATAAGTCGTGAGAGAGGGATAGGGGGCGGCATTGTGGGCAGCCCACATGCTCTTGATTGTTGTGTCATGGACACATGTCCAAACGTAGAGATTGGTGTGATGAATAAGCTAGTGCATGTCTCCATAAACCTCCACATTCCAAGAACAAATTCAAAACTCCATCCTCTCTCTCTCTCTCTCTCTCTCTCTCTTGCATATTCTCGGCCGAACACCCCCCATAACACACCAACATTTCATTTCTCAATCCAAATCATGAAGAATCAAGGTCTTTACATGATGATTTGAAGCTTGTGAGAAGGTTTGGAAGTGATTTCAAGCAAGTATCAAGCAAAATCAAGCCTCATAACATCATCTTTTAGTAAAAACCCATCCAAATCCTTGAAGGTATAACATATTTCACTAAACATTATTCTTGATTCGTATTGATAAAGAAGTTAGTAAAAGGTTTCTCTTGGTTCTTGAATCTAAACATTAACTTGAAACTAACAAACAAATAAGTTTTGAATAAAATAAAAATGAGTGTGTGTATGTATGTATGTGTATATGGCCGATTGTATGTATATACATATGTATAAGTTGTATTTTGATTTTTGATGAAAAAGTTCTTGATTATTTGCTTTCTTGAAAAATATGATGATTAAAGGGATTTTTAGATATCATGCAAGAAGGTTCTAAAAGATCTAAAATTTGAAAGTGATGTGTTGAAAAGTGAAGTTTTGAATATATATGTGTGTATAAATTCCGTGTGTATGTGTGTGTATATATGTATGCATGCATGTGAAAATTTTTATAAAAGTGAAAGATCTAAGCATGAGTGAACATGAATGATTTGAAAGATTATTGTGTTGGGTGTAATATTTGTAAGAATATTATGTTAAGTGAAGTTTTGAGCATGATTAGATCTTGAGTGATGATGATGATAATGTGTGAGTGCATTAGATGCACATATGTGAATTTACATGATGACGTGAAGGCATGAAATGATCATATGTTTATAATTTCATAAAAATCAAATCTAACCAGAATATAAACACTAAAATAAGAATATTTTGAAGTGTTTAATGATATATAACTTTGTCATATTGTTTGCTAGCTTTGCATGTTGTACTTGGTGCACTAAAAGTTGTAAAATACGTGAAATCGCATGATTTATATGACTTACACAAAAACTGCACTAATCTGATTATAACCACTATTTTAATCACTAAATAACATGTATTGTTTTAAAATATCAAGTCGTTTCGAGTTGGGATTGTTATGGTAACGTTTAATGCAAAACTATGCGTTAAAACGGTCAAAAATTGGCTTTTCGAGTGATTTTTGTAAAACTGATTTAGATCAGTAAATAAACTGATGTTTTTAGTTTAAAAGAAAGTATTTTAACTAATTTTAAGTTTACTTGGTGTTTGGTTGGTCATACCTGACTTCCGACACCCGAAAACGTTACCGAATCGCTAAAATACGCATTTTCGATGAACACTAGTATGGGTAAATGTTGAGTGAACCTTATGTGACAAAATGTGTTAAGTAACTTAAACATGTAAATGTGATAATATGTTAAGTGTTAATTTGATAATGGGAAATTTAAACTATGCATGTGTGCATGTACGTTTTGTGCGGTAGAAACGGTAAAATTGTGTTAGATGTGCAACTTGTTTGTAGATCTATCGGGTTGACAACCCCGTCGTGACTGGTCGCCCCGTGTCAATGTCAAACAACAAATTAATATTATGTTTATTGTCTAGCATTGATTATCCCTGCATGGTTAATATATACTTCGTATCGTCTAGCTAACATACGAGTCTGAAAATTGACACTATAATTTAATATACAAAACCTGGGCAATATATATTACAGTTGTCGGATCGATGAACCGGCGGAAGGCCCATGGATTTTTAATAAGAAAGTAAAATGGACTTTCTAAGAATTAAATGGATGTTTTTAAATAAACACCTAAACAGAAAGTTTTCCTCGGAATAAAATCTGTTAGTAAACGAATAAGTGAACTCACCTTCCTTTGTGTTGACACTTGATTTTTAACGTGTTCTACAGGTACTTGAATTCGGCTTCGGGAAATCATGGCGTATCTTGTGTTTGATGATGCATGTTGTTATGTTTAATTATGTTGGACAACTTTTAAACTATCTGGGACGTTTGTAATCAGATCCGCGAGGATCAAAACAACTTAGCCTATGTGGTTGTGTCGTGACTTTTAAAAATGTAATGTTTAATATTTATGTTTTAAAATATGTCAGAATGTCCAACACAAGAGTGCATCGTCCGACAAGGTATAAATGGCCACCAACTTCCATCACCACTACGTCTTTTATTCCGCTGCGATGTTTTTAGGGTGTGACAGAAGTTGGTATCAGAGCCATTGGTTGTTAGCAAACTAGATGTTTTCGCGGAAAACACTAGACTTCAACCGGAGAATTTTGAAATATAAAGTCCAAAAATTCTCGAAGCCAATATCTTAAATAGACACAGAAAATATTTTATCACGTATGAAAATCATTATGTGTTTTATGTGCATACGTGATTTTCTGTTTATTTGACCTTATTTGTTACTGTTTATGGTGATTACGCACTTACTTGTATGGTTATATATCTGTCACAGATGTCGCACGAACCCGAGGTCATCGAGTCCACGACTCAGATTACGAGCCAGATTTCGAGACTTCACTTAGACCTACGCTGCCAGAGATACCTATCACGGCTGCACAGATGGTTGGTACTACCGAGCTTACCTCATCTTTCCACGTCAACCCTGCTGCTTTTGCCAGCCAGGGAGACCCCCGATGCGCTTTCACTAGCAATGGGTGGATAGATGATGATGATGATGATGATGATGATGATGTACCTCTATCAATCCATGAGACGGGACGATCATCTGGCACGGTGCCAGTTATCGATGACGTGAGCAAAAGTGTCCCTACTGTCAGAGGATCTACTAGTATCGCACCAGTGGTGGACGCCACTATCGTCATGGCTCCACCCTTAGAACCATCAGTTGTCCCACCTGCTGCTGTGATCGAGCCTGCTATTGAGATCCCTCCGCTTGTTTTGTCTGAGTCTTCTTTACCTGTTTTAGAATCACACACTTCTTCGACGCTGATGTTAGTTTATTATCGTCGTAGGAAGAGGATTAGGCCCGCTGGAAATAGGGTAGATCGATATTGCTGTTGTGATCGATAGCTCGCCGCATTGCGCAAGGACCTAGACATAGCTAAAGGAAAGGCGAAGTACCTCGAGGAACAGATGGACGACCACGAGGAGTTGAGGGTTATAGATCACACCGCGAGAGATGAGATGCATTGGAGGGTTGTGGATTTGGAGAAGCTTGTACAGGAGATGTTAGAGTCTCTAGGTTTGAGGTGTTAATGTTAGTTGTTTGTTTGTTTCATTGTTTGACGGGTTGTACTATTAGACATTTCTTTTTATGTTCTTCGTGTTTGTGGCCTGCGTGCCAGTTTCATCTTTGGATATTAATTGGGAACTTTATATGAACTTGTTTATGGATGTCGATGTAGGCATGCTGAGAATAGTCTTTGTACTGAAAACGATTTTAAATAATTTCTATAATAAATACCAATGGTGTACTTTTGGTTTAAATTTTTCTCATTAAAATGTGGATATTTTACATGTGCCATGTTTGGTCCCCTAACAGTTAATGATTGAATAATTTTTTGTTATCGTCTTATGTGGATATTATTGTTATGATAATAGAAACGACGAAATGCCGCCAAAAGCAAGATAGGGTACTGGATTACCTACCACACCGGAAGAGTTGGCTCAACTCATAGCCCAACACGTTAATACAGCCATGGAACAGCTCAACGCTAACGATGGTCAGGGACGTGGACGTGGTGCTCGTGGGCAAGGTTTTGGTGGGGCACATAATGGAAATCCTCCAGGTAAAATGTGATCGGAAAGTTTTAGTAGTTCATGTGTTATACTATCATTGGAACGAATTCCTGAATTTTATTAACATTATTGAACAGTGCACGGATGTACATATAAAATATTCCAGGGCTGTAACCCACGATCATTTACCGGTGTTGAAGGACCCTTAGATATCACCCGATGGATTGAGAAGATGGAATCTGTCATGGCAATCAGTGGTTGTGCTGCTGATCAACGGGTGAGATATGTTTCTTGCTCCTTTCTTGATGAAGCGCTGTCTTGGTGGAACTTGCAAGTTCAAATTTTAGGTAAAGACGCTGCCTACGGTCTGACCTGGAACGAACTTATAGAGATGCTTCTAAAAGAGTACTGCCCGGCAGTGAAATTCAGAAAATCGAGACAGACTTCTGGAATCTAACCATGGAAGGTCTGGATGTCAGAGCTTACACTTCTCATTTTAACGACTTGGCAAGGTTAGTTCCACGAATGGTTACTCCTGTATATGTAAAGGTAGAAAGGTATATCTGGGGATTGTCGCCACGAATTCACAGTATGGTTACATCCGCGAAACCTACCACCTATCTAGATGCCACTACATTGGCAAAACCATTAGCCGATGACGCCGCTCGCAAAGGTCGTCTTGATAAAAAAGGAGGAAGCCGGGAAGTCATCAGGCAAGGCCAAAGCAGATGTGAAATCTGAACGGTTGGGGCATTCTGAGTCTAAGACAGAAGTTACGAAGAAGCGCAAGTCCGAGAGCTCGAGGAAGGAGACTGAAGAGAAGCGCGACAGGAAACGCAGTTCGAAGAAGGCATATGCAGCAAATTCCAGTGGTACTAGAAAGGAGGCACCAGAGATAGCCGAGGCGGATCTGAGAGAAAGACTCGTGAGGATGGACAGAAGAAATGCAATCGATGCAGACGAACTGGGCATATTACCCGGGAATGCTATGCTAAGTGTACTTTGGAAGGATCGAGGCTCGAAGGATGTTTCCAGTGTGGGGAACAAGGACATTTCAAGAAAGATTGTCCTAAGGCGGGAGGTCAGAATGCCAGAGGTAGAGTGTTCGAGCTAAACGCTGGGAAGGCACGTGATGATCCTGCTGTTGTCACTGGTATGTTTATGATCAATAACCATTCCGCGTTTGTACTTTTTGATACTGGAGCTGACTTGAGTTTTGTTTCGAAAAACTTTGAACCATTCCTGTGTTCACCTACAAGTAAGCTAAATAAGTACTCGATAGAACTAGCAAATGGTAAACTGATAGAGACTAGCGAAGTTGTACACGACTGTAGTATTCTGTTAGGCGATCATAAATTTAGTATCGATTTACTACCAGTGGAGCTGGGAAGCTTCGATGTAGATGTAGGAATGGATTGGCTGTCTAAGAATAAAGCGGAGATTGTTTGCTCGAGGAAGCAAGTGCGGATACCTTGTCCTGGTGGTGGAAAAGCGATAATTATCCATGGAGATCGACTGAGTCGTGTGTCGAGTGTTGTCAGCAGTATGAAGATGCTCAAGATGTTGCGGAAGGGGTATCCTGCGTTCTTAGTTAACGTGATGGATACAAAGGCCGAATGTAGGAAGATCGAGGAGATTCCTATTGTTCGTGATTATCCAGAAGTTTTTCCTGAAGACTTACCTGGATTACCCCCTGCGAGACAGATCGAGTTCCGAATCGATTTAGTACCTAGTGCTGCACCAATTGCAAAATCTCCCTATAGATTGGCACCGTTGGAAATGAAAGAGATGTCGAACCAGCTTCAAGAGCTACTAGACAAAGGTTTCATTCAACCGAGTTATTCGCCTTGGGGTGTGCCTGTTATGTTCGTGAAGAAGAAGGATGGATCCTTCAGGATGTGTATAGATTATAGGGAGCTGAACAAGTTAACTATCAAGAATCGGTATACATAGCCGAGGATTGATGATCTGTTTGACCAGCTTCAGGGATCCAGCTATTACTCGAAGATAGATCTGCGTTCAGGTTATCATCAGTTGAAGGTTGCTGACGAAGACATTCCAAAGACAGCCTTTCGAACACGATACGGCCATTATGAGTTTCTAGTTATGCCCTTTGGTTTAACTAATGCGACAGCTGTGTTCATGGATCTCATGAACAGGGTATGCAAACCTTACTTGGACAAATTCGTGATAGTATTCATCGACGATATACTTATTTATTCACGAACCAAAGAAGATCATAATCATCATTTGAGGTTAATTTTGGAGTTGCTGAAGGAAGAGAAGCTGTATGCCAAGTTATCCAAATGTGAGTTTTGGATTCAAGAAGTTCATTTTCTCGGACATGTCATAAATGAGAAAGGTATAGCTGTAGATCCGTCTAAGATCGAAGCAATAAAGAATTGGGAAGCGCCAAAGACTCCGTCAGAGGTGCGATAATTCTTAGGGCTTGTTGGGTATTATCGGAGGTTCATTGAGAACTTCTCCAGAATAGCGCAGCCATTGACGCTATTAACCCAGAAGGAGAGGAAGTTTGACTGGACAGAGAAGCAGGAGAAAGCTTTTCAATCGTTGAAGGAAAAGCTCTGCAGTGCACCTATTCTTTCCCTTCCTGAGGGAAGTAATGATTTCATTGTTTACTGTGATGCTTCACGTTTGGGTCTTGGAAGTGTTTTAATGCAAAGAGACAAAGTGATAGCTTATGTGTCCAGACAATTGAAAGTGCATGAGAAGAATTACACAACACATGATTTGGAGCTTGGAGCTGTTGTGTTTGCTTTGAAGATTTAGAGACACTACTTGTATGGCACGAAGTGTACGATTTACATGGACCATAAGAGCTTCCAGCACATCTTCGATCAGAAGGAGCTCAATATGCGAAAACGACGTTGGGTGGAGTTACTCAATGATTATGAATGTGATATCCGTTATCACCCGGGGAACGCAAACGTTGTTACAGATGCGCTTAGTAGGAAGGAACGGGAAAAGCCTCTACGTGTACGTGCTTTGGGTTTGACCATACAAACGAGTTTGACCGATCGAATTCATGATGCACAGCATGAAGCTTTGAAGGATGATAATTTGAGAAGTGAAGGTTTGAAGGGCTTAGAATGTAAACTAACATCGAAAGCAGATGAAGTAATGTACTTCATGAACCGAGTCTGGGTTCCGCTTAAAGGTAACCTCCGTGAATTGGTTATGGATGAAGCTCATAAATCCAAGTATTCCATTCACCCAGGATCTACCAAGATGTATCAGGACATTAAGGAGTTTTACTGGTGGCCGAAGATGAAGAGAGACATTGCGGCCTACGTGAGTAAATGTCTAACATGCTCTAGGGTCAAGGCTAAGCACCAGAAGTCGTCTGGGCTTCTGCAGCAACCAGAGATTCCTAAGTGGAAATGGGAACATCTTACGATGGACTTTATCACCAAGTTACCCCGTACGTCGCGTGGACACAATATGATCTGGGTAATTGTGGATCGATTGACAAAGTCTGCTCATTTTCTGGCACATAAGGAAACAGACAATACGGAAAAGATATCGCAGCTTTACCTTAACGAGATTGTAGCCCGTCATGGAGTACCTGTGTCAATCATTTCAGATAGAGACGGATGATTTGACTCCAGATTTTGGCGATCTCTCCAGAAATCGCTGGGTTCTCGTTTGGATATGAGTACTGCATATCATCCTCAAACGGATGGTCAGAGCGAAAGGACCATTCACACATTAGAGGATATGCTGAGAGCATGTGCGATTGATTTTGGTGGAAGTTGGGATACTCATTTTCCCTTGGCAGAGTTTTCTTACAACAATAGTTACCACGCCAGCATAAAAGCCGCTCCGTTTGAAGCCCTGTATGGAAGGAAGTGTCAATCACCGCTCTGTTGGGCTGAAGTCGGCGAGAAGCATTTGATCGGACCCGAGATTATTCCGGAGACCACGGACAAGGTTGTCCAGATCAAGAATAGGTTAAAGGCTGCCGCGGATCGACAGAAGAGTTATGCAGATAACCGAAGGAAACCGCTGGAGTTTCAAGTTGGTGATAGAGTTATGCTGAAGGTATCACCATGGAAGGGTGTAGTGAGGTTTGGAAAAGGGGGAAAGTTGAGCCCGTGCTATATAGGTCCCTTCGAAGTCGTCTCTCGAGTTGGACCAGTTGCGTATAGGCTCAAGTTGCCACAGGAGTTGATTGGAGTCCATGATGTATTTCATGTCTCCAACCTAAAAAAGTGTCTGTCTGATGAGACACTAATTATACCCCCTGGAGAGGTTCGAGTGGACGATAAACTGAGATTTATCGTAGAACCAGTGGAGGTTCTGGATCGGAAAACCCAGAAACTCAGGAGGAGCAAGATTGAGTTGGTCAAGGTCCGTTGGAATTCTAAGCGCAGACCCGAGTTCACCTGGGAGCGACAAGACCAAATGCAACAGAAATATCCTCACCTCTTCCCACCGAGTGTGAAAACAAAACCTGTGAAGTAGAATTTCGGGGACGAAATTCCCTAAACAGGGGGAGACTGTGACACCCGGCCTCTCAGGCCGTATCGGACAATAGTAGTCTGTGTATTAGACATGTAACATGACTATTTGTGACTAAATGTGATGTTAATATATGATATTTGATGTGTTGGTAAATTTAGTTGTGTATAAAAATTATGTTGGCAACGATAAAACTAACGCTTATCGCGTAACGTTTAAAATGCGAAACGAACGTCGGTGACCACTCGATCTGTGTTAAAATCCTAAAAATAGTCTGTTATGATTAGAATAATAATTATAATCATATCCGTGTGGAAAAAATAATTTAAAACGCTAAGAAAGTCTATTTTTCGAGTTTGAGCGCGTACCGCGCGATACTGCGTGAATTAAACAAAATACTGTCAACACAGCCAGTCAAGGCAACTGGTAATTAATTCAATAATAATTTTGAGTGATTATTTTTATTGAATGATAAAAATAATTTAAAACGCACTAAAACGGGATTAAAACGCTAGATAAAATACCCGGTAATCAGTAAAATACCTGTTTTGAGCTAATTTACATATGCTATGTGTGTGTATATATATATATATATATGTCGTGAGAGAGGGATAGGGGGCGGCATTGTGGGCAGCCCACATGCTCTTGATTGTTGTGTCATGGACACATGTCCAAACATAGAGATTGGTGTGATGATTAAGCTAGTGCATGTCTCCATAAACCTCCACATTCCAAGAACAAATTCAAAACTTCATCCTCTCTCTCTCTCTCTCTCTTGCATATTCTCGGCCGAACACCCCCCATAACACACCAACATTTCATTTCTCAATCCAAATCATGAAGAATCAAGGTCTTTACATGATGATTTGAAGCTTGTGAGAAGATTTGGAAGTGATTTCAAGCAAAATCAAGCCTCATAACATCATCTTTTAGTAAAAACCCATCCAAATCCTTGAAGGTATAACATATTTCACTAAACATTATTCTTGATTCGTATTGAAAAAGAAGTTAGTAAAAGGTTTCTCTTGATTCTTGAATCTAAACATTAACTTGAAACTAACAAACAAATAAGTTTTGAATAAAATAAAAATGAGTGTGTGCATGTATGTGTATATGGCCGATTGTATGTATATACATATGTATAAGTTGTATTTTGATTTTTGATGAAAAAGTTCTTGATTATTTGCTTTCTTGAAAAATATGATGATTAAAGGGATTTTTAGATATCATGCAAGAAGGTTCTAAAAGATCTAAAATTTGAAAGTGATGTGTTGAAAAGTGAAATTTTGAATATATATGTGTGTATAAATTTCGTGTGTATGTGTGTGTATATATGTATGCATGCATGTGAAAATTTTTATAAAAGTGAAAGATCTAAGCATGAGTGAACATGAATGATTTGAAAGATTATTGTGTTGGGTGCAATATTTGTAAGAATATTATGTTAAGTGAAGTTTTGAGCATGATTAGATCTTGAGTGATGATGATGATAATGTGTGAGTGCATTAGATGCACATATGTGAATTTACATGATGACGTGAAGGCATGAAATGATCATATGTTTATAATTTCATAAAAATCAGATCTAACCAGAATATAAACACTAAAATAAGAGTATTTTCAAGTGTTTAATGATATATAACTTTTTCATATTGTTTGCTAGCTTTGCATGTTGTACTTGGTGCACTAAAAGTTGTAAAATACGTGAAATCGCATGATTTATGTGACTTACACAAAAACTGCACTAATCTGATTATAACCACTATTTTAATCACTAAATAACATGTATTGTGTTAAAATATCAAGTCGTTTCGAGTTGGGATGGTTATGGTAACGTTTAATGCAAAACTATGCGTTAAAACGGTCAAAAATCGGCTTTTCGAGTGATTTTTGTAAAACTGATTTAGATCAGTAAATAAACTGATGTTTTTAGTTTAAAAGCAAGTATTTTAACTAATTTTAAGTTTACTTGGTGTTTGGTTGGTCATACGTGACTTCCGACACCCGAAAACGTTACCGAATCGCTAAAATACGCATTTTCGATGAACACTAGTATGGGTAAATGTTGAGTGAACCTTATGTGACAAAATGTGTTAAGTAATTTAAACATGTAAATGTGATAATATGTTAAGTGTTAATTTGATAATGGGAAATTTAAACTATGCATGTGTGCATGTACGTTTTGTGCGGTAGAAACGGTAAAATTGTGTTAGATGTGCAACTTGTTTGTCGAGCATGAAATTTGATACATATATGATATTTTATGTGTGTATTTGTTTTAAATATGACAAAATAGATAAGTTAGTAATATTTCACGTGTTTCGGTGTTAAATTATATGAACGTTTATGTACATATATTACGAGGCGCAAATCGTAGGTATATTGCGTGTAAACGGGAGAGTTAACGGATTTACACAATAATGGTCACCAATAAAATCGTTCAAGTCGCAAAAATCATAAAAATATATATATATATATATATATATATATATATATATATATATATATGGACTCATATATATATATATATATTAACGTGCCAACATAATCAAAAATGACAACTTTTCGAGAAAATCTCAAAGTTATGTGATAATTCTAAGAAACGGAGAAACTTAGGATTTTTGTGTTAAATATATATTGATTTAGAATTGTTCCTATATTAGGACATATATAAAATCAATCTCTGGGATTGTGGTATTAAAATACGCACCCAAAGGTGAGTGTCACTAAACCCCTCTTTTTACTGCTTTGTACATGTTTTGGGGGTAGAACACGTCGTTAAAAGGGTTTAATAATGTTTTCGAAATAAAACATACCTTTTAATATAAAATATATATATTTTCGCTGAAAATATATGAGGTTTGATAAGTTACACGTTTCGAAGTAAAACGTTTTTGATGAATAAATGTTGGACATTGGGATGGTACGGTGTTTCCGAGGCGAAACAGACCATAAAGTTGGGACGGATGCCGGCCTGGGTCTCGAGTGATGGAGATTCAGGGGATTCGTGCAATTACGTGTATTAAATTGTCATATTAGTAGGATATATATATATTGTATGTGAGGCAGACATCATATTGTTCTTCGAGAAAGAACCATGCGCCCATGATGTCGTTTAATCAGTTAAGTATTGTACGCGATGAATTGTTGGTAGATCTATCGGGTTGACAACCCCGTCGTGACTGGTCGCCCCATGTCAATGTCAAACAACGAATTAATATTCTGTTTATTTTCTAGCATTGATTATCCCTGCATGGTTAATATATAGTTCGTATCGTCTAGCTAACATACGAGTCTGAAAATTGACGCTATAATTTAATATACAAAACCTGGGCAATATATATTACAGTTGTCGGATCGATGAACCGGCATAAGGCCCATGGATTTTTAATAAGAAAGTAAAATGGACTTTCTAAGAATTAAATGGATGTTTTTAAATAAACACCTAAACAGAAAGTTTTCCTCGGAATAAAATCTGTTAGTAAACGAATAAGTGAACTCACCTTCCTTTGTGTTGACAATTGATTTTTAACGTGTTCTACAGGTACTTGAATTCGGCTTCGGGAAATCATGGCGTATCTTGTGTTTGAGGATGCATGTTGTTATGTTTAATTATGTTGGACAACTTTTAAACTATCTGGGACGTTTGTAATAAGATCCGCGAGGATCAAAACAACTTAACTTATGTGGTTGTGTCGTGACTTTTAAAAATGTAATGTTTAATATTTATGTTTTAAAATATGTCAAAATGTCCAACACAAGAGTGCATCGCCCGACAAGGTATAAATGGGCACCAACTTCCGTCACCACTACGTTTTATATTCCGCTGCGACGTTTTTGGGGTGTGACAAAAGTGTGTACCAAAAGTCCTTGAGAATAGTCGAATCACTTTGGGTAGTCGACGTCTATCTAGCCTTAGACAATCTATTCTCGATTTCAATCTCGCATTTTCTAATTTTATGTGTTTTCGATTCTGAGCCCGCAATCGCTGACTCTGATATTTGTTGTTTTATGTGGAATTTTATGTGATTTAAGTGGATTTATTTCTTTATGTGTTTTCGATTTTTGGTGATTTGTTCGCTTTTCGCTCTCGCTTTGATCAGCACACACGACTCGCACTGCACGTCTATCTCAATACGCTAACAAATCGCTACTACTTGTGGACGATCGCATGCTATGTTACTCACTTATGCTATTTTACTCGCTGTGTACTCGCAAATCGCAATCGCTATTCTCAAACGTGCGCGGACTTTGAATGATAGAAGTGTTCTGACTGCCTCTTGTGCTTCTGTGCCTTACGTGCTTACATGCCCCTACGTGCTTATGTGTTCCATGATTATATATGTGTTTACGTGGTCGATGTGCTCTTGTGCTTTATATAAAGTAGCCTTGGGAGAAACCCATTAGGTTATACTCGACTTAATCAAAATTGTGTTTGAGTCCCGTGGCGATGTCTGTTGCAGACAATGTCGTCATTTGGATCTCACACTGCTCGCTCCGCCCGTCGCAACCATGAAGACAAGCGTATCGCTTCTTTGGTCGCTAAGCAGATAGCGAAAGTTATCCCGTAAATTGTTAGCGAGCTGAATGAAAACGCTAGCAAGTCTTCTGAAGAGTCCAGGACTGATTCGCCAAAGTCTGCTTTTAGCTTCAAACAGTTCAAAGGCTGCGGCCCGAAAGAGTTTACCGGCGAGGATGGGCCTACGGCCATGTTTCAATGGTTTGATTTGATCGAGGCCACCCTGCGCCAGAGTGGCTGTCCTGATAATCTCCGTACTCTTAACGCAACTGGCGTCTTCCAATCCCGAGCTCTAGATTGGTGGACAGCCGAGAGAAACAAACGTGGAAATGATACAGCTTACGGGCTAACGTGGGATGAGTTGAAGGACGTTATGATGCAAGAGTTCTGCCCTCCTCACGAGCGCCAAAAGCTGGAGGACGAATTCTGGCATATCAAGCAGAAAGATGGAGACAACGCTGGTTTAACTGCTCGCTTCAAGCAGCTAAGTATAATATGTCCAAGCCAAGTTACTACGCCCGAAATCACCATCAAGAAATATATCCGTGCTCTTCCGGATTGCGTGGCTGATTTCGTTCAAGCTGCAAAGATGACGACAATTGAGGAAACCTTCTTACTCGCTGATGAGATCAATGACAAGCGAGTCAAGTCTGGCTACTGGGATAAAGCCTCCAAGAATCTGAATCAAGCTACCACTGCCACAACCACTGAAACCGCCGTCGCTCCGCAATCTTCAAAGTCCTCTCGTCGCAAGAGGAAGAACAACAACAACAGTAGCAAAAATTGCGCTGTCACCACTGCTGCCCCACTTCAAGCTGTACCAGCTCAACCACAGCCTCAACACCGCCAAGTAACGGCACCGGTTACCAACGCACCGCCGGCCAAGCGTGTGTACACTGGTCCTCACCCGGCTTGCCCTACTTGTACCTATCACCATCCAGTGGGAATCGCCTGCAGATACTGTGTGCATTGCAACATGTACGGCCACTTCACCGCAAACTGCCGTACTGGTCCACGTCAAGCTATAGCTCCAGCTCCTGCTCAACAAGCTCTACTTCCCACTCCTCAAGGCCAGTAAGTGGCTCCTGCACACGTGATCCATGCTAGAGCTTGCTTTGCGTGTGGTGATCCCACCCACTTCGCGAACATGTGCCCAAATCGAGTGGTGAAGCAAGAGCCACAACAGCAGCAGCCCCAGCAACAGCAGCAACAGCAGCCAGCAGCCCGCGGACGTACTTTCAACATCAATGTCCGCCAAGCTCAAGCTGATAACAACGTGGTCAATGGTACGTTCCTTGTGAATGGTATATATGCTTCGTGTTTGTTTGATACTGGAGCCGATAACTGTTTTGTATCGTTTGAATTCAAAAAGCTCCTAAATCGTAAGCGCGCCCATCTTCCCTCGACGTTCGATGTTGAAGTTGCCACCGGAAGAACCATCGCTGTCAATTATGTTCTTCGTGATTGTACTCTCGAACTCAACAATCACGTCTTTCCTATGGACCTTATCCCGATGCAACTCGGTAGTTTTGACGTCATAGTAGGCATGGACTTTCTTCGCGAAAACCATGCTGAAGTTGTTTGTTTCGATAAGATGATTCGCTTCTCGCTCGCTACTGGTGATCAATTGTGTGTTTACGGTGAAGTCGCGTCGAAGAAACTCCAACTCATGTCGTGTGTCCAGGCTAGCAAGTATCTCCGCAAGGAATACCAAGCTTTCTTGGCACACATTGTAGTAGCAGAGAAAAAGGAAGTTAAGGAGATAGATAAGGTGCCCGTGGTTCGTGATTTTCCTCTTGTATTTCCTAACGAGCTTCCCGGTTTACCTCCAAGTCGTGATATCGATTTTCGTATCGACCTCATTCCTGGAGCAAACCCTGTTGCTAGAGCTCCTTATCGACTCGCTCCATCCGAAATGTGCGAACTCTCGAGTCAGCTCCAGGAATTGCTTGATAAAGGCTTCATTCTCCCTAGCACCTCTCCATGGGGCGCACCAGTCCTTTTCGTCAAAAATAAGGATGGGTCGTTCCGGATGTGCATCGACTAAAGAGAATTGAATAAGCTGACAATCAAGAATCGCTATCCCCTGCCTCGAATCGATGATTTGTTTGATTAGTTACAAGGTGCTACGTGTTTCTCAAAGATCAATCTACGCTCAGGCTATCACCAGTTACGTATTCAAGAGGAGGATATACCCAAAACCGCTTTTCGCACTCGTTACGGCCACTATGAGTTCGTTGTTATGCCTTTTGGTTTAACCAACGCACCCGCGGTTTTCATGGATCTGATGAACGCGTGTGTAAACCATTTCTTGACCGCTTCGTCATCGTGTTTATCGATGATATCCTGATCTATTCCAAGTCGAAAACCAAACACGCGCAACATCTACGTTTGGTTATCGAGCTACTCCAGGGGAATCGACTCTATGCCAAGTTCTCCAAGTGTGAATTTTGGCTAGAGGAGGTTCAATTCCTCGGTCCTATTGTCAATAGCCAAGGTATTCACGTCAACCCCGCGAAGATCGAAGTTGTTAAGAGTTGGGTTACGCCTAAGAACCCGTCTGAAGTCCGTTCTTTTCTTGGACTAGTGGGCTATTATCTCCGATTTATCGAAGGGTTCTCTAAAATCGCCGTGCCACTTACTTCTCTCACGCATAAAGACAAACCTTTTGTTTGGGGAACTGAACAAGAGACTGCCTTTCAAACCCGCAAGCATATGCTCTGCAATGCTCCCGTCCTTGCTTTACCCTACGGAAACGATGACTTCGTTGTCTATTGCGATGCCTCGAACCTTGGTCTTGGGTGTGTTCTCATGCAACGGGACAAGGTTATCGCCTACGCGTCTCGTCAGCTCAAGATCCACGAGAAGAACTATACAACCCACGACCTCGAGCTAGGCGCAGTTGTTTTTGCGTTGAAAATTTGGTGACACTACCTTTATGGTACCAAGTGTACGGTCTTCACCGACCATAGGAGCCTACAACATATCTTCAGCCAAAAAGAACTGAATATGCATCAACGCCGATGGGTAGAACTTCTCAACGATTACGACTGTGAGATTCGTTATCATCCTGGCAGAGCAAATGTCGTTGCTGACGCCCTCAGCAGACGAAGCTATTTGCATAGCGCTCGTAATGTTCAAGCTCAGCATCATCTCGAAACTCTTATCCGCGAAGCCCAACATGCTTGTTTCACCGAACGCACTTTGAAGAAGGAAAGGATTCTCAACGATGGAGCCCAGCTAGTGAACAAGTCGAACGGGATATTCCATTATCTGGACCAAATTTGGATCCCTAAGCGGATCGATTTACGACAGATTCTGATGGACGAAGCCCATAAATCTCGATATTCTATTCATCCTGGTGCCGATAAAATGTACTAGGACCTTCGCTACAAGTACTGGTGGCCGGGCATGAAGAAAGATATCGCTCTCTATGTTTCAAAGTGCCTGACTTGCTCAAAAGTCAAGCCCGAGCACCAAAGACCCTCTGGCTTACTCGTCCAACCCGAGATCCCTATGTGGAAATGGGAGAGTATAGCTATGGACTTCATAACGAAACTCTCGCGCACGCCATAAAGTCACGACAGCATCTGGGTTGTCATGGACCGCTTGACTAAATCTACTCATTTTCTGCCGATACGAGAAGACTACAAGGTAGAAAATTAGCCCGAATCTACACTAATGAGATCATTTGTCGACACGGGACGCTTCGCGACATCATCTCTGACCGCGATGGTCGGTTTACCTCGCGTCTTTGGGAAACGTTTCAATCTGCTCTTGATACGACGCTTAATCTAAGTACCGCTTTCCATCCCCAAACCGACGGTCAGACTGAAAGAACGATTCGTACCCTTGAAGACATGCTCCGTTTGTGTGTCATAGATTTCGGTGGTAATTGGGATGCATACTTACCTTTAGTCGAATTCTCGTACAATAACAGTTATCATTCCAGCATTCAAATGGCACCGTTTGAGGCATTGTACGGAAGAAAATGTCAATCACCTATTGTGTGGCACGAGATCGGTGACTCACAAATAACCGGTCCTGAGCTGTTGCAAGAAATGACTGACAAAATCCTCCAAATTCGAGACAATCTGCTGAAAGCTCGGAGTCGTCAGAAAAGTTACGCCGATAGACAACCAAGCCCCTTGAATTTGACGTTGGCGACCACGTACTCCTAAAGGTGTCACCTTGGAAGGGTGTGGTCAGATTCGGCAAGAAAGGAAAGCTAGCGCCTCGATATGTTGGACCCTTTAAGATTCTGGAAAGGATCGGCAGAGTGGCCTACAGACTCGAACTACTGGAGGAACTTAGCAACGTCCACCCGACTTTCCATGTTTCGAACCTCAGAAAGTGTCTGGCTGAGCACGATTTACAAGTTCCACTTGAGGATCTTCAAGTGGACGAAACATTACACTTCGTGGAGAAGCCTGTCAAGATCATGGACCGACAAACCAAGCAGCTCAGGTGCTCACGCATTCCCATTGTGAAAGTTCGCTGGGAAGGCAAACTCGGCTCAGAGTTCACTTGGGAACTCGAAAGCGACATGAAGGCGAAGTACCCGCAGTTGTTTGTTACAGCTAAGGCCTAATTTCGGGACGAAATTCCCATAACTTGGGGAGGCTGTAACACCCCGTGTTTCGAAAGTCAAAGTCAAAGTCAAGATTGAAGTCAAAGGAATAAAAGATTGCTAATTGCGATCTGTCACTCCTTGCTTAACTACTGTTTTGACTTCTTTGACTTGTAATCAAATCTTTTATTTTGTTTGCTTTAGTTGTATTATGTGGAGTATCTGTGAATAATCGAGGGTTAATCGATGTTTATCGCATGTTTTATCGCTTTATTGCTTATCGCATCGCAATCGCATTCGCAACCCGAATTATGCGTTCTGGATATTGTTTTACGTGTGTGTGCTCTTTATGTGTTACTTGTGCATGTTTGATTATGTTTATGTTTGTGATGATTAATCGAAACGCAATCGCAACTCTATCGCAATCGAATCGTAGGCGCTAAACGCCAGATATTTATGATGATTGTATGTTAGATATAGTACTTATGTGTTTATTATTAATTTATCACATCGCTCGCTTGAAACGCATCGCAACGCTCAACACGTGAATCGAAACAACGAAACTCAACACGCCGGACACCAGGATCGAGTGGCCATCCGATCGGATTGCAATCTGATCGGACTGCCATCCGATCGGTGACCAATCCGACCCATGCTCCCTTTCCTCTTTTGGAAACCCTATAAATACCCTCCTGTCACATCATTTGTGATGTGACAGCTCCTCCACTCGACCAACTCGCTTCAGCCCTCATTTCTCTCGATTTCTCGTGATTCTTGTAAGTTTTCAACCTAAATCTCGTACTTCTATGATCTACACGCATTCCTTCCTCTTTTTCACCATTGAATCTTAACTTTTAACCGTGAAATCAACGGATTTGAGGTGTTCTAGGATGATGTCATCATGGAGTTCTTTTGAACTTCAAGTGTTGGCCTCATTCCACTAAGGACAACTCAGATCTGAAGGATTTCCACATGATTAAACAAGGATTTCGCATAGATCTACACACATTCATGGTTAAAAGGATTTAAAGATGGTTTTCTAACTTTCTTTCAACTCTTTTACACTCAATGCACTCAAAACCGATAGAATCGGAGCTTGTTCTGATCTTCTACTCTTTCTTAGTGATGTGTCGGTTCATGATCTGAATTCTATCTAAGAGACAACTCATTCCGGGTTGAATGTGAACCACCGTCTCGAACAGTTAACCGATCGGACTAGGGTGATTCATGTTCGATCGGATCACTTGAATCTTGATGGGGGTTTCTGTTGTTTAGCACATTGTCATATCGTCTTGAACAAACCGCAAACCTAACAAATTTCCGAGTTAGCAACAGGATCAGGTCGCGGGATGGAGTGTCGTCCGATCGGATTGCCATCCGATCGAACTACATCCCGATCGGGTTGCACTTGGAGGATCAATACTTAAACCTTTATTTCAACTTTTCAAGGATCTGGACGTTGAACGGATTACTATCCGATCGGATAGCCATCCGATCGAACAACCATCCGACCATGTGACGTTTGGAACTTCAACACTTAAACAATTTTCAACATGTTCAATGCATAGTCAGAAACCAACGGATTGCCACCCGATCGGATTGCTATCCGATCGAGTGACAATCATCCGATCGAGTGACAATCCTGCTGTGAACTTGTTCTCACAAAGTGTCCTACCAGTCTAATCGCTATCCGATCGAACCGCCGTTCGATCCGATTGAACCGCCGTTCGATCGATCGACCTGAAAGGTAGAGATACTTCTTTGTTTTCAAAATGCTACAACGAAAACTTCAAAGCCATCATACACAAACACATCCTTACCAAACAAGATGTCAATCCAAATGGCCATCCGATCGGATGACCATCCGAACGGATTGACATCCGATCAACTGGCCATCCGATCGGATTGCCATCCGATCGGATTACCATCCGACACTTACCACCTTTGCACCATTTAACGCGCCGCTTATCGTTTATGCTATCGTTAACTGTTCAGGCTAATCTCTCTCAGCGCTCCCTTCAATCCAAGAGAGTGTTTACTTGTTAAACACAATCTGTGAGTATACTCGATCCCTTTTTGCTTTACGCACTTTTGGGTGTTACATACGTTACTTATGCTAAATCACAATCGACATACAACGCAAACACTATTTATACGCTAACCGCTATTGCATGCTACGTGTTATTCGATGAATGCTTGTATGTTATGTTAACACAGTGATTGTTGCCTGACACCTTAGCAACGATAGTACTATAGTTTGGACTCAGCACCTGTCGTGGACAGGGGTTGTTAAGGGCTTTACTTCGCGTGTCCCAGTGGGGATATGTGTTGCGCATTCTACAACTCGCAGTCACGTTTGTGCATATTTCTCTGTCGATAACCTACTTGCCTTCACTTTATACATGTTACATGTTGGTTATGCGTAAACGAATTCGAACTCTATTATACTATATCAAACTTGTATGCTCACCTTTACACTATGTGTATTGACTTTATTTTAACGTATGTGACAGGTGCTTAGGATGCTGTGCTTTACCTGCTTTAGTGGAATCAAGTAGGATGGAGTCTAGAAACAAAGACAGTTTATTTTTATTTGAATTTGAGTTGTCGGAACATGTTTTATTTTGAGAATATCTATGTCTGTAATAATTAGATTACTTAATGGGTTATGGTATGGGACATAATATTAACTATTTGGTAATTTAGTCGTTATGGAATTTCTCTTGACAATCTGTTTCGCTCAGTGCCATGCCCCGATATTTCCGACATCGGTTGGGGTGTGACAGTCACGCAATGATTTTCACTTAAAGATATAAACCATAAAATGTTTTCTTTTAAATCGACTTATTAGTCGGTTTTACATAACAAATGTTTTCGGTCAAGATTCATGGCTACAAGGTTTTTGTTTTACTTATATCAACTTGTAAAGTTGGTAAAATATATTGCAATATCAAACACTTTTTGATTTCAAGGTTCATACTAGTCGACCCTCGAAGTCGGACGAGGTATTGCAATATGAATTCAAAGCCATGAATTTGACACACAAAACCTATGTACTCGCCAGCTTTTTATGTTGACTGTCTTTTCACATATGTTTCAGGAGCTATTGTTTGATGACATGAATGCATACTTCACATAGGCTGGACGCGGGCCTTAGTGACTTTAAAACATGAAAGACAATTTACTGTATTTTGTTCCCTGTTTATCCCAAGACAATGTAAACAATTATCTTAATAATACAAAACTTTAAATACCATGTTTTGTGAAACAATTCCTGTAACGTGACTCCCCGATGTTTCTGCCGCGGTTTGTTGTTTTACGCGATCGGGGTGTTACAAAAATCACTTGGTATTGTCTGTGAAAAAATATATTAAAAAGTCATATTATACATATTATAAGAATAATCAATCTTAATAAAAACAAATATAAAAAAGAATAATGTAACATACCAAGTAGAACGATTCTGGATCATCGATAAATTTAAAGAAACTGGGATTCATCTTTTTTGAATTCATATTTGTAGAAAATCTGTCATCACAATTAAACAAATGCATTATATAATAATAATAATAATGATAATATAATAATAATAATAATAATAATAATAATAATAATAATAATAATAATAATAAGTTTGTAACAATACTATATACAAATTATCAAAAATGTAATTGAAGTGTCAATATATTGCATTTACTATAGAATCTCTAATTGAAACTATTTTTCATTACTTTAAAAAAGGCAATAATTGAAGTGTCAATATTTTTCATCTTTAACAAACATGGATGAAATTTTGAAAGATTTAAAACATAAAGATTGTAATTATTCAAAAAATTATTGAATACAAACAACCATGAATGAAAAATATGAACAATCTATAAACAAACTGAAAACAATAAATCTGGACAAAAAAATAAACAAATCTTGATAACATATACACAAACTATAAATATTTTTATGTAAAAATTCAAAAAATCCATACAAAAAAACCTTGTATATGTTAAATGAGAAGATCATCAGAGTTGTACTGGCAAATTAAACAACATAAAATCTATAGCTTTTTATTTCAGAAAAATAATAGAACTAAAACCTTAAAAACACGTTTAAACTTATTAAAATAAAAAAAACAATAATAACATTCAACTAACCTGTTCAGTGGTTTGAAGATTCGTCGTTCGATTGATAGTTAAGATTTAGGGTTTCAGCATAAAAGATCAAACCAAAAACATTAGTAACTTCGATTAATGTTGAACAACCAAACATAACACACAAGCAACATACCTATGATTTTATCCGCATAATGAAGAAGATGATGCCGAATACGTCGGTGATGATTTAAATAACAAAAAATATATACAATCAAACATCAACAACTTCGATTAACAAAAAATCAATACATAAACAAAACAAATATATCACATACCTTAATTTTTACCGACCGGATCTGAAAGATAATAAAAGAAGAGTATTGTTAACAGGATTCGAATCAATGCTTTTAAAAACTAATAATATACATAGTCAAGACGATGACATACACAAGGAAATTAATGGATCAACAACTACCTTCGATCTTAAATTGTTGTCAATCTTGTTCAAGAAGCAGAAGAAGTTAGGAGAGAGAGAGAGAGAGAGAAAGAAGAGATGTTGTGTAGGTATGGTATGGAATGAGATTATGATATCAATAATCGATATGTTTTAATTTATAGTATATCTGATTAAGTGAATTCGGGTGAACCAAATCATAAATCTGACCCGAATACAATTCGGATCCTGCCACCACATGGCCTAGAATTCATTCCCCCCCAAAATCACCTTGAGGCTTCACCACAACATGCCAATTGTCCCAAACCATCTCATTTATTATAGATATAGATATAGATATAGATATAGATATAGATATAGATATAGATATAGATATAGATAGGGTGTACTGGCCTAGAATTCATTCCCTCCCAAAATCACCTTGAGGCTTCACCACAACATGCCAATTATCTCAAATCCATCTCATTTATTATATTATATAGATATAGATATAGATACAGATAGGGTGTACTCTAATATTTTTGTTGTTAAGGTGACATGGCATGTTAATTCGTATTGCACACCACTCCCTCCTTGTGTTAAGGGGCATTAAAGAGATTATATGTTAACATGTTAACCGGATGTTAAGAGATTGAATTATTTATTCTTTTCTTTTTTAAACCAAAAACCATTAAAAAATAGGGTTAGTTGAAGTTAACGAGATTAAACCATTACCTTGGAGTGAGGCAGAGTGAAATGAGGAAGAAAGGTTGATGTGACATCTAGGTGTAGTTAAGATGGGTTAAAATATATACCCAAAGGCCTAACTGACTAAATTACAAATCTATATAATACATAAGTTGAATGAGTAAGTGCTAAATTATTGTTTTATTTATTATTTTTTTTTAATGACAAATTTGAATCACTGACGGACCACTAGAGTATCATCGTGCCACCAGTGGAACAATCCGATCATATCCATCTCCACTAGGCCATAATGCATGTATATCAATTCAGGAGGAAACCAAATAAATTTGAGAAAAAACCCCTTATGGGAATCGAACGTAGGACCTACAAGATGCCACTAGGCTATAATGCCATGGGCAAAAAAAATTTGGATCATTTTTCGATTTGTGCGTGTCTTCCTTGCACAGGGAGCATGCTAATCTTCTCTGTATCATTCCAATTTTATCGGATGTCCCCGAAGATTTATATGTTATTATCATGCATTAATTGTAGATAAAAAGTAATGAAGATTTAAGAATTATCAATAACAAATAATGACAATTTAAAAGTCATATAATACAGTATAACTGAAATTTTACTTTTGCTAAGTTATAATATATCTCGTTGTTTAATATAATTTTTAGAGTTAATTTCCATTTTCGCCCCTGAGGTTTGGGTACATTTGCCATTTTCGTCCAAAATGACAATTTGGTACCATTTTGCCCCTCACGTTTGGCCATTTTTGCCATTTTCATCCAAATCTCTAACCTAGTTAAAAAGTTCTGTTAAGTGAGAATTTTTTAAATTTAATTTTTTATATTTACTCTATAAAATATAATAAACAATTATGTTCTTTTTAAATAAATAAATAAAATATATGTATATATATAAAAATACACACAGATCACCATCTCCATCTCTCTCTCTTCTCTCTCTCTTCTCTGTCTTCTCTCTCATCTCCTATCACCGCCACCACCGTTCCCCACCACCTCCACCACCATTCCCCACCGTTACCCACTTCATCTTCAACATTACCCCCACCACCACCACCATCAAATCGCATACGGAGACCACCACCACCACCACCATCAAATCGCTGGTCAAACAATACGGAGACCACCACCACCACTATCACCCCACCACCACCATCAAATCGCATACGGAGACCACCACCACCACCATCAGATCGGAATCTCAGGTAATGTGATTCTTCAACAAACAACAATCTTTAAACAAAAAACAACCAAATATCAATGACGGTCTCTAGATCTGTATCTCTTTCTCTCTAATCTGGGTAGCGGTGTTGGTTGGGGTGATAGTAGAGGTGGGGTGATGGTGGTGCCAATGGTTGTTGTGCAGCAGTTGTTGTTGTTTGGGTAATGGCGGAGGCGATGGTGGAGGTGGGGTGATGGTGGTGCCGATAGTTGTTGTGGCAGCGGTGGTGGCTGTTGGGGTGAAGTTAGAGATGGTGGTTGTTGGGGTGATGGTTCTTGGGGTGATGGTGGAGGTGGCGGAGCTGATGTAAAGGGATTTGGGTTTTATTGGATTTTGATTGAATTTGATTAGTTGGAAATGATGTTGAAAAGTTATCGACGGAATCATCGCCGGAGAGAGGTGATTTAGGTGGGAATCGAGGGTTTTGGGAGCTTCGAGGGATGCAGTGGCTGACGGATTTGGGGGTGTTGCCCTGTTCTTCGTCTGCTGATGATGTTCTTCGTCTGCTGATGATGTTGCCCTGTTCTTTTAGTTTCTGATTCGTCTACTGATAATGTGTTTGTATAATGAGAGATTAGAGAGTGCAGTATGTATGTATGTGTTGTGTGTATGTATGTGTTGTGATATATTACAAGTTACCCCCTTATTATTAACAAATTTCAAAAATACCCCAATTTGACGTTATAAAGTAACTAGGTTAGGCATTTGGATGAAAATGGCAAAAATGGCCAAACGTGGAGGGCTAAATAATACCAAACTGTCATTTTGGACGAAAATGGCAAATGTGCCCAAACCTCAGGGGCGAAAATGGCAATTAACTCTAATTTTTAAAACTATTATCATTATCATTTAATATGAGAGACATTTAATAAGAGAGAGAGGTGGATTAATTAGGTGAGATGTTAATAATGTGACACGTGGCATGATGGCCTAAGAACTTGTATATTGTATAGTGACAAAAATCATTTTGGTTTATTTGGTAATAGAATAGGAGGGTAGGACTTTAGTACAAAGTCTACTTTTCCTACAAAGTGTAGGAAGTGTTTTCATTGTGACATGTGACATCTAGGAATTTTATACTAAAAGACATAAAGGTAATTAAATAATTAACTTATTTATAAAAGATTTATCTCTTAAACAAAAAAAATAGATTTTTAAAGAAACAATATATCTTTTAAGAATTCAAAATCGTAAGTTACTTATATTACGAATAACGCATACTGAATCATATTTTTGCATCATTCAATCATGAACAAATTCTTCACGTTGTGTTTTAGCAGTTATTAGTTTATTCACGTTGTGTTTTATCAGTTACAAGTTTAGTCTCATTTGTTTTTTTATCATTAACATGTTTAATGAAGGATATGTACTTGTAGTTATTTGTTGTTGTGTTTTTTAGTTATTTGGTTCATCAACATGTGTTATACTAGTGATCGGTGTGTATTGTCTTGTGCTTGTGCTTTAACCACTTGTGCCAGTGTTTGTTTCTTCGCATAGTATTTTAACTGTATGTATCATTGTTTATTTCTTTGCACAGTGTTTTATTATTTAAGATTTGGTAAATATTGTGTTATACATATATTGCAATGATCAAATGGTGTTTTATCAGATTTGAACACATCATTCAAACTATAAAACACACAATTCTTTTAAATAAATCATTCAAACTTTAAAAAGCATATGCTCATTCAAACGCTCTCTTATAACACATAACGCATCACTATAAAACACATATTTCCTTAAATAACACAATCCAAACTATAAAACACGTTGTTGTATAAAGCACACAACGTTGTCGTATAAAACACACCATTACTAGTAAAATAAATCAACTAGTTGACATGTAATTTTCTTTACACATGTAGCAATATGGTACTCATATTAAAGATAAAAAAACGCTCGTTATTATGGTGTAACTTTTTCTAAAAACAAATTACGTATAAAAAGTTATTGATGTTTTAAAAAGACAGGGGAAAGTTGCATGTGGGTTCCTAAATTTAAGGCACACTAAATTTACTTTTATACCTTAATCTAAGAAATCAATTAATTTAATTAAAACAAATATTACAATTTTACCACTTATTTAATCTCATCAATCGATTACCCTAATCTAATGACCATGATCACTACTTACACATTTTAGAAAAAAACACATTTTGTAGAAAAATCTCACCCTAGAATAGGATATGATAAACTAAATTAAGATATGTGATAGATTTATGAATAAACCATATAAATTATCAAATGGATGGTGTCCATTGGCAAAGGCAAAATCTTTAAACACCTTAGGAGGAGGAGGAGGTCCCAGGAATAAAATAAATTTGCCGTTCAAAAAAGAACCTGATAAATTAGACGAATATATAACTCATCATAATATTTATAAGAAAAGTAGTTGTTCCAACTTTTTTTAAATGGCTAGTAGACCAACTGGTTGGGCTTTTGCACCAACTTCAGTGGTACACGAGAGACCCCAGTTCGAAACCAGGACACCCTCCATTTTTTGGCTAGGTACATCCTGACCCTCAATCCACCCGTGGATAGAACACCACTAAGAATGGATTTCATTGGCATTTAATTCTCACTCGCCCTGCTGGAGGAAACCACGCTGTATAGATTCTTGTAAGGATTTACCATTTGAGATTCTTCTTTCTATAAGTATTCGGAAAGTAAAGCATCAATGCATCCATCCCTTTTTTACTTGTTTGTCCTCACCATGATTTCCTAATGGAATCGAACCCTCTAGGATGCTTTTACTTTTGGCTGAAAATGGTTGGTGAAATATGCGTAATAACCACCGAGTTGTATCATAAAGAAAGAAAAAAATTGTTTGGCAATATCTTGAGATTCTAGATTTACAAATTCATCTATCTCCCATAACACAATAGAATGATTAAAAACTAAAGTGACATTGCTTTGAACCCGTGAAATAGAATGATTATAAATATTTGAACGATTACATATACTCGGAATTACAAATTATGGTGTTCGTGAGCATCAGCATATTAAGAAAAGATAAACTTTGTAGGCATAATTTGAGATAAGTCAACAATGTACAAAATTATCATGATAAGAAAACTTTATTTATTTATTTATAATAAGATGCATTATGGATACTAAACTTACTTTTTTTCCTCTTTATCTTGTTTCACACTCATTAAGAAAAGGAATAATACACCCACCACACATGTGTTTATATCACAGACACACAATTAACTAATGGGATAAAAATCCTCAAAGTCAAAGTCTGCAATTACTTCATATGATCTCTTCTAGATGATCAAGAATGGACTGGAGTTGTTGAACAACATCTTTCATGGTTGGTCTATCCCCTTTCTTCTCACTTAAACATGCAAGTGCAAGCTCGCAAAAGAGCCGAATACTATCTGAAACTCGACCCTCCCCGACCACCAATCGTTGGTCCACAACATCCATAACCGAGTCTGCTCGTTTCGCCACATAAACCGCCAAGTTCACATCGTCTTCCTGTCGTCCAAAGTCAATGGCTCTTTTGCTGGTGAGGATTTCAAGCAATACAACGCCATAACTATAAACATCACTTTTATCTGTTAACTGATAATTCTTGTAATACTCAGGGTCCAAGTAGCCCAACGTCCCTTGAGCACAAGTGGAGACATGGCTCAACCCTGGTCGAGCTAGTCTGGAAAGCCCAAAATCCGAGACTTTTGCATTGAAGTCATCATCCAAGAGTATGTTAGTGGACTTGATATCTCTATGATAAATGGGCGTGTGAGCAGCCGTGTGAAGATAAGCCAATGCTTCCGCAGTTTGTAAAGAGATACTCAGTCTTAACTTCCAGTTTAAAAAGGTGGATGACTCCCCATGCAAATGATGATGAAGGGTTCCTCTTGAAATGTACTCATAGATCATCAATGGCTGCCCTGCTTCTACACAACATCCCAAAAGCCGAACCAGATTCTTATGACTCACTTGGGAAAGTATCTCCACTTCATTAAGAACTTGTTGAGTACTCTTTAGGTTGCCTACTTTAGCAGACTTAACCGCTACAGCTGTTCCATCAGCAAGCTCACCTTTATAAACTTCACCGAATCCACCAATGCCTAATATTCTATCTTTAGAGAACCCGTTTGTTGCTTTCTTCACCTCTTTTAAGCTAAACATCCTTGCCGATCTCATCACATTGTTGGCTTTCAACAACTCTTGTCTCTCCTTGGCTTTCTGATGGAGTTTTCTTGATTTTCTCACTGCAACGGCAGTCACCGTTACAAACAAGGAGAATACTAATACTCCTATTGAAATCTTGATGGTAAGACCAGATTTTGAGCTAGACCGGTTTTTTAAACACACTCCAAGAACATGATCCCAGTTGTAATGTTTGTTAC
The DNA here is from genome assembly GCA_030545235.1 of Helianthus tuberosus. Classification (NCBI taxonomy): domain Eukaryota; kingdom Viridiplantae; phylum Streptophyta; class Magnoliopsida; order Asterales; family Asteraceae; genus Helianthus; species Helianthus tuberosus. Next base: position 50,072,457 of record CM060429.1, on the reverse strand, counting down.
AAAGACAACGGGATATACCACCCTTTTGGTAAATAGGTTGACACGTGGAGGATCCTTGGCATTGAAGCTGGGTTTTACAAAGGGGTTCAGGTGGTGGGGCCCATTGAATCTCAACTCCTTCTTCCCATAAACTGGCGGGGTTTTCTTTATCCAAGTCTACAATGCTTCGGAAGGCTCTGCAGCCTGAAGCATGCAGGCGGATCTTGTATGCTGATGGAAGACCGCCTGCAATGAAGGTGCAACACGGGTTGGTGCTACTTGCACATTGAAGGGCACGGGTGGGGTCAACTCCCTCCTCGAGATAACGATGGCAAAGACTTGAAGGAGTGCAGTTAAGAGGGGACACCAAAAGACGCGGTGAACAGTTGAAGATGAAGACGGTGTTTGAGGAAGAGATGTTGAAGGGGAGTGTTTGGTTCAACCAAAGCCCCTCACTAACAGCATAATCTTGAGTAATGCATGTGTTAGGAACCCACGGCGGAGTCTGAATCACTAGTTTTTGAGTTTTGGAGTTGATCTTGACCACGGGGTACGAACTTTTGTTAAGAGCATCCAGGTAGAGTTTTTTGGAGTGTGTGTCGCAACGAAGAGTGTAGTCTGTGTCGCCACAATCCGGGTTGGTGCTTAACGGGTATGGAACGTTTAGAAGGCCACACTTTGGGCAGATCTTTTGGGAACAAGAGTAAGAAAAGAAGCAAAGGAGAAAGAAAAAGGTGTTTTCAAGGTTGTTTGTTCTACTCATGTTGCTGTTTGAAGAGTGAAATTGGGACGATAAATAAAGGGTAAACATTGGAATAAAGTGGTTTTAAATAAAATAACACATTGTGGTGTGGTTGCTAGAATCAATCTTGAAAACAACTGGAGAGTGGGACTACTTTTCTATGGAGACTAACTTCTTATAAGCAGATTGTAATAAGGTCGTAAAAGATTTAAACGGATTGCATAAAATATTTTGTAATTCTAATTTAAAATACTTGATACGGGTCAACCCGTTCAATGTTAGTACAACCCAAACACGTCCAGTTTATTATACAGGTTAGCCAACCAAAACACAACTGGTTTTTTAAACAAGTTAACCCTGTGTTTGTAACAGAAATCAGCACCACTATAGTAAGTTGAACTTCCATTATCCTAATTATGCACAGAGGTTCAATATTATAATGTCAAATCACTGAACAGGATCTGATATTTCACATTTAAATACAAAAAAGATAATAATAATAATAACAAATATGGCATCCAGTAGAGAAAAGTTGTGGTGATCTGAAAAGCAGCAAAATGGTCCTTATGTTGATGATATTCCAACTTATGCGTCATCTCCATGTACAACGAGCATATTCATCTTATCCTTCAACTATTTTGACAGGAGACCTGCAAAATGTTTATGATTAGTATCTGAACGTACAACACAAGGAAGGAAGCCGGGGCTTCTACTTACCCAAATGGACTTTGTTTGATCGAAAGTAATTCGATATCTATCTGCATTGAACAAAAAGAAGAGATTAATGAAAATAAATGTTATTTATCACATGAAACAGACACAACAATTATCTCTCACGTGATAGCTACAAAAGATGTATTCAGTTACTTTTAATCCCTCTTTTGGCAGCGGTGTCAAAAGAGGCTCCACACCTTTCTAGATGTGAATAAAGTGGCTAGTGAATCTGATACATAAACAAGTGACCAAAAGTAAGCCTGACATTGAAATGAACTAAAACATTGGTCTGCTAAACACAACTGAAAGTCTATACTTTATCTTCAAATCTTGTCCAGTTTCATGGAAATATAGGATTGAACTACATTTCCTTAGCAGTAATATGTGAAATCATCTTCTTATTATAGGTGGGCGACAGACAATACAGGTAGCTCATGTAATGGGCAAAATGGGTCATTTTCAAAACGAGTCCAGTCGGACTGCGTTGACACTTGACGTCATTTTTTTTTTATTTTGGAAACGATAATATGTGATTTAACAGCAACTGTAATATAAAATATATGAATTTATTTTAGGTAAAATGATTTTGACATTTTAAGCATTTGAACACTCATTTGACTATTGTCCAACGCGTTTCATTTTACACTTTACCTTTTATCATACATACAGACCGAACTGACCCGTTTCCACATAAAAGGATTAGGAAGCTTCTTGCATTATTTATCATGTTATATAAATAAAAACAGTGAAGTTCAAAAGGTTGAGATAAAAGAAGTCAGAATTGCATCCGCTCAAGCTTTTCAAAGAATTACTTATAAGCAAGTGTGTAAAATTAATAATCTGACAAAATTAGGTACCTCAATGGTTGCATTTGGAGGAATTTCCTGCACACCTTTGCTTCCATAAGCAAGCTCAGGAGGAACAATCAGCAGCCGCTGCAACCAAAATTGGTTGAATATTACTAGTGAACGAAAGAAGAAGAATTTGTTAAAAGAAAAAGGAAAAGCTGTACGTACCTGGCCTCCTATGCGCATGCCTTGGACCCCAAGGTCTAACCCTTTCAGAACATTTCCTCTCTCTGATTCACCAACGTCAAACCCATAAGGCTGGAACATCATGCCACATTTCATCAGCATATTCATCCACAAAATTACATAAAAATGTTTCATGTTTATTCATCATCCTTACCGTTCCTCCCCCGACACCAAGCCCCTGTCTGCTTGTCATAAAAGTGATGTTTCTCCATTTAGCAACATAGTGTACCTACAAAGCAAGCTAAATCATAACTTTCTCACAGATTAACATAATTTAATGTTACTAAGAACATAATCACATTCAGATAACCAATTGTGTGATAAAACTTGTTGTGTCTGAGATGTAAGATCGCATAATCAGATGTTTGATAAATTACTGTTTTTAGAAATTAATAACTAACTAGGGTTAAGACCCGCCCGCGCTTCGGCGCGGGTACATCGTAAACATTGAATGGATTAGTCCAAACGTTATATAATGCATTAACCATATGAAAACACACATTTTGACGTATCCAGTTGAACTCAATGTAACTTGTAAGCATTGTGATTGGATCAAACGTAAAGTAAATCAAATTCATATCGAACAATCATAACGTATTATAAAAAAATTTACGTCGGGATGTAGAAAAAATCATATTTATACATACCCGTACATAAAATATGCACGCAAAAAATAGTTTTTAAGTAAAGGAAGTATAGGGGTAAAACGAAACACAATATTAGTAAAAAAATTAATAGGTTAAAAACGTTCATAAAACCGTGCCAAGTAGCACCAATGGCACAACCACATCGACTCTCAACATCGTAAAAATAAAATAGATAAAATGGTAAAAATTACACTAAACGAAAAGCAGACTAAAATCTTTGAACCACGCACACCCGTTACAGTGTGTTAATGTGAAGAAATTAACCAGAAACGTAAAATGTAGAAAATAATAACTTAGTCGATCTAGGACCCGCCCGTTGCGGTGAACTTTTCAAAAGGGAAAAAATGGACGCGTTGCGACGGGTCTGTCAAATATGAAAAAATAGAGCAAAAAACGTTGAACCTCACATGCACGCTACGACATGTTAACTCGCAAAATTTAGAACGAAATGTAAAACGAAAAACTTGCGAAAGATAAAAAGTATGGGGGACCAAAGTTGTAAATAATAAAGTGTTGTGTTAAATTACAAAAAATGAAAAACTTTGAGTTAAAAGTAAAAATTTCAAATGGGTTAAAATGTAAAAGATAAAACTTCTAGGTTGAAAGTGAAATATCAAAGTTTTTTTTTTTTTTTTTGAAAAACTCCCCAAGCTTGGGGTACAACTCCTAATGCACAAAAAAGTTACTAATTTATATATGGAATAATAATGTGAAAAAAGGAGATTCTGTAAAAAAAAAAAAAAAGCTAAAAATATAAATGTGCCACAAACCGTACTGCAACCCGAGATCCCTTCACCGCTTCAGCTCCCTTTCCAACCTTCAAATCATAGTACCTGAGAACACTTGTCATGATATATTACGTACATTCACAAATTTTTACTTTACTTATAGAATACATTGTTACTGCACCCAGAACAGGAAAATGGTAGGTGTTTGTAATTTACTAACTTTAGCCCATTGGGAAGAGTAGTATATTCACTCTCAGGCACTTTTGCTCCCTTAAGCTGCAATAAATAGAGAAAGTTGAAGATTCAAAACATTAAGTAGCTATGCATATATGAATTGATATTAATATTATATATACAGTGAGGATCTCACAGCTCTTCTACTTGTACTAACAGCACCAGCAACATCACAGACACAAAGACCAGCAGCTGCTCATTTCAGAAATTCATTTTCAAGCATTAGGCACAATAAAATAAACAAGTGCATCCTTCAGCTTCAGCTCCACATTAGTTATAAGTCTTGTGCCAAAATGGTTGCATGTGAGGGAAAGAGTAATAGTTCAGCATGTACTTTTGACTTTCACAGGTCAATTTTGAAATGAAAAGCTTACATTATCGTATTTTGGATACTAAAAAAATCTGTTGTTGGTTGTTTGATGTACTTAACAAGCAAGTCAACTTTGAAATCCAAATTGTGACGGACCGAATGTTTGTAGACCGGCTTGGGTTTAATGGCTACTCCTACAATCCTTAGGAGTGGAAATTGTATGTACCCAGAAGTACTTGCACATCTGGTTGGGAGTTGGGGCCCACGGGGCCTCTTGGTGACAAAATGCTGTTTAGTATCATCCGTTGTTTTCTTTTATTGTTAGTTAAGTTGCTTGGGTCAGGGACCATTATGGCCTTTTGTTATTTCATGGGGTGTCTTTTGTAACTGTTGGTTGATGCTTTATTTATATGGAAGTTTATGATCGTGATCTAGGCTATCCAGAAATCGATTTTAAAAATAATAGACGGATTTAAAAAGGTTAAAAATAAAAGCAATTGAAGGTTGTAATGTTTTCTGTCTGTCTTTATTCACAATCAAAGGCCCTATATATAGGGAAGAATACAACCATGAAAATAGGAAAAGATATACACATAATTATACAATGATTATCTCTAAATAACAAACACTATCTATTCCTAAAATATAGAAATATTATCGGCTGCTAAGACACCCCCTCAGTTTGAGCGGGCGGAGGACAAACGCTCAAGCTGGACCGAAATGACTGGAATAGTTCCCGAGATAATCCTTTGGTGAAAATATCCGCATACTGCAAAGCGGAAGGGACATGAAGAACTCTGATATGTCCAAGACGAACCTTCTCTCGAACGAAGTGTATATCTATCTCTATGTGTTTCGTTCGTTGATGTTGAACCGGATTATTGGACAAATAAACTGCTGAAACAATGTCACAAAACACTATAGATGCACGCTGCAATGGAGTATGAAGTTCGAGGAGTAAATTTCGAATCCACGACGTTTCAGCAACTGCATTAGCGACACCTCGATACTCGGCCTCTGCACTGGATCGTGAGACTGTAGGTTGTCTTTTAGCAGACCATGAAATAAGATTGTCACCAAGAAAAACACAATAACCCGATGTAGAACGTCTTGAATCCGGACATCCACCCCAATCCGCATCAGAATAAGCAACTAAATCATGTGAGCCTGACTTAACAATGCGTAAACCATAGTCGATGGTGCCTTGTAAATAACGGATTATGCGCTTCATAAACGCAAAGTGAGGCTCTCGAGGCTCATGCATAAAGAGGCAAACCTGTTGAACTGCATATGACAAATCTGGCCGAGTGAAAGTTAAGTACTGCAAAGCACCCGCAAGACTGCGATACAAGGTCGGGTCAGAGAACAAGGGACCATCAGTTGCACTAAGCTTAGAAGAGAGATCAACAGGTGTAGCACATGGTTTGCAAGATGACATAGATGCGCGGGCAATTATGTCCTTAGCATACTGGGCCTGAGACAAGAATATACCGTGTTTCTGCTGAGTAACCTTGATCCCCAAAAAATGATGTAAACGGCCTAAATCCGTCATGGCGAACTCTCGTGAGAGTGTGCCAATAATGTCGTTCAAAAGACGATCATTAGATGCTGTAAGAACAATATCATCGACATATAACAATAAATAAGCAATATTCGAAGCATCCTGATGATAAACGAATAGAGACTGGTCGCATGTGCTACTACGAAACCCTTTGGATGTGATAAAATTTGCAAAACGGGTGTACCAAGCCCGTGGAGCCTGTTTTAGACCATACAACGATTTCTTCAGGCGGCAAACATGATTAGGAAACCGTTTATCATAGAAACCCGGTGGTTGATGCATAAAGACCGTCTCATTTAGTTCCCCGTGTAGAAAAGCATTCTTGACATCAAGTTGATGAATAGACCAAGCCCGTGACACAGCCAAAGACAAAACTGTACGAATAGTGGCAGGTTTGACCACCGGACTAAAAGTTTCATCACAATCCACACCGACCGTTTGAGAATTACCATTAACCACTAACCGTGCTTTATAACGTTCCAATGTCCCATCTGATTTAAATTTGTGCCTAAATAACCACATGCATCGGATAACAGGGTGATCGTGTGGTCGGGGAACAAGTTCCCATGTTTCATTATCCTGTAAAGCCGAATACTCGGTTTGCATAGCATGCAACCAATTTGGATCAGTTAGAGCTTTGGCATAAGAGGTGGGAACAGGTGAGAGAGAGGTGGTGTGGTGTATGGAGGACCGGTTGGCACGGGATTTGGATCTTGTTGTCATCGGGTGTTGGTTTAAAGTGGAAGTGGTAGGTTGGGTAGTGGAATGGGCCGGGGTAGGAACAGTGTGAGGTAATGGGCCAGGGGATGGGATGGGCTGTGGTATTGGTAACGGACGGGGTCTGCGGGAATAGGTGAACGTGTACGGGGCAGTAGCAGGGTGGGCCGGGTGGACTGGTAGGTCGGAGATGGGTGTTTGGGCCGGTTGGTTAGGTTGGGCCGGTTGGTTAGGTTGGGCCTGTTGGGCTTGGGGGGACGGTCTATGGAAAGTGAATCCGGGTGGTGTAGGGTCATCCAAAAAGTTATAGGATGAGGGTGAGTGAGGAATAGTGTAGGGAAACACATGCTCATCAAACGTCACGTGGTATGAAATGTGGACCTTGCCTGTAGTAGGGTCAAAGCAACGGTAGCCACGAAAGTCGGGTGGATACCCGAGAAAAATACAGCGCACGGACCTATGGTGTAGTTTATGAGGCTGTGTGGCTGAGGTGTTAGGGTAACAGGCACAGCCGAACACTCGTAAGTGTTCGTAATCCGGGTGACGAAGGTAAAGGGCAAAGGTAGGTGTATAAAAATTAAGCCTTTTGGTTGGTAGGATGTTGTGAAGGTAGGTGGCAGTGTGTAAAGCCTCAACCCAAAACGAAGGAGGGAGATTCGCATGAATTAAAAGGGCCCTAATAATGTCATTAAGGCGTCGTATCATGCGTTCTGCCCTACCGTTTTGGGATGATGTTTGGGGGCATGAGAAACGTAAAAGTAAACCGTTTTGATGAGCAAAATTTTTAAATGCTAAATTGTCAAATTCACCCCCTAAGTCACACTGAAAAGTTTTTATTTTACGGTTAAATTGGGTGAAAATTAATTGATGGAATTTGGCAAATGTGGGAAAGGTTTCGGACTTATATTTTAGGGGGTAAACCCACACGAAGTGTGAGAAGTTGTCAATTAGCACCATGTAATACTTATATCCTGTTTTACTCGTGATTGGCGAAGTCCATAAATCGCAATGAATAATATCAAAAGGAGCAAAAGTAAACGTATTAGATAAATGAAAAGGCAATCTTTTACTATTCGAAAGTTGACAAGAATTGCAAAGATGACTTTTGTCCTTATTACATTGAAAATTAAAATTACGATTTAAAATATCTAGAACTTGCGCCCCGGGATGTCCTAGACGATCATGCCATGGTAAGTGGTGGGAAGCAATGAAGGTGGCTTGAGGCGGTAGTTGAGGAGGCGTGAACGTATAGAGAGTCCCGGTGCTATTATGGCGAGAAAGTGTCTTCTTAGTTTTGAGGTCCTTCAAAGAAAAACCAAACGGGTCAAATTCGACAGACACTAGGTTATCACGAGTAAAACGTCTAACGGAAATAAGATTTTTAATTATTTGGGGGCTGTAAAGGATATGTGGGAGAATATAGGTGCGGTTTGGTAAGGGGTGAAAGCCCGTACCTGATCCTTTAATTGGTAAAGTCATGCCGTTACCTACCAAAATATTACGACAAACAGGAAAAGAATCAGGGATGTGGATTTTACCTTTTTCGTTGGTGACATGGGTTTCGGCGCCTGTGTCCATAACATCCGAAGTCCAGCCCGTGTTTGGAGAGTTAACCTGTAGATTGGCCATAGCAGCAGCTAAATCAGTTGGACACATGGGGTTATAGATGGGCTGCTGAAATCCAGATGGGTATGGGTTGAACTGGGCCGAAGGAAAAGCTGAATAGTGGGCTTGTGCATCATGCTGTGGGGCTGCCTGCTTGTTGTTCCATTGTGGTTGCTGAGTAGGATAAGAGCACGGTGGGGTTGTCCACCAAGCCCAGTGTGGGAAAGACGGCGGTGTTCCCTGGTACGAGTTCCAAGCCGGCTGCTGTGAGCGGCCCCTGCCACGGCCCCTTCGATTATACGAGCCACCACGTCCCCGACTGCCTCTACGATTGGAAGATGAAGACGAATAGTCCTGTTGCTGCTGATGAACCAGTAGGAGGCGGCGGCGATGGTGCATTTGCAGCCAAGACGGTGTTCTGGGTTCCTTTTTGGGCTTCAATCCTGATAACTTCATCGTTTAGCATTGCTATGGCCTGGTCCCAATCAACACCCTGCTGATTAATCAAGGAGGCAGTGGTGTTGTATTCGGCCAGAAGACCACGAACAAGCTGAAGGACGAGTCTTGATTCAGAGACGGGCTGATCCACGTCGGCCAATTGGTTAGCTAAATCGGACAGTTGTTGGCAATAATCATCAACCGAGGAACAAGCTGTCAATGTGAGGTTACAAAACCTTGTCTCGAGCGCCGCGGCGCGAGCCTTTTTATTACTCAAGAATTTCTTCTCGAGTTTTAACCAAGCCGCTCTGGCTACAGTAGTGTCCATAAGGCGTTTCAGATTATCGTCTGAAACGGTACTGTAGATCCATTGCAAGACCAAGGCGTCGAGTTCTTTCCATTGGTCGTATTCTGGGGAGTTAGCGGCTGGAGGGGCTGAATCGTCTATGTGGTTTTCGACCTTGTATGCGACAGCATGAAGGCGAAAAAGCTTAACCCATTGCGAATACGTAACCTTAGTTCCGTCCAAAGTCCGGATTTTGGATTGAATATTCGTCACAGAGTAGGTAGGGTGAAGGGGGGCGGGTTTGTTTGACGATTCAGCAGCATCATCATCTTTTGGCATGATGACAGAAACCGAACGAATCCGGTGGGTATTGACACGAAAAAAAAAAAAGGAAGGAAAATTAAGAATCGATTATGGCTCTGATACCATAAAAGCAATTGAAGGTTGTAATGTTTTCTGTATATCTTTATTCACAATCAAAGGCCCTATATATAGGGAAGAATACAACCATGAAAATAGGAAAAGATATACACATAATTATACAATGATTATCTCTAAATAACAAACACTATCTATTCCTAAAATATAGAAATATTATCGGCTGCTAAGAAAAAACAAATGTTTTTTTTTAAAATGAAATTAATAAAGAAAACAAATTGTTAAAGAAATATGTGTTTGTTTGTATATTTAAAACGTATTTTGTTAAATAATAATCGTGAAACAAAGAAATAGAAAAGTTAAGTAATTACACAAATAAAAATATTAAAAGAACTTTATAACTTACATAAACAACCCCTAAGCTATAAAAGGACCATAATACCCTTAGGCATAACTAGAAAAAAGTAACATGGTTAGTGTTAGGGGCCAAAAACCGTTATAGAATGCAATCTTGGGGTCTGATATGTTGAAAGATTCCTTTTTGGACTGAAGATGTTAAACTGGTTAAAACATAAGGGCCAAAATAGTAATTTACTCTTTTCTAAACTAGACCTACGCTCAGGGTACATCAAGTTCGAATGGCTCCCGAGGATGTTTATAAAACGGCGTTCCGTACGCACGAGGGTCATTACGAGTTTCTTGTTACACCGTTTGGTCTTACAAATGCTCCGGCCACGTTTCAAGCGTTAATGAATCATGTTTTCCGTCCATTGCTAAGGTACTCGTGATTTTTGACGACATGTTAGTTTATAGCCATGATGAGGGGCAACATACACAACATTTACGGCAAGTTTTAGCAAACATGAAAGAAAATCAATTATTCACTAAGGAATCTAAGTGTATTTTTGAGGGGTGAGCGGTTGAGTACTTGGGCCACATCATATCCATGGAATGAGTCAAGACGGACACGTCCAAGGTTGAGGCGGTCCAACAATGGCCACCTCCAAAAATAGTGAAGCAGCTTCACGGGTTCTTGTGGTTAGCCAGGTATTACCGACGCTTCATAAGGTCTTTTGGTATGAAAGCAAAGCCACTCACGGATTTGTTAAAAAAGACGCATTCCGTTGGGGAGAAGAGAGCAGTTCTGATGCAAGAACGTCACCTGGTCTCTTTTCTTATCACCAAAACAACAAGCTCTATCTGTTTACGAAAAGGAGCTTCTTGCAATCATGATGGTGGTAAAACAATGGCATTATTACCTAATTATGGGCCCGTTTCTTATACGCACCGATCAGAGCAGCCTCAAACATCTTTTATTGCAAAAGGTCACGACACCGTTAAAACATAAGTGGCTTGCCAAGCTCATGGGGTACGATTACACCATCAAATATAAGAAGGGTAAGGAAAATAATGTCGTTGATGCGTTGACGAGGGTCCAGGGTGTCACCTTATTCACCACAGCGGTTTCTCAAATAGAACCCATTTTGTTGCAAAGGGTTCTCAATAGTCAAATAAAAGATGTACAAGTCCAAAGTTGTATTCAAAAACTACAAGAAGGTGGACAATTACCAAAGCTAACATGGAATGGTAAGTGGGTATCAAGAAGGAACCGTATGGTGGTAGGGGATGACCTCAGCTAAGAAATGAAATTATTAAATTTGTGTCACGAATCACCTATAGGGGGCACTCAGGTGTAAAGGCCACGGTACAAAGAGTCAAAGGGTTTTTTATTGGAAGGGAATCTCGAAGGGGTTCGACAATTAGTGAGGAACTATGCCGTATGCATGACAGCTAAACACGAGAACATAGCGTCGCCCGGTCTGTTGCAACCATTACCCATCCCCGATGCCATCTTTGTCGATATCTCAAAAGAGGGTTACCAAATGTTAAAGGTAAGGATACAATATTTGTGGTGGTGGACCGATTGACCAAGTATAGCCATTTCATGATACTCGGTCATCCATTCTCTGCTAAGGAGGTAGCACAGACATTCCTCAATAATGTTTATAAATTACACGGCTGCCCCAGTTCTATAATTTCGGACCGTGATCCAATATTTTTAAGCTCATCTTGGAAGGAATTTTTGAACTTACAAGGTGTCGTTGCTAACTTGTCAACGGCATACCACCCCCAGACAGACGGCCAAACGGAGGTGGTTAACCGATGTTTGGAAAGCTATTTGAGGTGTATGGAGAAGGAGCGACCCCACACGTGGGTTAAATGGGTTTCGTTAGCCGAATGGTGGTATTATACTACATTTCACTCTTCCTTGGGTAAGTCGCCTTTCGAGGCTTTGTATGGGTTTCCCCCACCTTTACACATTCCATACATTCCCAAGGATACAACGGACAAGGATATAAACGAGTTTATGCAGGATCGAGAGGGAGTGGTAAAGTTACTAAAGGAGTCCTTACAGAATGCACAGAACCGAATGAAGCAACAGTCGGACAAACATCGGACTGAGAGAGAGAGTTCGAGACGGGTATGTGGGTTTACACCTTAAGCTCCAACCATACATGCAAAATACTCAAGGGTTCACAAGCATTCAAAGCTCACACCAAAATACTTTGGTCCCTTCTTGATCGTGGAAAAAGTGGGGAAGGTAGCTTATAGGTTGGACTTACCGGATGAGGCACAAATTCACCCGGTTTTTCATGTCGCATTGCTTAAATATTCAGGTGGGCCACAGGATAAAAATAGTGCCAATTCCAACTGATGCGCGATTTCGTTTACAGATAACTTTCTTTTCTCTTACCCTATCACATACAGAAAACTATGATAATTATACTGAATTTGGATCACATTCGGGTACAACAGACAAATTTGTATCATCGGATCTCACAGGGGACCAAAATCCAGGACTGTAGTCCCGGGTTTTCGGTTTGTTGGGCTTATTTGATTTGAAGTTTTTTTTTTTTTTTTTTTTTTTTACCAAAAGCATAATCGAACCAAATTCAGGTATTAATAAAACTTAAACAACAAGCACTATTTGTTATTCGGTTTACAGATAACTTTCTTTTTTTTTATAATGACTGATTTGGGTTTCCATTTTCCTGAAGTATTAAAAAAAAGGTAAATTGAGCAATAATACCTGCAGCAAGAAAAGAAGTCAGAATTGTTCTCCTTCCCTCAATTTCGGAAAATGGCGCATTTGTACTGACAGAGGCTGATGATGATGATGAAATGTTACATGCTAATGCAAACCTAATTTTATGGGGCAATCCCTTCCCTGCAACAAAAGCTTGAGAAATGAGATGAAATAATAACAATAATATACAAATGAGTTGAAAATTGATTACTGCAAGTAGTAACGGATGAGGAGGAGGAGGAGGAGGGAAGGAACGATGGTTTGTGAGGGTAGAGAGAGAGTTCCATGACGGACGGCACTTGTGAACACACAAACTCACATCTCCTTTGGCTTATGCGCACATTTTGGATAGTGCTGTGGCCTGTGAATATCATCCACATTTCCCATTGACTCACGATTTTTTTAGGGAGGGGTGTGTGAGGTAATGGAGTCAACGATATAATAATAAACTAGAGGGGCAATCTTGACCCAAAGCCTTCCAAATGGGTCAGTTTTGGTTGCTTTTAAAATTATATGGGTTGGTTTGGGTAAGATATTTTAACTGAATGGGTCACAATGGGTCATTTGAAATTCCATCTTGTTATTTTCCGGTCAAAGCGGTCGACAACATTAAAGAAATGGGTCGATGTGGGTTAGTGTCTTAAAGAAACAGGGCAGGTTTCGGATCAGAATAGGTTTCGAGCCGGCACAAGTATCCGCACGAGACGGGTTACGGCACGAAACGGGTTTTGGATCGGAACGGGTTCTATTCAAATTGAGTTTCGAGCCAAGATGGGTTTCGACATGACGCAGGTTTTGGATCGGAACAGGGTCGGTTCGGGTCGGGTTTCGGGCCGACACGGGTTTCTGCACAGGACGGGTTTCGGATCGCAACGGGTTTTGGGTCGTTTCGACGTGTACCGTTTCGACACGAACCGTTTTGACCGGTACCATTCCGAATCGAACCGTTTCGACGCGAACCGTTTCAACCAGTACCGTTTCGAATCGAACCGTTTCGACGCGTACCGTATCGACGCGAACTGTTTCGACGCAAAACGTTTTGACCAATACCGTTTGGGTGACCCACTTGGAAGGAATCATAAATGCTTCGGTATATATGTGTATCAATAGAATTTCAGCTTTAATATCATCTGTTTGCGTTAATTTCACACAGACTTACGCTCGCTAGCTTGATTGAATTGCATTTGTGGTGTTTGAAAAGGTATATTCTTAATTTTGTATTGTGAATTTTAGTCTGTTTGTTCTTAATCAGTTTAAATATCATATTCTTGTTAGTTGTTACTGTTATAAATTTGTGTAAACCTAATTTTATAGTAGAAAAATATGAATAAATGGAAGATTCTTAATATTATGTGATATGAATTTTGTTGCGTATAATCTACGGTTGTTCCATGTTAATTTTGTTCTCCAAAATTATAAGAATTTGATCAATTCTAAGGTTGAAAATTGGGTCAATTCAATTGTCCTCAAATTTCAAAATTTAGGGTCTACTTTATGATTACAGAACAAAATAATATTCAACTTTTTAGGCTCAGTTCCTAAAATTCTTCGAAATTTTAACCGAATATGAAGTTTGAATGCTATGAAATAATCGTAAATTTTAGCTTGAATGCTATGAAATAAATTTTATACACATAGAATTTAAAAAAAAAACACATATTTTTAACCAACCCGACCCGACCTGACCCGAAACCCGTTCAGACCCGAACCCGCTCCGACCCGAAACCCGTTTCGACCCGAACCCGTTTTGACCCATGACCCGACCCGACCCAACCCGTTTGCCAGGTTCTAAATGCAAAAAAAAACCTTCTGATGGACACCAGCATCTCCATAACTATAATTCTCATTAGTGAGTTATTTTCTTAATAGAATGCTTAGTTTTATGATGGAACATATCAACTTTTCGGAGGCGTTTTAGCGTTTGGATGTGCTTTAAGAGAGTGATTATGTCATTTAATTAAATCATAACCGGAAAATCAATTGCAGTAACTCTGTTATAAGATAGAGTGTTTTGACCTTTGTTGATGTTTTTTTTTTTTTGGTTTTCAACTTACTGATATACTGATTATAATATTTGATAAGAGAGTTTTTCAACAAGATTTTGATTCTACAATTGCTTATATCAACCATGAATGAAAACAAAGATCAAAGGTAAATCTACTCTAAATATGATGTTGCTTTCAATATAGATCAGTATGAATGGGTTGATTTGGGATGTGTTTGATTCTTAACGGGACAAGCGAAACTGGGTCAAAAGTCGTTTCTCCAAATTTTGTGGTTTCTTGATATGATTGTTTTTGTTTTATCATGTTCTTGGGGGGATCTCAGGTACAGAAAGAAAGAAGCTTGATTCGCAATGGCGCCGCTTATAAACAGGTTCCCTTTTGTTGCTAATCATTTGAAGCGAATGATAACCAAGCTTAATGCAAACGAAGAAAAGCACGTTATAAAATCATGGTCTCGAGCATCTATGATTATTCCCGAAATGGTTGGCCATCGTATCGCTATTCATAATGGTAAGAAACATCGCCGGATTCAGATCAAGGATGTTATGGTAGGACACAAGTTGGGAGAGTTTGCACCTACACGAGCGCGTAAACCACAAAAGCAACAAAATGTGAAGAAGCCGGGGAAGAAGAAGTGATCAGGTTTTAAGATAATTATGGCCAGAACAAGGTTTGGTCACAACAGATCAAGATTTATAGTTGTTAAGCTCTACTTTTGTCAACTGAAACTTGTTACGTTGTGTATTACATTTTAGTTTATCGAGTATTTTGTGGATGACTGAGGATGTTAGAATTCTGGGATTATGCTTCGGATTGACAGTTTATTTCATAATCGTTCCATTGAAATTGATGGTATTTTTGAACTTGCTTTGATTTTAACACGAACGCGACGCAAAAATAATCATTTGTTGAGTTGGCCTGTTTGGTAAACATGTTGTGTTCGGGCTGTATTAAAATTAAACAAGTTGACCCATCGACCAGTTAGTGAACCGCCAACCCATTTACCATGATTACAACTCATTTGCAACCTGCCAACCCGTTTTGACCCGGCAACCATATAGATAAACAGGTTACACGTATAGATAAATGTGTTCGGGTGTTGACAAACCTAACTCATCCCAACCCAAGTTCGCATGTTTGCTCTTTTTCAAGTGACGTATTGTTAACTCCGCCGCAACGCGCGGGTTTCCCACTAGTATATATAAGTGGAAGTGTGTTATGTGAGTGCAAATACAATTGGTTACACCAAATTGTGAGACAAACCCCCAAACATTGGTTACACCAAATTGTGAGACAAACCCCCAAACCACCACGCCATCACCTTCGATCGGACCTCATTCCACGCCGAATCTCGGTGGCAACGGGACAGGTTTAGGTAATCCCAACCCCAAGCCCGATTAGCTAAGCTTATCCCAACCCGTCTCAAAATCCGCCGGGTTTCTAACTGGTAATTACCCGTCAGGTATCGGGTATACACACAGGTTTTGGGTAAACCCGTTAAGTTAAAAAAAACATAATTGAATCATTGCATCCTACTGTGATGTTTGATTATTTATATGTGAATAGAATGAATCATTATTTTATACTAAACAAAAAAATAAAAAAAATAACAAAACATAATTTACTAAAAACGATAAGAATATAATTGCCTTTCTAAATATATTAGAAATAATAATATATTAATTGTAAAAATTTAATAATAAAAATATTAATAATATATTTCTTTCCATTCCTTGAAGGAATTGAAAAAAAAACATTCTCTTACCAATAAAAAATAATTATATTTGAAAGAAGTTACATTCCTTGTGCAATGCTCCATTCCATTACCATTTATTATCAAATATGTTTATTTTTATTCCATCCGAATGATACATTCTATTCTATTAACTATTCTTTCATATCAAACGCTACCTTAGTGTCCATCATTGTTTTTATTTTAATCTTACTCACAAATATTTATTTTTTTATCTTTTTTTACAATAACCTCGCCATAATAACGAGTGTTTTTTTATCTTTAATATGAGTGTCATATTGTTATACTTATGTAGAGAAAAAAATTATGTTTCGATTGGATGTTTTAGTCCATGGCATTTTTTCTATGTTCATACAATGGTGTTTTAGTTGAATGTGATTCAAGGCATTGTGTTTTACAGTAAAACACCATGACGTAAATAAGACACCATAGCATTGCAAATAATGAATTATGATTCAAGTCATGGTGTGTTAACATCTAGAGTATGTAACATTGTATTGTGATTACAGTCATGGTGTTTTAACATCTGGAATAGCAATAGAATCATTCTAAATGTTTAAAACACCACGACTATATTATGATTCAATTCATGGTGTTTTTGGAATCTGTATGGTGTTTTATACCAGCCAAAATAACAAAAATCATTACAGATGTTAGAACACCATGGTTGTATTACGATTCAAGTTGTGGTGTTTTCTAGAATTCGTATGGTGTTTTATACAAACTGATGATGAATTCCTAAAATAATTGATGTCGTTTTCCATAAAACAATATGTTAATGAAAACCAAAATACCACAAACTAAACCTAAGGATCTCGATTAGAAGATGATGAAGAAGATACAAGTAATTGTTCGTACTGAGATAATCTGGCTAATCTCTTATGTTCAACCAGAAAAAAAAAATCAAAATTCGAATTCCCTTAAAAAACTCCTTAAAAACGGTTACAAAGATGTTATCTTTAATTAGGATTATTAGTAAAATTACCATTATAGCCTTAAACTAATAAAATGGATAGGGACATGTGTCATCACCAGAATCTTTCTTACCCTTCTCACACTTTTAGTCTTTTTTACAGGATCCTCTACATATATATATATATATATAAAGCAACTGTTGCGATTTTTAAAACTAAAAAAAATAGGTATAGATACAGTGATTATAATGCAGAGTGAAAACAATGATTTTTAGACATTTACCAAAATTTTTAAAAATTGAGGAATGGATTGAAAGCTGATGTGAATGCTCTAAGAGTATTCACAATGGTTTCTCTATATATTTGTGAGTGAGTTACTTATACTATAAGGAATGGTTGTGAGTGAAGGAGAGTGAAAATGTTACAGTTCATCTGTAAATATAGTAGAAACACTGTTCACCCCTATAAGTTTTTAAATATTTTTGAAAATGGTTGCGAGTGGAGTAGAGTGTAGTGATAAAGGTATAACAATATTCTTTAATTGAAAAAGAGATAGAAAAACTTATGAGCTTTTAGTGTAATTATAAACATGGGGATAAGGAATTCAATATGGGTGTGAGCATTCACATCCCATTTTGCATTTTTATGTTAGTGAGTTCTCCATATTATAAAAAAGTGATTGTGAGTGGAGAAGAGATTAAATTTACTGTTCATCTGTATATATGGGGGACATTGTTCACTTCTATTAATTTTCTAATAATTTTTTTAAAGTAGTTGTGAGTGGATAGGAGAGAAAATGTAATGATAAAAGTATAAAAAGTATTATTTATTTGAAAAAAGAGATAGAAAACGTAGTGATTTTTAGTGTAATTATAGAAATGAAGATGAGGAAGGGATGTGAATGCTCTAAGATCTTCGATTTAAATTTCTTTAAATTTAAGATTCAAATTAATAATTCTGTAGATTATCATAATATTTTTTATTTCTATATCTATTTAACTAGAGATGCAAATGAATCGAACCTTCATGAGGCGTTCGACGGAAAGTTTGTTTAATAAAGAAAGAACACGACCAAGAAATTTTGTTCATTTATTTAAATGAACGAACATGAACAGAGACCGATTTCGTTCATTTATGTTTGTGAATGTGGCTTGTCCTTGTTTATGCATATTGTAAAATCAATGATCATAAAATTCATATTTGAATTGAATTAGAACTTTTTTTTTAAATTGCTTTAGCTATGAGTATGGCTATAAACGAACCAAATGTTTACCGAATAATTCCTGAACTGTTCGGCGGGAAATTCATTTACATTCATTTGTTTACTTAATGAACGGATATGAACAAAAATTTATGTTCGGTTAGTTAAATGAACGAACACGAACAAATGCCTTGTTCGTAAACGTTCGGTAATGTGTTCGTGAACATTCGTTCATGTTCGTTTATTTATGTTGTTCATTAAAGATTTTTTTAGCATTTGTGTATTTTATCCAAACTTTTTATATTTTTTAATTCTTATTTATCTTATTACCCAAATAAATAATATAAGGAAACCCTATCTCCATCTTGTTTATGCACCATTCTACTTTTTTACTCATTATTCACATTGAAAAATATTATCGACCTTCGTTGTGTTCAACAATAAGGGCTTCAAGGTCTAGTGCCACTCTTTCTCTCTCTCTCTCACCATCCACTGTTAGCCACCGCTGTCCTCGTCGATTTTATATGTGTTTGTTTGTGTTCGTGAACACGTTCCTTTCCTTAATGAACGGACACAAATAGAAAATCTGGTTAGGTAAGTGTTCATGAACTGTTCGTGAACACATTATATCCTTAACGAACGAACACGAACAATGCCTTGTTTGTGTTCGTTCAGTTCATTTACAGCCCTAGCTATGAGCTTACATCTTAGTGATAATTATCGAGTCTACACAATTCAAATCAGTATTTACAGCCATAACTATTGGAACAAAGTTGCGATTCAATCTAACTAGTAGGATTTCTGCGCGTTTAGCTGCTGTAAAATCCGCCAAAAATGGATCCAAGAAAAACCCGAACCATTGTAAAACCATATCCTAAACGAAATAAATAAAATACGAATATCTTCATTATTTTTAATTAACATAAATATTTATGGGTTAAAAATATAACTTTCAGGTTAAATACAGTTAATTTTTATAAACAATATCCGATTAGTTTCGTTAGTTATATAAAGGAAATGGCTAACGAGTTTTGAAATTAAAGGTTAATGTGGTTATACAACTAGAGGGGCTAAACTGCTAGAATATCAAAGATAAAGTACAATGGTTTAAATGGTCAAGTTTTAAAATAAAAAGTAAATAAAAATATTGGAACCAGCGGGACTCGAACCCGGGTTCCCTCGTTCAACTAACAACACACGCACCACTAGACTAAGTCTAGCTTGGTGTTATATCCGAATGCATAATCCTTTTAACTACACATTGTGTTGGTAAGTTGAGGGGCCTTAGTGTAAAGTGTTGAAAGTTGTTTAAATGGAAAACAAAGCAAAGAAAACGCAGGGGTCGGGTTTCAAACCTGGAACCCAACGTTCCACATATAGTGCACAAACTAGCTGAGCCCCACAACCTTTTCTGTTTTAACCCGCTTCGAATTATTGCCCGAGGAGGGGCTCGCACCTGGTTAGCTAGTTGGTGAGGTAATAGCTTACCAAGGCTTAAACTCAACCTGAAACACGTTGATACTCCTCCTTTAACCTCCAGTGCAAACCATGACCCTCCAAACCCGACCCGAATGTTTCTCCGGTATACACGACCGTTTGACTTCATTCCAGTGCCATTTGGTTCAATTTTTTTATGGCAAGTAAAGATCCCTATCAATGAATCATCCACTAACAATCCATAATTAACACCATTAGATCGAATTTATACTCCATTAAAGCATCCTTATTATTATCAAGCACACAATTGGGTTCTCTATCAAAACAAGAAATTGGTTTGTAAAACTTGTACTCGCTGAACTCTTGACACTTTATACACCAAACCCCACTGAGATTTCCTCATTTCATCAACCATGTATGAATCGCGCTTTCTATGGAAGGGTATATGTTCCATCTTTGCTCTTCTTGTGCATAATTTAAGCATTTGGCACAACAATATATAATCAGCTAAACATTTATTTGAGATTTACCATTTATATTTTACCAAAGATTAGTGTAATTATAAAATGGGGAAATTGTGGACTCGCAGAACTATAGATAATGTGATCATATTCTACTTTGACAAGTGAGATATAGGACAATTAATAAAAAGAATTGAATATTTACCTATGTTAGGTTGTCGGTGTAAAACGTAATTGCTCGATCTTGAGAGATTAGCTTTGTGTAAAACGTAATTGGTATTGATTATGTTCTACTAACCTTATCATGCTCAAGATGGGAATTTACTTAAATTGCATCATTAATAATATTTTATAGTTGCAGCATCATTATTTTGCTTCATAATTTCTCTTACTTAAACTAATAATTTTTCTTTTTCTATTGGAAGTAATAGGTAAAACATGACTGTACTTTGCAATAATAATGGCCATTGTTTGTAACATCTCAACCATCTTCAGAAAATAAATTCAACAATTCATCAATACATCAAGGTACTTAGTTCTGGTTGGCCGTGTATTGTTACAAAGTCAAAGGCCTATATTATAGTGCACATTGTTTTGGTATTTAGGGGAGAAACAAGGCTTATGGAGTGATGTATAATATGTATGGGCTTAATTTCTGACATCTTTACTTTTTACTAGGCTGTTTTGGGTTGTGCTTGATCCCAAATAAGTTAGATGGGTCAAGCTAAAGATTGGTTAGCACAAATGAGAGTGAGTCAAGCGGGTTGGAAGTCATCCATAGGATATATAATGCACTTAAATCATTTTCTATTTGTAGATTTAGAGTATTACAATAATAATATTGTTTTTATAATCATCATAAACTAATATCATCCTTCACAAAATATTGTTTAAATGATGCACTTGATTTGAGTTTTGTCATATATATTTTTTCTCAAAAAAAATGTTTAATGATGCACTTGATTTTTGTTTAGTTATTTATATTTTTTCTAATGTTTTAACAGGACATGTGGGAAATGATACGTAAATTCTTGCTATATCCCCTGATGCGTGTGTAGCATGATATGTTTTTAGTTATCTTTTAAGCCCTTTTTAACACTTTAGTCAAGTTTTAAATTTATAAACACGATATTCTACTAACACTAAACACACATATGGGCAAGTGCACCCATCGTGAGCGTAGTATAGCGTTGGTAAGATACCGATGTCGTCCAAGGACACAAGAGCTTTTAGTACCCGTTTATCCTCAACGTCTAATCAAATCAAAATTTTAGAAAAGGTTTTAAACATGAAAATAAAAACTAAAAATGCTGAAAAATAAAATAAAATAAAAATAGATAGACAAGATGAATCACTTGGATCTGACTCGCCTTTAGTGTAACCTTTGATGATTTTCCGCACTTTTGCACTTTTTAAGAGATTATCTTAGTTATAGTAGTAGGCCCCTCTTTTGAAGGTGACGTTACCCTCAACCCAGTAGTTTGAGTCAGCAAGGATACAATCCTAAAAGGTCAGAATATTGAAAGATAATTAATTAAGTTATTAATGCGTAATGTGGTAGGCCCCTCTTTTGAAGGTGTGTTACCCTCGGCTAAGTGGTTTGAGTCAGCAGGGATACAATCCCAAGTAGCCGGGTTAATGTATTAATAGTAGTTTATATATGAGGGGATCAAGCCATTCGCACCCCCGCCATCCAATACCAGTGGGTATTGAAGGAGGTCCTAGTAAGTGTAGGATCGTTTTCAGACCCGAATGAGTCGATCAGAAGAGTTTTACTCAGAATGAAAGGCGGAAACAGACATTCTGAGGTCAATTCAGCAAGATATACACTTTAACTGTCGATATTATTGATTAGATGACGTTTTACAGCGAGACGACACTTCGGCAGCACTTCGTGGCTCAACCGGAAAGAATTCTAACTCACTCAAGTGAAATCAGGACATGGCTATATATAGGGGATGTGATTCCGCTTGAACATGCTCAAGCGAAATCATGTTCCAAGCGAGATAAGGTTCAAGCGGAATTACTTATGTGATTTCGCTTGAACAAGACATGTTCATTTCAAGCGGAATCACATAAGGTAATTTCGCTTGAACTTGCCACTTACCCTATATTTGACATATTTCTCGTATTTCGTGCCCTGATCTATCTAAATACATACAAGACTCGATACAAGACGAAGTCGACAAACGCATGCACCAACAGACTCCCCCTCGAATGTTGACGAGTCTTCGCATCTTCAGTCTTTATCAGTCCTCTCGAACTCTTTGAAGTATCTGACGCTGTAAGCATCCTCAAATCTCTCTCTTCTCTTGATCTCTAGGATCTCTGGCTCTTACCATCAGCACCAACAGATTCCTCTCCTCGAATATTGATAACCTCCAGAATCTGAGTCTTGCTCTTGAGCTTTTTAAATCTCTTGATCAGATCTCTTGATTCCTTAAGTTCATCAGCATCAGCAGTTCCAGAATCGTAACCTGGCTCAATTCCAGCTCAGGATCGAAACCTGGCTTACCTGCACAATCTCTACCTCACAATAAATTTTACAATTTGATAAATTTATACTCTGCTTACCACTTTGTAAAACAAATCTTAGAATGATCTAACATTTAGTCTCTGATGAACCACATGTAGGAATATCGTTTTTATTTCAAAAACTTTTCTCATTTCATTTCAAAAACATTTCAAACAATTTCACCTAAACCATTTGTTCATCATGTCTAGCACTCGGAATTTTGAAAATCAGCTCTCCAACACCAGTTGTTGAAAATCTTTTTGTATTTTTCAAAAATTTATGCTAAAACACTCCGAAAATCTTTTTGGATTTTTGAATGAAATGAAATGCAATGCAGTAAAGAAATATATACAGACAATATTTTTGTGAGTTTGTGTAAGAGGATCATATCAGTTTATGACAAGTCACAAGTACCGTTGAGCTTAATTACACATTAAGAATTAAACAATTCACTTAGATTTCCGATATACTGATCCACTTAAATTTTCACACAAATTTCAACTGATTCAGGATATGAGTTAGGTGTATTAAGAACTTAAACTCATTCACGTGTCCCACCTCTTGAATATACTCCCGTATCCAGATCCTAATATTCAGTCTTACAGGTGAGTATACCACAGATGATATCTGTAAGGGGTTATAAATTATGTAACAGTACGAAACCGTGAGAGCTCAGGTCAGAACTACCGTTCAGCAGAGAGATCACGACTCGACTTTTGGTGTGTCCCCTTTAGAGGATCTTTTTTACAACAGCATTGATTAGCAATTTTATTGTCTTCATCATTTTATGCTGAGGGCGGCGCTATATTTCAAGCAAGCAGAAAGTATTCTCCAGGGACTAGGCCATTGCTTCCGCAAAATTAGAAGTCCCGGGATAATACCCCAGATATCACTGAGCATAAAGACCTAGTATCTCAGAAAGAGGGACCTTTCAAACGAGATTTCAGGGGTTACCTATATATCCAAGTAGTGTTCCCCACGAAATAAGCAAGTTTGAATTTAAGTTTATATCCCGAAAAAGTTTACTAAATGTGTAAAAACCTATCGGTATATCATCAGTGAGACCGTTTAACGCTATTTAAACAATACATTTCTTTAGCATACTGTAACTGTCTTCTGATGTACTATCATTTCCTCTTCTTTGACACAAAAACTCATTTTTCATTTTATCATGTTTTTGTCTTTTTCAAATTTTCAAATGTTTTTGGATTTTTCTGAAAATATCTACTCCCCCTAAAATTCAAACACATTTAAAGAAATTTGAAAACAAACTGTACAAGTAAATTGACAACCGATATCGAATCGCTTCAATTCGCCATTCACTTGGCATAAACAATCAGAACTCCCCCTCACAACAAACTATTTTCCCATTGTGATTTCAAAACACTTAAGTTTGTTTTAATCAAATGGTTTTTCCGGAAAATAAGTTTTGTTGATTGATTTTACCACTTATAGGTTAGGGGTTTGGTTCATCACATTGTTATTTAAGCACTTGTAAGATTAGTCCAATCAAGTTCAACCTAATGACCTTGATTAACCAACTTATAAGATCATAATCTCTTTTTCAACCACATGACTTACCAACCAAATACCTTATGTAGGTTGAATTCTCAAGATGCCGATACCTACTCCTCACTTACCAACTTGGGAGTTCCGGCAAGTCATACTAGTGACCAATTTTCAATTTTTCAACAAACAATAAAAGAATAATGCCGATTCCTGCTCCGCGATTACCAACTTGGGAGCTCCGGTGTGACAACCCGCACTAAACCAGGTATCCGTACGACTTAATTAGTAATTAATTACTGCTGAATTACTGTGCTTACTTGAACTTGTGAATAAACTGCTACTTGAATACTGATACATGTACTTACTTGCATCATACTTGCTTGCTGTCACTACATTACTTACATGACTGAACCTTAGTGACAAACATGATGCACAAAAAGCACAGTAGCACAATACACGGATAACCTATTGAACATGCTGATAAAGCCAGCATCAGGCAAACACTGCCTCTAAGGCCTATACGAGCCAGAAACGTTTTGCTACACTAGTAGTGAGTGTAGGGATATAAGGGTTGTGGAACTGCGTCTCTAGGAATAAGTCACAATGACTGGATGTGCCTAAAACGTACTCTAAGTACAAAACTCAGCACTTTACATAATAATTCAGCTTATAGCTACTAATAAAGTGCCAAAACATGAGAAAAATATTACTAGACAGTTTCCAAAGTGTCAGAAATGAGTAGTGTCACTAAAAAGAGTAATAACGACACTTTAAAGCTTTGTTAACGCTTTAACGGATTACTATCCAACCAAACAACCGGACTTTACCCGAAACATGAAAATATTGTTATTTTCATTATTTATCTTTTTCTGAGCCAGTTAGGGTCCCCGTATGCCCTAACACCCATTGTAACACACTATACACAAGTAACCAAGTTAAACACTTAACTAACTTGGTTTAACCTAACTAATACTTAACCTATGGTTGAAATGGAATCGGATTAGACCCCCCCCCCCCAACCGAAATCGTCCCCTAGGGGACACCCTTGTACTTGATAGATTGTCATAATCTAATTATGTTTAATATCTAGCTTACATAAGATCTATTGGGTAATACCCTTGTTAATTGTCTATAAGTTAGATGCAAGACCCAACATAACTCACACACTTAACAACATCACACAAACTCTCTCCTCTCTTGCTCTCCACACTCACGGCCGAACACCCCTTGGGACACCCCATCCATCTTCGATTTTGATCTTCACATTCCATCATCATACAAGCATCAAGGGCCGTATACAAGGAGTCTTGGAGCAAGCGGAACGCGAAGGACCTCTCTACTTAGCTTTTATCCACCTCTTTTGCGCATAGATTCTTCCATAGCCTCGAGCTAGAGGTATAATGCTTAAAACTCGTTCTTGAACTAATCTAAGGTGGTTAATAAGATGTATGATGATTAAAACTCGGAATCTTGCATTTTGAAGCATTAAAGTTTACTAAAAACACTAAAAATGGTGGTTAATAACTCATATGTTGTGTAAATGATGTAGTATTCGAAATGTATGATTATTTAGGCCCGATCTATGATGTGGTAGCTCGGATCATCGTTTAACCCGGTTTGGTAAGATCATGGATCTTAACATAAGCTTGTTTTGAATAATACAAGGGTTGAAAGGTGAAACTCTACCACACGCGAATCATGAACTTGTGTAAAAGAGTTTTACTTGTGACATTGTGTTTAAAAACTAGCAGATCTACGTATCTGCAAGTGGTATTTTCAAAGAACCACGCATCAAAGAAATCATGTATTTTAAAAGATAGATCTTACACTAACAAGCACGATTTTTATAAACCACAAGTGTGTAAACACTTGTGAAATGAAAAGATCCGACAAAATAACAGTTTTTGAAAAAGATGACGGAAAGTTGTAAAAATGGATTTTCTCTAAAAACAAGGTTTTTACAAGATCAAATTACCTTATATGAAGATCTACTAAATTTAAGGGGATATATACCACAGTTTTGGGAAAACTACAAGTTCATGTAATTTTTGGCAATTTACACATATGTTGATTAGTTGTTGTGAGAAAAGTTGTTCTGATCAAATAAAGAAAATTGTTGAGTTGATTTGTTAAAGAAAATGATACGCTTGAAAGCGTGGCCACCTCCAGTTATAGAGGAAACTCTGGCGAAATTTTTCTAAAAACCTAACACTTAGAACTATTTACACTACAAGTGTTAGAATTATTTTTGACATGTTTTCGAAATATAAATTTCGCCATGGCTTTATTTACTAAATATTCGGAGGTGGGATTTTCACAAAATTTAACGTGATAAATATATATTTTCACACACTGTTTATGATTATTTTGTGAAAATACATAGATATTATTTTTAGAGTAAAAATAATATTTACGAACATTAACGATCCCAAAATAATACGAACGCTTTCACCATAAATATATAAGTTACACCGGTGATTATATTACCACTCGATTGTTAAACGTAACTTACGCACTTACGGAAATATTTATGAACGCACATGTATTGAATCCCCCATCCTTGGGAAGGAAATTAATTACCAAGTATTTACAAAACGTAAACACGAAATAGTTGTCTAACTATTTCCCAAAAACATAAACCATGAAGCTAAGGCACGGCCGTCCGTCTAATAGAATTAGTACGTGTAGGTCGTCACACAGCTGCGTGAGCAGGAGATACTTGGTAGAGACGCTTCACTGTGAGTTCATGTCCCCCTTTTCTCTTAACTGTTTTCAGTTTTTAACTGCGGGGGTGAAATACATGTTACTATGATTACGAGTACTTTATACATGGTATGGTTAGCGTAAGGAGGTTTACTACCTAGATCATGTGAGTGGGTAGGAGCAATATGAGGCCATTAGTCCTCATGGCAGGACCGAGGGACAGGAGCGGTAGATCTATCTGGGTGTAGCGAGCCCAGCCCCAGGCCAAACTAGAAACGGACCTTGGGGTGACTTTGTCCACATACTAATGCCGTGGCGAAATCTGCTAGGTTTGAGTCTCCCTATTTGCACTTCACATATATCAGTGGCCTTGCAAACCATTGGTGATCTCAATTCCCTTATTTGCTACATACCAAGACTATTTTTATACTCACAAAGGTTTACTTACTCACTTACACATGAACTCGCTCAACATTATTGTTGATTTTTCAACTTACATGTATTTCAGGAAATTAAAGATCTGGCGCGGTATGTTATGTTTTCCCGCTGCATATGGGTTCCAAGGTCATCCGGGTTTAGGAAATGTGACTTTTTCCTGGACGAGTCACAAATCTTAAACTGCGTTTATTTCATGTTGACGGTTATGTTCTTAAAGACAATGATTTATGTTATGAGGTTGTAAGTCCCTAAGACAATGTTATGTTACTCTGGTTTTAAAACTTAATCAAATGGATGATCTTGCATGATTTTATTTCATATAGCTTTGTTATGGTTAAGCTATGGTATTAAGAAGTCACACCAAATTAACCACGCTTCCGCAAAGCCAGGGTGTGACATCCGGCAAATCCAGGATTTTACTGTTCATAGTAAGTACCATCCCAGTCACAAACCAGGGATGATACTTTACCTTGCTTCTTTGTCTTCTTCTCGTAAAATTCCTTGACTCCCTTTACCTTCCTGTCAACCATTTTTCCAAACATGTTATGAACTTTGGAATTAAAGGCTTTCTCAATATCAAACTCTTTCTTTTCTGAGAAAAATTGGTTTGAAATCTCAACTTTACCAATTTTCTTCTTAAAATTTTCAGCCCGAAGTGGTGGAAAATTCACATCATCCACAGTCGGCACTGACTTTTCACTTTTTGATTCAATTTGTGGCTCCTCTGATTTTGTGGAATCAGATTCATCGCCAGAAGATAGCTCTTCTGATTTTGACGAATCAGAATCATTGCTAGAACTACCATCAAATTTCTTAACAACCCATTTCTGGTTGTCAAGGTTAGCCCTTTTCTTGTAAAATCTGCTTGAACATTCACCAATCTCAAACGTTGAATTTTTGAAAAGTTTTGTTCTATCAATTGGTGGTTCAAACTTAACTTCTTTATCTTTCAGTTTACGAGAAACTCCCTGTTTTGATTTTACTGCCTTGGAACAATTTTTGGCAATATGTCCAATAGTGTTGCATTGGAAACAAGTCCTCGTTTCTTTCATCTGACCAGCAGTCTTCATCTCTTCTTGCTTCTTCGCAAGGAATTCTTTGTTTGACTGGTTTCTGAATAGATTTTCTTTCTCTTCTTCAGATGATATACCTGAAACAAATATCATTTTTGATTTAAAATCTCTAATATATTTTTCATTTTTATGATTTTCTGGTGGAATAAAACCTAATCCTTTCTTTTTGTAATTACCCTTATGGTTTGGTTTCTTGTGAAAACCAGAACCAGAACTGTAACCCTTTTTCTTGTTTTCTCTTTGTTTAACTCTTGAGGTGTAAGGTCTGGGTTTTTCAGAAAGATTTACATATTTTATTTCAGAAATATTAATTTCTGTTAGTTTGAAAACCTTTTTTATCATTTCAGGTTTAACACCTCTTATTGGAAATTCCTCATAAAAATATAATTTGTCAGAATCATTCAAAGTATATGCAACTTTAAACGTTTCTTCATTCAAATTAGACTTTGATAACAGGAATTCTTTATTGTATACTCTTTTGCCCTGTTTGTCGGTTTGACTCGGAGTGCTGGACTCAGACTTTGACTCTGACATAGACTCCGACTTTGACTCCTCGGATTCATCTTTATCCAACACCTGATCGACCACTTTCTTTATTAACTCGGACTCATGATCAGTGTCAGACGACGTAAACGTGACATCAATATTTTCTGGCAAGTTAACTGTAAACTCCGACTCCCACTGTAAATTTGTTGCCTTTTCGACTCTTTCTGAATTTGGATTTCTCGGAGAATATCCATTTTCAAGCGGGGGTGGACACTTGTTGTAACTGAAACCTTGTTTCTTACCAGATGTCTTTTCTTTAGTATCCTTCTTCTTTTCTTTCTTCACAGGAGTCTTTTCTTCAGTAACTTTCTGTTCTTCAGTTACTTCATCATCTTCAAATGCCTTCATGCCTTCAACAGTTGGATAAATCCTGTCAATGACATAAGAAGTACATGAGTAACTTTTCAACAAACGATTAACTCTTTCAGTTTCAATTCTTTGTGTTTCAAGTTTTTGTTCAAGCACAGCACACTTCTAAATGTAATTGTTCACAACTTTCTGCTTTATCATGAAAGCTCCCTGAAGTGTCTTCATGGCTGTTGCTTGTTCTTCACTTGATTGATTGTACTGATTCATGGCCTTGTTCAGAACATCATAAGATTCTTTCAGCCTATTCATGTTATTCAACAATGTGTTGTTCTGTTTCTTTATAGCTTCACAATTTTCACAAATTACTGGACTCTTCTTTGCATCAACTTCTTCATCAACTTTGAACTTTGGAATATCTTTCATTTTTTTCTTTATCACTGGAACAACTTCATCTTCACTGCTGACTTGTGTTTTTACCTTTTTCTTTTTCTTTTTAGCTTTATCGTCATCACTATCACTTTCTGCTAACATTTTAAAATAATCTGCCATTCTTCTTGCATGATACTCTCTATCATCATCACTATCTTCTTCAACTCGAGCAACATACGCTTTGTGATTTGAATCTTTGTTTGGATCATAATCATCCCAATTGAAATTTGCCCCAGCTAAATCCTTCTGGTAACTTTTCATCATCTTGGTTTATCAGGCATGCTTTGCTATCAGCTGAGATATATTTGTCCCAATTGAATCCTTCTGTTGGCTCTTTGTCATCCTGATTCACCATACAAGCTCTCTTTGAAGATTCCTCGATTACTTTCCTACCATGTGCCACTTGTGGTTCTTGTTGTTGTTGTGCAACTTGATGATAGATGGCCTTCCGGTAGTAATCATTGTTGTTGTTGAATGGATTCTGAGCTCCACTTGCTTCACGGTTTTTGCACTCCCTCTTGAAGTGTCCTTTTTCCCTTCAACGAAAACAAGTGACTTTAGATTTATCAAAACCCAAAGTAGAAACATTAGCTTCACGTAAATCATCTCTTCCTGTGATCTGCTTAAATTTCTCAGCTCGTCTTAATACACTTGCCAAACACCATTTAATATCCATCAGTTCCATCTCTTCAGCATCGATCTGATCGTAATCCTCTTTTGTAAGCATTGGATTCCCGACCCGACCTGCAACAAAACTACCATATGATTCCAACACAGTTCCTAACAAAGACATGTGACTCTTAGCAATTTCTGCTGAATAATCCTCATCATTCTCCAGATTCAGTACAATATTGCATTGTAGCTTCTTGCCATTATTTGTTGTTGAAATGTTCGGATCAAAAGAGGGATATGACGAAAAACTTGTGTTGCTGTTTGATCCTTTGGAAGAACTTTCTGATGAATTTTTAGCATTGAAAGCTGTCTGAACTTTTGGTGACATGTTGGTTGTTTTATCATTCACCCCACCATTATAATAAAGTCCGATGTCTTGTTCACCATCGAAATCTTTCATCCTTGAAATCTTTCTCTGTTCCATCTCCTGAGCCTCAATCTTTTCAATGAACTTGCTTATTGTCAGATTGTTAAAACCTTTCTTGTTCCTCAACATCATGAGATATGTGCCCCAAGTCTCATATGACAATGCATCAGCTAGTTTTTCGATCAACTCTTCATTAGTTTTCTCGATGCTCAATCTCTTCATGTTGGCTAACAAATTGCAGTATCTTTCTATAATCTGTTTTGTGTTCTCATTTTTCAAACCACGAAATAAATCGAATTCCTTTTTCAAAAGTGATTTCTTGTTTTTAACCATTTCTTCGCTTCCATGAAACTTCAATCTTAACGCTTTCCAAATCGAATAAGAAGTTCCATTGTGTTGCAATAGAACCAATATGTCTTCTTTCACAGCTTGTTGTAATAGACTCAACATCATTTTCTCATCTTTGTATTTCTTTCTATCTACAGCACTCAGATCTTTAATAGCAATCTTTTCCTCATCATCATTCATCGGTCGAACATATTTCGTCTCAACACATTCCCAAGCATCTAAGTAGTTAGCTTGTACCCAATTCTCAAACCGTCCTTCCCAACCTTTATACTCCTCGATGTTCAAGAGTTTAGGCGGTTTTTGCATTGTCCCGGTTTCATTTTCCAACATCGTGTTCTGTGTAAGAGTAATGGGGTAACCGGGGTAGCGAATGCGTTGAAAAATTCCTCGTCCATGTTTCGGATTTTCAAAAATTATCGAACAGTCAGTTCAAGTGAAATAACACTTCAAACGAGATACCCTTCAAACGAAATAACCAAGTTCAAGCGGAAACACTCCTTTCAAGCGGAATAAGCACTTTCAAACGGAATCCCTTTTGACCTTTTCAAGCGAAATACCTATTGAAGCGGAATCACTGATTACGAACGATATAACTTCAAGCGGAATTACTAACTGAAGCGGAATAGCAAGTTTCAAGCGAAATAAGGTTGAAATTTCAAGCGGAATAACCGGTTCAAGCTGAATTACTAGCTAATTCCGTTTGAAGAGCTGCTGATGTCATCAATCTCGCATGGATTTCAAGCGGAATTACGAAATTTCTATGTTTTAGATCGAATTTGATTCTGAAACTTTCTAGGGTTTGTTAAAACACTAATGCGCACATTGTGTGAGAAATTTAGCCAATTTTAACCGTGAAAAGTTTTGAATTTAGAAAAAGAAGGTGTAGAAATAAGAATTTTCAGCTGAATTGGTAAGAACTCTTCTTCCTGAGCTCTGATACCACTTGTAGGATCGTTTTCATACACGAATGAGTCGATCAGAAGAGTTTTACTCAGAATGAAAGGCGGAAACAGACATTCTGAGGTCAATTCAGCAAGATATACACTTTAACTGTCAATATTATTGATTAGATGACGTTTTACAGCGAGACGACACTTCGGCAGCACTTCGTGGCTCAACCGAAAAGAATTCTAACTCACTCAAGCGAAATCAGGACATGGCTATATATAGGGGATGTGATTCCGCTTGAACATGCTCAAGCGAAATCATGTTCCAAGAGAGATAAGGTTCAAGCGGAATTACTTATGTGATTTCGCTTGAACAAGACATGTTCATTTCAAGCGGAATCACATAAGGTAATTTCGCTTAAACTTGCCACTTAACCTATATTTGACATATTTCTCGTATTTCGTGTCCTGATCTATCTAAATACATACAAGACTCAATACAAGACGAAGTCGACAGACGCATGCACCAACAGTAAGCTTGACCCAGGTCCTTGCAGGATCTATACACTGAACAAGGCAAGAACCTTACCAAACTATTCCCTTAACCCCCGACCAGGTAGCCAACATATCTCTATATAGGCCATAGAGATATGAATGGTGAAAATCTTTTATTTTATATAGACAGTAAAATAATGCCAAGACACCACGGACAAATGATAAGGAAGTTTCACCTTCAACATAAGATGTCACACCCCTTTCTAAAGCGGAAGCACGAGGTGTGATCCTGAAAGGTTCTCATTGCATACGAATGGTAAACATACTACATGCTCATAAAATATCTCCAAATGCCATTGATAATAAACATTCAAAACATAGTTTAGGATAAGTGTTTACTTCACACGACTAATAATTGTTCGAAAAGTTTACAACTTTATTTAAAAGACGAACATCAACGCTTTGATTCTTATATCACCACATAGGATGGAATATAATAACCAAATCCCACAAAATAGGCACAGGAGTCTTGACACAACATAGCTAAAATCATAAACGACATCCAGGAGCAAGAGTAAGACCGCACGTACATCCACTTTCGTTACCTGAAATACATGTGAGTTTTGGAAAATCGTCAACATAATGTTGGTGTGAATTCATGCAGATTTGTGAAAACATTTAAGCATTCGTTATGGAAAACATGGTATGTATTTGTATGAAATAATTATTTCTGTAAATATAAGGAATACGAGATCGCTAATGGTTAGCTAGGCCATTAACATGTGTAACGACATAGGAAGCATCCAAACCATAGGCATTTTTAGTTGTCGATTCACGACTAGAGACACAAAAGCACTGCTTGGTAAAAGAGTGGCCAAGAGTGTGGTTGCCTGAAACCCATTAGATCTAACCTTTTGTTCTGCGGTCTTGGTATGTAACTGATTAATGGTGCTTATGGCACCCTATTCGTGACATGATCTAAAGTATCATTCCTTAGTTTTTGTATTCAACATACCATAACACATGTATTTTCCCCAAGTTTAGAAAACAAGTAAAAATTTAAAAGGTTACCGTAAAGGTGCATGAGTGGAAAAGGCCGTACTGAGGGTTTTCCAATGGAATTGGGGCTCTGGGCGATTCTGGGCAAAACTGAGCGATTCTGCATAACTTTAGGTTCTTCAATCTGTCCCTGATCTTGTTTCGATTTTATTATCTTTAGGGTTTGGTTGTTTGAAGGATCGGCTTAGGGTTTATACGCTACTGGTGCTGTTGCTCGTTTTCTTGATCTGATCAGATTTTTACATTCGAATCTGACCATACCGTGTTTAGGGTTTGGTTTCAATCTGAATTTGGTGTTGTCGATCAGATTAAGGTGTTACTTCCGACGATTGTGTGATACCAATTGCAGACCGATTGCATAATCATTCATTCTTAGGGTTTTGGTCGGCGATTCCAGCAGGTCTGATTCCCTTGTTTTGATTATTGCTTAAATCGGCTAGGCAGATTTATTTTCTTTCAGCAAATCAATTGATTGAGGGTTGCGGCTGCATAGTTGGGTTTGTGTTGCTGCGGTATGGATGATCAAAATGCAGAAAATTCAAATGTATTTGCGAGAAAGATCAAGAATATTGACGGAAAACCATTTGAGCCAAGACAAACGTTACATATGGCTGATCGGGTTTCTGAATTGCCGCATAAGAAGGTATGTTTTATGCTACCGCTGAATGATATTGATCACGCTATTGGCTGTTCTGATTCTCCTAATCAGAATTATGCGAAGGTTTTTGATAAACGAAAGGTAGCTTTTGTGCTACCACTTAATGATGTGAGTCCTGTTTCCCGAGTTCAAAGTCTGAAACAGGGAGATAATGCTAAAACCCAACATCAATCCTATGCGGATGTGATCCTAAACAATCAGGCCGAGCAAGGAGGTGCTAAGATGGGGGTTGTTTCAAATCAGAATCTGAATGATGAAAATTCAGCTAGTCATGCCAATGGTTCGGATGCTAAAGTTCCTAAAATAAACTTTCGTTCACTAAAATCAGATGTCTCATTGGATGGAGTGGATGTAGTGCTTCCGATTGATTCTGTTCGCAAGGTAAATGATAGGTTATCTAATACTCTTTATGGTTACTTCCTGGGGGATAGAATTGCGTATCCGGTTGTTGAATATTTTGTGAAAACAAATTGGAAAAAACATGGTATTCAGAAAATTATGATGAATTCGAATGGGTTTTTCTTCTTCAAGTTTGAAGATAGCCAGGGTATGAATAATGTTCTTGAAGGGGGGCCTTGGCTGATTCGGAAGAAACCTCTTTTTCTCAACACTTGGTCCCCCACT
This sequence comes from Helianthus tuberosus, assembly GCA_030545235.1. NCBI lineage: Eukaryota > Viridiplantae > Streptophyta > Magnoliopsida > Asterales > Asteraceae > Helianthus > Helianthus tuberosus. Next base: position 50,037,592 of record CM060429.1, on the reverse strand, counting down.
ACTACACTTAGAAAGGAAGATATCAAGAAAGTTGCAGTTTGGGTAAAATTGCATGATGTTCCTCTTGCAGCTTACACTGATGATGGTTTGAGCATGTTGGCTTCAAAAATTGGTTCTCCTTTGTTGCTTGATTCTTATACAGCTTCTATGTGTTCTGAAAATTGGGGTAGGAGTTCTTATGCAAGGACTCTTATTGAAGTTTCAGCTGAGCATGGATTCAAGGAGGTGATATCTATGGCTATTCCTGATTTGGTGGTGAGAATTATGTTACGGAAAAAGTTAAGGTGGAGTATGAGTGGACGCCTACGAGATGTGCTCATTGTTGTGTCTTTGGTCATGATAGTGGTGATTGTCCTAAACAGGTTGTCCCTACTCCTAAACCCCATCCTAAAGCACCTATAGTAGATGGGGATGGTTACATTGAGGTTACAAATAGGAAAGTGGGTAGGAAAAGTGGGGTTCCGGTTAATACTCAAAAACCAAAATTTGAATATAAACCGTTGAATTACAGGAAAATGGTTGGGAATACATCTTCATCTACTAATATGAAGGGTGGAAAAGGTTCAATTCAGACTTACAACCATTTTAGTGCGCTTAACTCTGGAACAAACAGAACAATGGGGCAGCATAGTAGTGAAGATCCGGATGATGATGACGTTGAGGTAGTGTATGATGAAACTTTGGGCGTTCGGGAGCCGGAAAAACAAGGGGCAAGCACCTCTACTCCAAAGGTTTCAAATGGATAGACTCTTTTTGGTTCGTGTGAAGGGGCTGACAGTTTGTGGCAACTTCATCTTTGATGATGGAGGATGAGGGTTTATTTTGTTTTTGGTTTGTAGTGTCTACTTGATATCGATTCATGATGTATAGTAGGCTAGGTTATGGGGTGTCATAGGTTGTTTGGTTTGTTTTGGTTTACATATATGGGGCATGTCCTGTATATGAACTAGTGGGGAACACATTCTCACTACTTGTACTTAATTGCGGGTTGTTTTAATAGAATCACCGGGGTAACCCTTTACCCAAAAAAAAGAAAAAATTTAAAAGTGGGACATGAACTCACAACTTTGCGTTTCCTGCGTCGTAAACTTCACCGGTAGCGTCGTGACCTATACGTGTTCTATTAATGTTAGTCACTGGACTTGTATTACACAAGCACAACTCTCCATCTTTTGTTTATGTATATGTTCTTTGTTGTTAAAAATAATTTATATTTTTAACTATGTATGTTACTTATATTATTTTCCCAAAAATAAATATAAGTATTTTGTGAAATAATATCTTCAATATTATTGTACAAGTATACTTAGGAAAGTATACTTTGTATTTTATGTAAATACTTGTGTATTTTGTATTTTTCACCAAAAATCAATACTTTGATTTTTATTACTTTTCGGAATTATATTTCTTAAAAATAATATATTTTTAAGACTTGTATGAAATATTTATATATTTTGTCATGTTATAAAATATATATATGGTTATTCTTGTTATCCACCCGATTTTTGTATAAATTCCAATACTTGGTATAGGTTATATATTTTTCCAAAAATATATTTTTAAGCCCAAAGTGTCCAAATTCAATAATATGTTAAGAAATATATTTTCTTAAATGTATTTTCTTGTATTTACCCATGTGCTTCTTTGTGAGGTATTTTGTATACTTGTATACTTATGTATTCTCATGTATTTGTATGTGTATTTTTTATTCATACTCCTTGGGAGTATTTAGTGTATTTTTCAAGTTCCTAATATACTAATATATATAATACACATAATATACACTTAGCACAAAATTTGGTGATCACTAAATATATATATTTTCCCTAAAAATATTCATACTTAATATAAATTTTAACTTGAAGAAGTAACCATTTCTCGACTTGTAATTTACACAAAAATTAGGGAAACCTTGGTAAATATTTTTAGGTGGATTTTTAGGGAATAAGTTTCACCAAAACTCATATTTTTCTAAGTGTCAAAATTTTATAAAAATTTTGACATAGTTTCCCCTAAAAATGGAGGTTTCCTATGTTTTCAAAACATGTGTTTATTTTCTTTTCAACACCAAAACAATTTTTCAACAATAATCATCAACAACATACACTAATTTTTCCATATGAAACACCATGGTGAACTTGTTTCTTGTTAAAAATGTGTAGTCTTTTAGATCTACACTTTACATAAGATGTTCTTTCCAAAAATAAGTGTTCTTGTGTATTTTAACAAATTTTTATGAAACTTTATTTCATTAACCAACTCATCCATGAGTTTAATGATCTTTAAAGTTTGTAAATCATGTTCTAAAACCACTTTTATGTTTATTAGAAAGATCATTATTTTTAACATCATGTTTAACCATGGATCTTTCAAGATCCATGCTTAATAACCTTAGATCTTTCAAAAACAAGCTTCGTGTTAAACTTTTAACAAACTTTTCATGAGATTTAGTTTCAAAAATTAGTTCTACACACACTTTATTACTTCAAGATTACAAGTTTATGCATAAAAAATTCATATTTCAAGTTCACATTATGCTTCATATGTTCACCTTCTAGTTTAACCATGGATCCTTCAAGATCCATGCTTAAACTTGTTAGATCCAGGATTTAACATACTAGATCTAAACATAAAAACAAGATATAACATCAACAACTTCATTACATACACTAAAAATTCATGTAATCACTTGATTTCTTCATAAATATGTTAGATCTTTTCATTTTTAACATTAGAAGTTAAGTTGTTTAGATGGTGAAACTTGTACATAACATAAACATGACTTATTTTAGTGATCAAGAAGCTTACTACTAGCTCTAATGGCTAGGGAAGTGGCACAAGAATGAAGATGATGAACAAGGAAGAAATCAAGTGGTTAAAAGCTCCAAAGTGAGGTCCTTCCACTTCTAGCACCTTACACCTTCCTAGATAGTCTCCATACACCTCTAAATCACCTTGGATTGCTAGGAAGTGAAGTGAAAATGGTAATGGTAAGTGGGTGTGTTTGAGCCGAGAGTTAGAGGAAGAAAGGGGAAGAAGATGAAGGTTTTGAGGAATGATGGACAATGTTAGTTACTTAGGGTCTTTATAAAAGAATATTTCAACAACTTGATCTCTTTAAAGATTTTTGGTGTAAGATTAAGGGGACAAGAAGAATAAACAAATCAAAAGTGAAGTGGGGCCCATAGGGGCCGGCCATGGTGAAAGGAGGGGGGTAAAGTGTAAAATTTGGGAAGTTGAGGGTTTAAAGTGCAAACGAGGGGGTTTAAGTGTGTTTAGGTGTTTTTATGATTTTTAAAGTGTTCTAGCATCAATACTAGTTTAATATCATAAAAACATTATTTCTAGTCAAATTTTGATGTCCCGGTTATTGTCCGGTTGTTCGGTTCTTTACGGTTCGTTAAAGTGCTGAATTGCGTAGTTTCACTAAGTATGAAGCACTTTTTATGGCAGTTTTAATTCCCGACACTTTGTAAGTTATTTTGGACAATAAAAAATAAATTCTACATGATATTAATGTGTTTAAAAGCTGATTATAGCTGAATTGTGCTGATTTATGCTGAATTCTGCATTTAAAGTGCGTTTCGGGTGTCTTTTAGTGCATAGTTTCGCTTCGGGAAAGTTTATATGTTAACCCTTGTATCCACACTTGGGTTTTAATGTATTTTAGATGTTGGACCTATTCCTAGGCCCTAATTCTATTATCTGACTGAATTATGTAGAACTGCTGACATAGTGTGTCTTACCGGTGAGTTTACTAGTCTTTCTGACGCAACGCTAAAAGTAATGCATAAAGCATTATTTGAAGTATAAAACGTGCATGAATTCACAAGTATAGCATGTAATCAGACAATGTTGACATTTAAGTACATAATTGCAGATATTAAATAATTGCCCATGGCTTTATAGCCTAGTGGCATCTTGGGGGTGGGATAAAGCTTTGGGACCAATAGGTCTTGGGTTCGATTCCCACAGGGGGGTTTTCCCATATTTATTGGGTTTCCTCCTGAATTGGTGTATAGGAATTATTCCTAGTGGAGATGGATATGATCGGGTGGTTCCGCTGGTGGCACGATGATACTCCAGTGGTCCGTCAGTGATCCAAATTTGCCGTTCAAAAAAAAAATTGTACGGAAATTACCGGTTTTGTGCCAGTTGTCACATAAGAAACTAGTTATTAAAGTCATTAATACAAAACCAAATAAAAAGTGCGAAAAGATTAAAAATCAAAAGTATTACACTAAATGCTTGTCTTCACCAAGTGATGTAAGAGACTTAGGCAAACATGGCCTTTGATTGTCAAGAACTCTTACTATCAATCTTGGATCCCGACACTACTACACACACTCTATGATGGATGATGGATGATGGTGGTGGATGTGGGTTGTAGTGGTGGTGGAGTGTGGGTGGAGTGGGAGAGAGGTGGTTTGCCAAGGGATGCCTTTGAAGTACCTCTATTTATAGCCTGCACAGAAGCCCGGACACGGCCCCGTGTTCATTGGGCACTGCCCCGTGTCCATCCTCTTTCTCTTTCTTCATTAATTGCAATTTGTCTGCATTAGCTCCACACGCCCCCGTGTCCGCTGGGCACGGCACCGTGTGCAGAAGCGTATCTGTACTATCAAGATTTGCTTGGATTCTGCGAATCTTAGCGTTGACCACGACCCGTGTTGAGCTGGGCACGCCCCCGTGCTGGGAATAGAAGCTTCTACAACTTTGTCTTTTCTGCAGACACTTGGCCACGCCCCCGTGTCCCCTGGGCACAGGGTCGTGGTCAGCCTTCTGTTTTCTTGTTTTTGCTTGGGAAGATGCTGTCGAGGGGTCGGGCATGCCACGTTTATTCCTTTTCTTGTATTTATGTTAGATTTTGCTGCATATTTGTTCCTTTTGTTCATTTACGCTCATTTAGTCCTGAAAATACAAAAGGAAGACAAAAGCACACTTTTTACAACATTACTACTTAAAAGGGTTAGTTTTATGCCTCGATTGATGTAATTTATATGTTGCATTTTATACACACCAAATACCCCTACACCTGAATCTTTGCTTGTCCTCAAGCAAAACTCTTTATAATGTGGCTTACACTCCCAAATGGAATGGGTAGAAGAGAAGTTTTGGGCTTGTCTTGAGTGTCGGGAATCCAAGATCTTTTATTAGGTTTTATTTTTATGTTATTTACAATCCCATTCGTTATGATTTATTTAGAACGTTTCATAAGAGAAATTACTTATTTGGGCATAACATGCCTCTTTAAAATTCCATTTATATACAAGTTCACATACCTCACGGGAGATCACTCAACACTCGGCCGAAGATGTATTTCTGTGAAACACTCGAGACCGGCATTGAACTTACTTTTACCATATGCTTGCCAAGCAATCAATCCTCCTCCTTTTTAACTATAAACCTTTGTAAATATCAAGAGGACTTGGGGAAGGGTTAGGCTTGGGTTAAAGGTAGGTGGTTTTGGGTTAGTGGTTAGTAAAAAGGGTTAAAAGCGTAAAAAGGGTCGGTCGTCGTAAAACTTTTTTGTTTTTGTGACTTTTATTCAAACAAAACATTTTCAAACAAAGTTTCTTTGAGGAACTTGTTTGTTTATTGCTATACCTCAAATTTTTTATTTTTTATTTTTTTTATTATTTTTTTAAGGAATGTCACATGAAGACCGATCTTTTTACTAAAATAAAGGGTTTAAAAACAAAAAAAGGTTTTGGTGGGTAAAGGGTGTTTGTTTTGTGGGTTTAGAAACGAAAAGGTTTAGGCTCAAATGGGTTAACTAGGGGGATTTTGGGTAGGTGATAAAAAAAATGAAAAATAATGGTGTTGAAAAGAAAAACGGGTTAATCCTAATGCCTCTATCATTTACTTACTTGGGTTTAAGTTGGTAAGGGCCGGGAATGTATCGTCATGGCAAGTTATAGAGTTGTAAGAAACCAAGCGGCTGTTCACACAAGAAACGAAAAATTAGCATTTAATTTAAAGATGTATATTTGTATGCTCAATAAAGGCTCAAAACTCACTTTTTGTGGGAATGGGTTTATAATGTGATCAAGTATATATAATCAAATTTTAACTAGATTTGTCATGCCGTTTCATAATTTTCTTATTCTTTTTATCACGATGCTATCGGTTGTAAATTTGTAAAAATATAAGCTTTTTAGAACTTGTTATTCCCAAATTAAACCAAGATAAGTAAAAAAATGAAAAGTTTTTTTTTTTTTGAAAAAATTTGGGGTGATTAGCGGTTCCAATAGAGTTTTGTGTAAGGCTTATTATTTAGGACTTTCAAAATTCAAGGTTTTAGCATCCCCCCACACTTAAATTACACATTGTCCTCAATGTGTCCCAAAAATAAGTTTTTAGGTTGATTGAATGTGTAAAAAGGTGTTTAAAACAAGGTTTTGATGTTACTGGGCATCTTGACACGGCCCCGTGCTGAGTGAGCACGACCCTGTGGTCAGACTGCCAGTAATGAAAACTTACAGAGGGTGGACACGGGGGCGTGCCTGGTGAACACGACCCCGTGTTGGGCAGAAATTAAACAAACAGCAGGTACTGGGCGATGGACACGGGGGCGTGTCGGCTGGACACGGCCCCGTGTTGACAATCTGCAATCATTGAAAACAGGTTTCGGCTTTCGGTTCTGCTTTCCAGGCTTATGTAGCACTAATACTTAGTGCTTCCAAGCCTCGTAGGTACCTGTTTTACTTCAAAATACCACACCAAACAAAAGAACCAACATCCTACTTTACCATAAGTTCAACATCCACAACACAAGCTAAAAAAAGAAAAATGCAGGAAACTAAAAGTGTTAACGGAAAAGTAAATTGTTCAACAATGGCACGCAGGCCACGAAATTGTTTGTGAGAGAAAATGGGTTAACCTTCAACCATGTTACATCACCTCCAACGCCTCCATCTCAATCCATGTTGTCGTCCTCGTCATCTCCTCCTTGGCCCGCCATGTACTCTCGGATGTTGCTGATGTCATCCTGCATGTCAGAGATGTTCCTTTTTATAACTCCGACCCGGGTGTACGTGTAGCTTGCCATATTGTAGGTGTTGCGAGTGCACATGAGGTTTTCCTGCAAAAGATCATGTAATGTGACACCTCGAAAATTTATGTCCAGTAATGTATCGACACGTGTCATAAGCTTTAAACGTGTAAAAGATTACTTTAGAGGGACTAAAGTTGACAAACAGAGAAAGTATGTGAATATAAGGGTTCAAAGTGTCAACAATGGATAAAAATACTTTACAATAACCCTACACGATGTTGATACCCTTAAACGAATGATTCATGGATCATACGAAGCTAATTGTGGAAGAAAGTGAGAAATTATAAACTACAGGGGTTAAATGTGTCAACATGTTTAAAGTATACCTCTGAGTAACCTTTTAGCAAACCCGAAGCTATGTAACGATTAATTATACTCACTAGAATATGTGATAAAAATTTCACCAAGTTTCGTTATCGTATGAGAAAGTTATGATAATATTCGTATACGAGGGGTTAAAAGTGTCAACGTTGAATTCTAGGGCTTTTCGAGTGATCACAAAGTTAACCAAGGACTTGACAAAGTTTGTATAAGTCTTAAGGTCCTTAAAAATCAAGTTAGAGGGCTGAAAATGCAAAATTGGAAGTTAAAACCACGCATACAAGGACCAGGGACCAAAAATGCAAAGTTTAAAACTTGTTTGGCTGGTTCTGGGGGGCCATACCAGGCGCGTAAACCCCCTAGGGTTTCTTACGCGGCCCGTATGAATAGCACAACGATAGAATTCACCTGCAGGTGTCTGTCCAGCCTGTTGCACCGCCTTAAAACCTTGTTTTTACATACCAGGGACTCCTCCACTGGTTTTTCATGCACTAGGGACAGTTGTCTTGATCTGGAAACATTGGTAGAGTTATTTGGCATGATCTTGGTGAATTGATTTCACTATATAAGACTCCCAAGTTTGCAACTCTTGTGCTCATTCATTTGCAAAGTTCACAAGACTCATTTCTGGAGCTCCTCTGACCAGCAACAAGTTTCCTTAGGCTTCCTAGTCATGCTTAGGACTCTTGTAAGTGTCCTTAACCCTTCCTAATTTAGTTTAGCCTAGTTAATTAGCTAAAAGTCAAACCGTCGTAATTAAGGTTTGACTTCGAGATTAATCAATAATTGTTCAGTCAAAACTCGAATTGAAAGTACCTATAGGTTGGTAATTATGTGGGTAATAAACCCTTAAAAGGGCACCCTCTGATTCCCACTCTAACTAGGTCAATTGTCGGGTCAAAGTTAATCTTAAAAAGTCAACAGAAAGCTTATTTTCAAATTAATGCATAATTAGCAATGTAGGAGACATGCAACCTGTTTTATCACTAATATAACTTGGTAATTAATGTAAGAACATGTCTAAACATGTTCAACCCGACAATTTTCAGTTTAGACTCGGATCGGAACCGAAAGTCGTATAATTTGACTTTTGCTTTGACTTTCAGTTCTGACCCATTTAAGCATGTTTTAGAATTTCCTTAGAGCTTTATTTGGACCAGGTTTCATATAAGTATAACTCTCTGAGATTATACAACTTGGTTCATTAGTTATCCGATTCATATGCATGTTTTCGTTAAATGCTTAAATGTTGACTATTATGCCCATATGACCTTAAAACGTGATTTTTGAAAATATAAAAGAATAGAAACCTTAGTTACTGATTTATAAACTTGTCCCTAAAATTTGACATCAGTTTGAGGTCTAGATTAGGAGTTATGCTCATTAGCGTAATTAGAAAGGTTTTTATTAAATAAACGGCGTAATTAGCATATAGCCTATCTAAACCCGATTTTTGATACCAAACTTTTTACCCAATGATGTAATATAATATTTTGGGATTTTTGAAGATTTTTATTTAATTTTAGACTGAGCATAACATAGAGTTCTAAGCTTGATTCGGTAATTGCCGGTTTTGCCCTTTTGGGCTATAAATTGAGTTTTACAAATTATTTTGATACCAAACCTTTTGCTACTGATTTCTTATGATAAATAAAATATTTTGAGCCTTCTAGAATATTAAAATTATCAACTTTCCTTTAAAAACCCGGAAATAGCTCAAAATCGCCTTTTTAAGCGTTTTTAACGCATAGTATGTATTAAAACTATTTTAAACATATAAGGTCTGATGCCTACTGATATTTTCAGTAAAATTTTTATATATTAACAGTAAGCAAAAGTTTTAAACTCAGATTTCCGGTTTTGACCTTTTAAGCCTATGTGAAATTACCAAAATGCCCCTAAGGTGCATAGTTTGGTTTTTAAATGATAAATTTTACTTATATGTAATAACCTACTGTTATAACTTATTAAATTAAGTATTTTTACTGATTATATCAGACCTGTAACTCAAATTGTTATTTAAACTCTTTTATAACCTTTAAATGACCAAAATGCCCATTCGGGGCATAGTTTGAGTTTAAATCCATTTCGGGCATAATAGAAGATATCTTACTGATGTCACAACATATTTAAGGCATATTAACTTAGGAAACCTGTATACGACTCATATGGTTACCCGTTACGCATCTTTTGCGTTCGGTTCGGTTTGTGTAACTAGTTTGCATAAATTAGCCGAAGCGGGTCAAACCTTATCATTTTTGTCTCAAAATCCAGAATGTGTTTAGTTTACCCATATTATACAAGTATTCAAACTTGTCGGGTCTAAATCAAATTCTATTCCCGTCTTCGCTTAATCGTGCGTTTGAACCGTATCTTCTTTCAAAACTAACCGGTCTAAGTTTAGGCTTAATTAAAGACCCGTTAGGAATCTAATAGGTTATTAAAAACCTTTGTTCCAGAATAGGAGACCCGGTAAAAGCTACACGCACTTGCTATTTGTGATTAATACTTGCAAAGGTAAATACTTTTAACTTATTTTCCCTATACGGGCTTGCGGTACGGTATATAAAATACCGCTTGGTCGGGCATTGAATTTTTAATTGTATGAAGATTAATTTATTGAAATGTCCCGTTTAAATTGTTTTGTTTTCTTAAAGCCTTTGGGGGGTTAATGACCATGTCCCGGATATCCTTGGCATCATTTTACGAAATGGCCACGACCTAAGCACGCGGGTGTAGGCGTACACCTGTTAGTGCATATGTAAATAATAAAGTATAATCGCCGGTTTCGGGAATAACCCGCGGCGGGACTATATCATGTGGTGTGTCTATTAAGCTCTAACCCGGTGTCAACCCGGGCTACTGAACGCATAAGAAACATATAATTCTTTTACAAGTTTATATATAAATAATTATCACAAGTTATAAAATGTTTTGTGCCTTGTGCATTCAAATCAATTTTCTAAACCTTTTCAAAATGAGTCAGTTAATTGTATTTACCAGTGTAAACTGACGTATTTTCCCAAAAAGGTTAAGTGCAGGTACTACGCGTAATAGGCTGGCCTCTCCTTAGCATCATTAAGAGTCTCGCAAGCTTGGATGCATTTGAGTCTGTTGAACTACGTTTTCTGTTTATTTGATCCGCCTGTGGATCCGTTTCAACTATGTTGTGATACTTAATATTACAATTTTATTCAGTTGAAATAAATCTATCTTTTGCTTCCGCTGTGCATTTAAAATTGTGTTGTTTGACTATGATGATATCAACTACGTCACGATACTCCCCATCGGGCCCACCGGTAATACGTGGAAATATCGGGGTGAGACAGGTTGGTATCAGAGCCAACACTGAGTGAATTAAACACTAGCCTTTTGTGTTTAATCTCAGTTACACAGTTGCACATTCCTAAATTTTCGAGTCTAGACAAAGAACTTAGGACAAATCCCGATTTGTTTTATTTCTAACTTTGTCTTTTATATGTTTCTTGTTGTTATATTTGTTTATGTTGACAGGTTAAAAGATGCCACCAAGAGTAAGAGGGAGAGGAAGAGGAAAGGGGCCACTCGTCGCCCCGAATGATCATGAGGCCGGGCCTTCGCACCGGCGAACACCGTCAGATTCCCATAACCGGAGTCCTCAAGATAATTGGAGGACCTATACTGAACCAGCAAGGCGCTCAGTTTCATTGAGCTCCTCCCCTTTGTTTCAAAACTCCTTTGGGCCTCATTCTGAAAATGAGCCCCATAATTCCCACCAATCTTACATTCCTCTCCAGGGCCACAACTCACCTTTTGATGACCCAACGCCCTTTTTCCAGAGCCGGTTCAACCCGGCAAACTACCTTGGAGAACCAGTGGGTTTTAACCCACTAGGACCTGAAGACCATTTCTCAGGAGACCATGCGATGGACATGGATGAGGACACCGATCCCGCAGAACCACCGTCTGGAACCCCAAACCATCCCATCGAAATTTCAGATGGGTCACCTTTCCTGGGATCACCTTATAATGGTCCCAACAGTTATGAGGAGAGGTTCAGACAGATTGACTGGGTGTTTACTCCCAGTTACCACAACTCTCCACAGCAGCAGCAGGATCCCTCTGAGGATTCTCGTTTTGTCGCGGTCACTCCGCCACCACCACCACCTCAGCAACAACCTCTGGAGCCACCGAGGCGAAGAAGAACAACCGCACGGATGTCCGTGCGAGGAGGAGTGCGAATCGGCACCCCTCAACCTACTAGTGGTAGCCGCTACTCGCCACTCCATGAAGACCCGCAGATGGGTGGACCTTCAAACCCTGTCTCGGAAGTAACCTCTGCGCCTGTCGTGCCACCACAGTTGGGCGTTGGCGACCCAATACCTACCTACACCGGTGCGGAGGCGTATAATCCCTTTGAGCAGCCGGCCCACACCAACTACAACTCTGTTAGTGCTGACCCGTACCAGGCAACGTGGGATTACAACACTCTCCATCCTGAGGGGCCCTTTGGAGTCCCATACCAGGCTGGATATTCACCCTATGGGTACCCACCATATGGGTATCAGCAGCCGCCACCTCCTCAACCTCCGCAATATCAGCAACCTCCACAGCCGCCAGCGATGTCGCCGCCACAGCATCAGGAAATCCTTCAAAGGATTAATGAGGTGCGGCGGGAAGTACGGGAAGACCGTAGACAAAACCGCGGAATGTTCAAGAGTCTTGCAAACTTAATTAAAGGAAAAAGCAAGAAGGATCATTAAATCCTTCATTTATTTGTTTGTTATTAGTGTTGTAATCATGTCCCTGCTTGGACATTTGTTTCTGTATTCTGCCCCTGCGTGGGCATGTCTTTCTGTATTTCGCCCCTGCGTGGGCATGTTTTTCCGTTTAAACCCCTGCGTGGGTATGTTATTTCTGTCTAAGCCCCTGCGCGTGCATGTTATTCTTGTAGAAGTCCCGTTTAGGGCAAATCTGTACTTGGTTAATTTTTGTAGGGGAATGATTTAATTTAAATTTTCATTTTATTAAATTATATACATAAATATAATAAGTAAGGTAAATGAAAATATAACATTCCCTTTTTATAAGATCTATCATTATATTAAAATGATAAAAATCTAAAAAGGACAAGACCTAGCCATGTGTCATCATAAGACAAGGCCAAAATGGTAGTCCTATAATTAGATTCAGATCCTTATTAACACCTCAATTTAGGATTTTTCTGCATTAAATATTAAAAAGAATCTTAAAGGTAAAACCTAGTCTATATGTCATTGCAGACATGGCCAAGATGGTAAAACCTATTCAAAAGGTTCCAATCCTTGTTAACATCTGAAAGCATGTTAACACTCTTGACAAAATGTGATTCGATAAAATCGCATGAGTCATCCTTATATTAGATTTTCCAACTTCTTTTAATTAAATTAAAACATCCATTAGGGATATAATGCCTACGGGCTATACTTATTGTCATATAAGAAAAAAGACAGTCGTGGTCTTCGACCCCCTGTTAAGAAGAGGTAATGGATTATAATTAAAGCCCTCAACACCATGACCCTATAAGATCATGAATAAAGATTTAAAACTGTCCACGTGACTTGGCCCTTTTTGCCATTAATATATTTTTAATTCTAACTAAGGATTATTATAATATCCTGAATATATATATGTTTAAACAAATTAATCGAAATGGTTCTTAAATACCATGATTAATAAATCATTTAGAATGATAAAACTGTTATAGACCTCTGAGTAAATAAGAATCATTTATCTTATGTAGTACTCAAGCTACATGGCTGGGTCAGACGAAGTTAACAGTCACCCCAGAGATAATCATGACACCTCCAGAGTCAACGTAGCAGGAGCAGAATTACAGGCATTGATAGACAATGTTGTTACAAGAGCCTTGGATAGGCAATTCAATGAATCCAGTGGTACCCATGTAAGGACCCAGTCTGCACCACATACGAAGCCACCCTCAAGAACTCATACTGCTCACAAGAGTGATTCTCATCACTCATCAAACCAGAGGAGTGTTCCATCCAAGAAAGTTGTGCTGAACCAGGAACCACGTGCTAAAGGTTGCACCTATAAGTACTTTGCTTCATGCAAACCCAGGGATTTTACTGGGGAGAAAGGAGCAGTTGACTGCATGTCATGGTTGGATGAGATGGACACTGTAGTAGATATCAGTGATTGTGCTGATAAGGATGTGGTAAAGTTTGTATCTCAGTCATTCAAAGGCGAGGCACTAGCGTGGTGGAGGTCTTTGATTCAGGCAACTGGGAAGATCCCATTGTACAATCTGACATGGGATCAGTTTGTTACTCTCATTAAGGAAAACTACTGCCCTCAGCATGAGGTTGAAAAGATTGAAGCTGATTTCTTATCTTTGGTTATGAAAAACCTAGATTGTCAAGCCTACCTTACGAGTTTCAACACTATGTCAAGGTTGGTTCCTTATCTTGTGACACCGGAACCCAAAAGGATAGCTCGTTTCATTGGGGGTTTAGCCCCAGAGATCAAGGCGAGTGTGAAGGCCTCCAGACCAGCTACTTTTCGTTCTGCAACTGATATATCATTGTCCCTTACTTTGGACGCGGTCAGGCAGAGATCGCTGAGAAACACAGACGCTGAGAAGAGGAAGCGTGAGGATGACAACTCACGACGTACAGATAAGAAGCGTAAGGGAAACAATGACCACAAAAAGGGTTTTGGAACTAAAAAGGATGGTCATCAGTCGGGTGATAAGCCCAAGTGTAAAATCTGTAAGAAGCACCACTTCGGGAAGTGCAGATTCGAGTCGAAATCCCAGTCGTAGCCAAGGCCTTGTGGGATTTGTAAATCTTCTGAGCACAAGACCTTAGACTGTAAGAAAATCAAGGATGCTACATGCTATAGTTGCAATGAAAAGGGGCATATCAAGTCCAACTGCCCAAAGTTTGCTAAGAAAGCTGAGGAAGGGAAAAAGACCAATGCTGGGGTCTTCCAGATGAACGCACAGGAGGCAATCCAGAATGATAATGTCATAACAGGTACCTTCCTTATTAATGACGTTTATGCAAGAGTGTTATTTGATTCTGGAGTAGATAAGTCATTTGTTGATGATAAGTTTTGTAAGTTGTTAAACCTACCTGTTAGAACCCTAAGCATAAAATATGAGGTTGAATTAGCCGATGGTACCATAGAAACCGCATCAACCATGTTAGATGGATGTTTCATATCCATTAGGAACCACTCTTTTCCTTTGTCCTTACTTCCTTTGAAGTTAGCCCGTTTTGATATAGTTATAGGCATGGACTGGTTATCGCATAACCAAGCCCAAATTGTTTGCAACAAGAAGCAAGTAGTAGTCAAGACTCCGTCTGGTGAGCCACTTACCATTCAGGGAGATACTCAGTATGGACTGCCTGAGCAAGTGACTATGCTCAAGGCATCTAGGTGTTTGAAGAAGGGTTGTGTCATTTATATGGCACATGTAACTATTGATGAGCAAAAGCCTAAGATTGAAGATATTCCCGTCATTTCTTAGTACCCAGAAGTTTTCCCTGAAGAACTACCTGGTTTGCCACCAAATAGGCAAGTAGAATTCAGAATTGACATTATCCCAGGAGCAGCACCTGTTGCAAGGGCACCTTACAGGTTGGCACCAACAGAGATGAAAGAGTTGAGGACTCAGCTAGACGAGTTATTGGCAAAAGGTTTCATTCGTCCTAGTTCATCTCCTTGGGGAGCACCAATCCTGTTTGTAAAGAAGAAGGATGGGTCGATGCGTCTATGCATCGATTATCGCGAGCTTAATAAGGTCACTATCAAGAATAGATATCCATTGCCCAGGATCGACGATCTGTTCGATCAATTGCAAGGGGCAAGTTATTTCTCCAAGATCGACTTGAGGTCAGGATATCATCAACTGAAGGTTAAAGATGAAGATGTACACAAGACTGCATTTAGGACTCGTTATGGTCATTACGAGTTCTTAGTGATGCCTTTTGGGCTCACTAATGCACCCGCCGCATTCATGGATCTCATGAATCGCGTCTGTAAACCCTACCTAGATAAATCCGTCATCGTCTTCATCGATGACATTCTCATTTACTCGAAGAGTCAAGCTGACCATGAGAAGCATCTCCGTTGTATTCTTAAGTTGCTTCAACAGGAAGAGCTCTATGCCAAATTTTCAAAATGTGAATTCTGGCTTCGTGAAGTCCAATTTCTTGGACATGTTGTTAGTGAGCGTGGTATCCAAGTAGATCCCGCTAACGTTGAAGCTGTTATGAATTGGCAAGAGCCAAAGATACCTACAGAGATTCGTAGCTTTCTAGGTTTGGCAGGATACTATAGGCGATTTATTGAAAACTTCTCAAGGATTGCTGCGCCCCTAACTTCGTTGACGCGTAAGAATATTAAGTTTAACTGGGGCCCTAAGCAGCATGAATCCTTTGACATCCTTAAGCAAAAGCTGAGCAATGCACCTGTGTTAACATTACCTGATGGAATAGAGGAATTTGTAGTATATTGTGATGCATCGCACACAGGTATGGGATGCCTGCTTATGCAGAAAGGCAAGGTCATTGCCTATGCTTCTCGACAGTTAAAGGTGCACGATAAGAATTACACCACCCACGATTTGGAGTTGGGTGCCGTGGTATTCGCACTGAAACTTTGGAGGCATTACTTGTATGGAACTAAGTGTGTGATCTATTCTGATCACAAGAGCCTTCAACACTTGTTTAACCAGAAGGACTTAAACATGAGGCAGCGACGTTGGATGGAAACCTTGAATGATTATGACTGTGAGATAAGATACCATCCCGGCAAGGCAAATGTGGTTGCCGATGCCTTAAGTAGAAAGGAAAGAGTGAAGCCTATAAGAATCAATGCCAAGAGCATTGAGATAAAGAATAGTTTGAATGAAACGTTGTTAGCTGCACAGAAGGAAGCTGTATTGGAAGCTAACTATCCTGATGAAAAGCTAGGAGTAACTGAAGAGCAATTATCTCAGGGCAAGGATGGAATCCTGAGATTAAATGGACGAATATGGGTTCCAGTGTATGGAGGACTTCGGGATGTCATCCTCCAGGAAGCCCATAGTTCTAAATACTCCGTTCATCCTGGAGCTGATAAGATGTACCAGGATCTGAAGGCAAATTATTGGTGGATAGGCTTGAAAAAGTCTATAGCTACTTATGTAGCCAAATGTTTGACGTGCGCGCAAGTTAAAGCTGAACATCAAAAGCCATCAGGTTTGCTACAACAGCCTGAACTTCCCACATGGAAATGGGAAATGGTGACGATGGATTTCATCACCAAGTTGCCAAAGACAAAGAAAGGAAATGATACTATATGGGTAATAGTAGATAGACTGACTAAGTCAGCACATTTCCTACCCATTAAGGAGACTTATAGCTCCGACATGTTAGCCCAATTGTACGTAGACAAGATTGTATCTCTGCATGGCGTACCAGTGTCTATTATCTCGGACAGAGATACTAGATACACATCTCATTTTTGGAAAAGTTTCCAACAGTCCTTGGGCACACACTTGAATTTTAGTACAGCTTACCATCCTCAGACGGACGGGCAGAGTGAGCGTACCATTCAAACTTTGGAAGACATGCTTCGAGCATGTGTAATTGATCTAGGTGGTAGTTGGGATAAGCACCTGTCATTGATCGAGTTCTCCTATAACAATAGCTACCATACAAGCATTAAGGATGCGCCTTTTGAGGCATTATATGGTAGGAAATGCAGATCGCCTATTTGTTGGGCAGAAGTTGGAGATGTCTAACTAACAGGACCTGATATAGTCCTGGAGACGACAGATAAGATTGTGCAGATAAGAGATCGTCTCAAAGCTGCCAGAGATAGGCAGAAAAGCTACGCAGACTTAAGGCGTAAACCTCTAAAGTTCGAGGTTGGTGATAAAGTATTGCTTAAAGTATCACCCTGGAAGGGAGTGATGCGTTTTGGTAAGAAAGGCAAATTAAGCCCAAGGTACATAGGACCATTTGAGATCATCGAATGTGTCGGATCCGTGGCCTATAAGTTAAACTTGCCTGAAGAGCTCAGTGGTATTCACAATGTATTCCACATCTTCAATCTAAAGAAATGTCTAGCTGATGAGTCGCTAGTCATGCCATATACGGATGTGCATATAGATGAGAGTTTGAAATTTGTGGAAAAACCTTTGTCGATCGAGGATCGACAGGTAAAGAAGCTTCGAAAAAAGCATGTGCCAATTGTAAAAGTCAAATGGGATGCCCGTAGAGGTCCCGAGTATACGTGGGAGGTAGAGTCCACAATGAAAGAAAAATACCCTCATTAAGTAAATCTCGGGGTTGAGATTTCTTTTAAGGGGGTGAGGATGTGACACCTCGAAAATTTATGTCCAGCAATGTATCGACACGTGTCATAAGCTTTAAACGTGTAAAAGATTACTTTAGGGGGACTAAAGTTGACAAACAGAGAAAGTCTGTGAATATAAGGGTTCAAAGTGTCAACAATGGATAAAAATACTTTACAATAACCCTACACGATGTTGATACCCTTAAACGAATGATTCATGGATCATACGAAGCTAATTGTGGAAGAAAGTGAGAAATTACAAACTACAGGGGTTAAATGTGTCAACATGTTTAAAGTATACCTCTGAGTAACCTTTTAGCAAACCCAAAGCTTTGTAACGATAAATTATACTCACTAGAATATGTGATAAAAATTTCACCAAGTTTCGTTATTGTATGAGAAAGTTATGACAATATTCGTATACGAGGGGTTAAAAGCGTCAACGTTGAATTCTAGGGCTTTTCGAGTGATCACAAAGTTAACCAAGGACTTAACAAAGTTTGTATAAGTCTTAAGGTCCTTAAAAATCAAGTTAGAGGGCTGAAAATGCAAAATTGGAAGTTAAAACCACGCATACAAGGACCAGGGACCAAAAATGCAAAGTTTAAAACTTGTTTGGCTGGTTCTGGGGGGCCATACCAGGCGCGTAAGACTCCCAAGTTTGCAACTTTTGTCTTGATCTGGAAACATTGGTAGAGTTATTTGGCATGATCTTGGTGAATTGATTTCACTATATAAGACTCCCAAGTTTGCAACTTTTGTGCCCATTCATTTGCAAAGTTCACAAGACTCATTTCTGGAGCTCCTCTGATCAGCAACAAGTTTCCTTAGGCTTCCTAGTCGTGCTTAGGACTCTTGTAAGTGTCCTTAACCCTTCCTAATTTAGTTTAGCCTAGTTAATTAGCTAAAAGTCAAACCGTCATAATTAAGGTTTGACTTCGAGATTAATCAATAATTGTTCAGTCAAAACTCGAATTGAAAGTACCTATATGTTGGTAATTATGTGGGTAATAAACCCTTAAAAGGGCACCCTCTGATTCCCACTCTAACTAGGTCAATTGTCGGGTCAAAGTTAATCTTAAAAAGTCAACAGAAAGCTTATTTTCAAATTAATGCATAATTAGCAATGTAGGAGACATGCAACCTGTTTTATCACTAATATAACTTGGTAATTAATGTAAGAACATGTCTAAACATGTTCAACCCGACAATTTTCAGTTTAGACTCGGATCGGAACCGAAAGTCGCATAATTTGACTTTTGCTTTGACTTTCAGTTCTGACCCGTTTAAGCATGTTTTAGAATTGCCTTAGAGCGTTATTTGGACCAGGTTTCATATAAGTATAACTCTCTGAGATTATACAACTTGGTTCATTAGTTATCCGATTCATATGCATGTTTCCGTTAAATGCTTAAATGTTGACTATTATGCCCATATGACCTTAAAACATGATTTTTAAAAATATAAAAGAATAGAAACCTTAGTTACAGATTTATAAACTTGTCCCTAAAATTTGACATCAGTTTGAGGTCTAGATTAGGAGTTATGCTCATTAGCGTAATTAGAAAGCTTTTTATTAAATAAACGGCGTAATTAACATATAGCCTATCTAAACCTGATTTTTGATATCAAACTTTTTACCCACTAATGTAATATAATATTTTGGGATTTTTGAAGATTTTTATTTAATTTTAGACTGAGAATAACATAGAGTTCTAAGCTTGATTCGGTAATTGTCGGTTTTGCCCTTTTGGGCTATAAATT
The DNA here is from genome assembly GCA_030545235.1 of Helianthus tuberosus. NCBI lineage: Eukaryota > Viridiplantae > Streptophyta > Magnoliopsida > Asterales > Asteraceae > Helianthus > Helianthus tuberosus. Next base: position 50,018,121 of record CM060429.1, on the reverse strand, counting down.
GAGTTTTACAAATTATTTTGATACCAAACCTTTTGCTACTGATTTTTTATGATAAATAAAATATTTTGAGCCTTCTGGAATATTAAAATTATCAGCTTTCCTTTAAAAACCCGGAAATAGCTCAAAATCGCCTTTTTAAGCGTTTTTAACGCATAGTATGTATTAAAACTATTTTAAACATATAAGGTCTGATGCCTACTGATATTTTTAGTAAAATTTTTATATATTAACAGTAAGAAAAAGTTTTAAACTCAGATTTCCGGTTTTGACCTTTTAAGCCTATGTGAAATTACCAAAATGCCCCTAAGGTGCATAGTTTGGTTTTTAAATGATAAATTTTACATATATGTAATACCCTACTGTTATAACTTATTAAATTAAGTATTTTTACTGATTATATCAGACCTGTAACTCAGATTGTTATTTAAACTCTTTTATAACCTTTAAAATGACCAAAATGCCCCTTCGGGGCATAGTTGGAGTTTAAATCCATTTCGGGCATAATAGAAGATATCTTACTGATGTCACAACATATTTAAGGCATATTAACTTAGGAAACCTGTATACGACTTATATGGTTACCCGTTACGCATCTTTCGCGTTTGGTTCGGTTTATGTAACTAGTTTGCATAAATTAGCCGAAGCGGGTCAAACCTTATAATTTTTGTCTCAAAATCCAGAATGTGTTTAGTTTACCCATATTATACAAGTCTTCAAACTTGTCGGGTCTAAATCACATTCTATTCCGGTCTTCGCTTAATCGTGCGTTTGAACCGTATCTTCTTTTAAAACTAACCGGTCCAAGTTTAGGCTTAATTAAAGACCCGGTAAAAGCTACACGCACTTGCTATTTGTGATTAATACTTGCAAAGGTAAATACTTTTAACTTATTTTCCCTATACGGGCTTGGGGTACGGTATATAAAATACCGCTTGGTCGGGCATTGAATTTTTAATTGTATGAAGATTAATTTATTGAAATGTCCCGTTTAAATTGTTTTGTTTGCTTAAAGCCTTTGGGGGGGTTAATGACCATGTCCCGAATATCCTTGGCATCATTTTACGAAATGGCCACGACCTAAGCACGCGGGTGTAGGCGTACACCTGTTAGTGCATATGTAAATAATAAAGTATAATCGCCGGTTTTGGGAATAACCCGCCGCGGGACTATATCATGCGGTGTGTCTATTAAGCTCTAACCCGGTGTCAACCCGGGCTACTGAACGCATAAGAAACATATAATTCTTTTACAAGTTTATATATAAATAATTATCCCAAGTTATAAAATGTTTTGTGCCTTGTGCATTCAAATCAATTTTCTAAACCTTTTCAAAATGAGTCAGTTAATTGTATTTACCAGTGTAAACTGACGTATTTTCCCAAAAAGGTTAAGTGCAGGTACTACGCGTAATAGGCTGGTCTCTCCTTAGCATCATTAAGAGTCTCGTAAGCTTGGAAGCATTTGAGTCTGTTGAACTACGTTTTCTGTTTATTTGATCCGCCTGTGGATCCGTTTCAACTATGTTGCGATACTTAATATTACAATTTTATTCAGTTGAAATAAATCTATCTTTTGCTTCCACTGTGCATTTAAAATTGTGTTGTTTGACTATGATTATATCAACTACGTCACGATACTCCCCACCGGGCCCACCGGTAATACGTGGAAATATCGGGGTGTGACATGTAAACTTTGGAAATTAGGAAAACCACCTCCTTGAGAGGAGGATTGGCCCGGATCACCATGATGCTGATACTGGTATTGGGGAGGAGGACGGATTTGTGGAGCGTGAAGGACGAGAGCTTCTCGATGGTTCCACACATGCCCTTGAACCGTCTTAAATCTGACCGTCCCGTCATCTGCTTCGTTGATTATATTCATGGAGCGACATATGACAAGGTCCACTTTTCCCGACCATGGGCCCTTCTGGAAGGACCTTGGCATCCTTTGCACAAAATGCTTGAAGAGGCGGTAGATCCACCCTCCAAAAAGGATAGGGGTCGAGGGAGTTGCAAGTTGGTTCAAGTGCATGTTGCGAAGTAGCAGGTGTGGAACATCGAGAGGCACATGGTTGTGAATGCAGTGTAGGACCATCAGATCACGCAAGCTTACAACACCACCACTGTCATGTCTCTGGCAGAGGGAGTAGCTGAGGACCCTATGGATGTAGCGGTAGAGAGGGTCCCGCAACTGTGTGCTCTTGGTCTGGCTCGGGTTATAGTGTCCTTCCCCAATCTGAGCCCATGCTGCTTGACGTTGGTCTTGTGGGAGTTTAAGAAGACCACCAGTGTTCTCCTCATCTCTAGCATCTGCCTCATCATATAACCCAATGATAGCCCCAAATTGTGCGATCGATATTGAGAACTTTTCCCCTGCACACCGAAATTCCACCCCCTCATTGTTAAACGGCTCCGCTTCTGCCTTGAAGGAAAACGTGCTATAAAATTCCATGTTATACTCGTGCACGGAGTGGAGCCGAGTGCAAAGAGCTGATCTTAGTGGACCAGTAACAAGGTTGTTGAAGCGGTCGATTTGGCCTACTGCTTCTAGAGTATCCAAGCAAACTTGTCGGGGGTTTTCATCGGGCCTTGTCTTGAGAATCTCAAACCGTGCTTGAGCAGCCCACTCATTCGGGTTGAACCTAGTAAACTTCTTGGCCATCTGAAAGAAAACACCAAACAATTAGCACGAAACAGTAGAATTTTCGAAGAAAACTGAAATCAGTTAGCTGAACACGACCCATGTTCGCTAGGAATTAGTTGGACACGCCCCCGTGCTCGCTGAGTACGGCCCCGTGCTTAGGCGTCTGTTTCCCAAAAATCCAATTTTTCGACCCAGTCCCGAACACTTGAAAATTTTTGGTTGAGTAGGGGCGGTTTTCCCCGAAAATGAAACCCCAAATGCCTTTTTCCAAAAACAAACCGTTTACCCCATCAATTTTATCTTTTTTGGTTAAAAAACAAGGGTTTGAGGTTTTTGTTTGAAATCGGGCAAATCTACAAACAATTCAAGTTGATTTACTTCCTATAACATGCATCTACACTAATGCTAACAGATCTAAGCAAAAATTTGAGGTTTGATTCTGTTCAAGTTGAAGAACCCTAATTGTTATGATCGATTTCAATGAAATGTTATGTTTGTATTATGTGATTGTGTGTAATATATGTATATATAATGTAATCATACAATAGGAATTCGATCGCACAAACCCTCTTTGGGCCGCACACCATAAATCCAATCGCACAACATCCTCTCGGCCCACACTCTTGTTTAAATGATTGACCCAAAGGGGCAGCCCATATAGGGTTCGGCCTACTCCCTTATTTCGAATAACATCAAGGAGTGTATGGTATAATCCCCATAATCCTCAAAACACACAACACCTACAAACCCTATACTTTGTGTCTCTCCTCTCGAAACCGACGACAACATCTCCTCTTCCTCAAAGATCTCCTTGTTCGGGACGATCCTGTTTCACCCTCCGAACGGTTAGTGTTTCGTTATAGTTTGTTTGAATGTTAATCGATGTTGTGATTATACATGAAAATGGGATTACATGTTAGTAGTTATGTTAATGGAAGTCTTGATGCTTGCTTTGGAAATAGGGTTCGGTCTCAATATATATTGTGCGATGGAACTGTTTTAGTTGATGGTTTATGTAATGATTCATGATAACTTAGGACCGAATACGTGTTAAAGGGATGCGATCTTGATTACATGTTGGTCGATTGTTGATGTTCATGACTTAGGTTGCATCCTAGTATGTGAAATCGTTATTTTGAATGATCCGAATTAATGAATTTGGATGTTACTGACTGTTGTTCTGAACTAGTTGTTAATGGTTAATTAGGGTTCATAAGAAATAATGGAAATCCCTTGATTTGATCGATTAAAGGAACAATTGGAAAAATGTTAATTGGTAATGGGATTAAATAAAAGGAAACTGTCAAATTGTTGTAACTGATTGCATATTCTAGGGATTAGATAACTAATCGCACTAGGCCCACCCTTGATCGCACAAGGTCAGATCGCACAAGATCTGATCTGATCGCACAAGGGACTGGTCGCACAAGACAGTCGCACAAGCTTGGTGCAACTGTTTAAGCTCACAGTACAACCTAGTTTTGCATGATCGCACAAGGCGTAGTGGATCGCACAAGACTGTGCTGATCGCACAATGCCTTGGGCCACACAAATGTTTAAGCTATGCTATGTTATTGGGTCGTACAGCCCAAACCCCAATCGCACAATGTACGATGAATCGCACAAGATTATATGGGCCGCGCAAGTTGTTGGGTTTCCAAATGGATTGGGCCGGGTGTATGTTGGATCGCACAACATGTTGTGGATCGCACAAGGTTGTGTTGATCGCACAACATGTTGGGCCGGGTATTCATATGGGCTTTATAAGTGAATCACACAATGTGTTTGGGCTCGCACATCTGCATCAGCCCAAATCACATGGATCACACAAGTTTGGGCTTTATGTGTATCTTTCTGATACTGTTTAACATGTTCTATGTGTATGCCATGATCGTTATGTGTTTGTAACTTGTTAGTTTATGTATAAACTTACGTGCGCTACTTGAACCTAGACATGACTTGTATGGTAACCATGTTAGGACGTGGTTGACCACAAATAGCTCAAGTGACCTTTTTGTTTATCTGCCGAGCTAATCTAAGGTGAGTTCACACTTCTACAAGGCATGGGATTCCTGGTGGTTGGGAATGGGTAATTGATTGATAGGAAACCTGCGTATTCTTCTTGGGTAGAATACGTACCTCCACCCTCTTAAATGAAGGGTGACAACATTGGAACCTGCGTGATCTCCTTGTATGGGACATGTACCTCTACCCTCTTTAGGGTGGCAACATTTACACTAGACAAAAAATCTATCATTAAGTCCCTCATTTTTATATCGACTTAATCGCCGGGCCAATGGCGAACGGGTCATTAGTTAAATAGCGCTATTAGGTTTGACAAGCCTCACACCGTGCAGCAGAGAACGGGCGTGGACTAATGGATCTGGGCACGTCAATGATGATAGACATTGACTTAGGGCACCCAACTTACTTCAGTCAGTAGTCGATATGGTAACGGGTCTAGTGGGATATTCATGGGGTAGCCCCCAGTCCCCCACTGCAACTAAGCCAGCTAAAAGAAACTTATGTTTTTTAAACAACTTAAAACGAACACCCATCTGTGAACTCGCTCAACTTTGTTGTTGATTCGTTACTATATGCCTTGCAGGTCGTTAGGTGCTTAGATGGAGCTTGCACAGGAGGACGGGATCGTTGTGGGACATGGACTGTTGAGTTCCATGTTAAACTTATGAACTTTTAAACTTACGTTTTGGGTTTTGAACTTTATGCTTCCGCTGATAACTTGAACTTGTTGAATTGTTTGACACCAATTATATTGTTTGGTTTGGACTTTTATTTACTTAATTATTTATGGTTCAATACGATTGGTGGTTGGATTCTGGTCAGTCACGCCTCCTGCGATGATACTCCGCTTGTGGAATTTGAGGGTGTGACATAAGGTTTGTGGGGGTTTGGTATTGTAGATAGTATAAGAGTAATTTATTAGTTTTTACATCAATCAAAATGTTGTTAATTGCTATGAAACAACATACATGAAAGTTATGAGCGAACGAAGTTACTCTTTTCGTTTAGCTGAGATTGCGAAAATGAAAGTTGATGGTGTCATTAATCACTTTACCGATATATATTAATACCGACCACTGAGTAATATTTTGGATTATTAATATTCAATTTGCAAAAACAAAAAAAAAACTATTAATACCGGCCACTGAGTAATATTTTGGATTATTGTATTCAATTTGCAAAAAAAATAACAGCAATGGTTTTTGTATATGGACCATGACATAAAAAAAAGCTACTGCCAAAAACGGAATTGCCAAATTAAGTTTAACTTGTAGTGGTTAACTGCTATATATAATAAAGTTGTTTTGTTTGGAGCTATTAGTATTGGCCTTTCTTTAAGACGTTTGTAACAAACTACAGAACCTCGAGTTTATATACAAGAACATCAAGTAACTTTATGGTCTAACAAATTGATGACTAGAACGTGACATAAATTAACTAGTGGGATTTCCTCCGCGAAGGGAAAAAAATATCGAAACGAGTTATCGAAACCAACTCGTTTCGAAATGAATGTCATAAAAATAAATAATGGTACCCGTAACGTGTTGTTCGAGCAGTATCAGTTCTGTTGGGTTTGATAAAAAAACTACGTGTATTAACATTAAGAAAAAAAAAATTATTTGCAATGACTAAACTATACATATGTTGTATATGAAGTAACCCAGTAAATAAAGTCGTAATATGCTCATAAGAATAGCGACATGTTTTTTACGTAGAGCATAAACAATAAACAATATCGATACCAATACCGATGTTGTTCAGTCGTTGTCGTTTTGTTCCGTTACGGCGTCATCCAGTTTCGATAACATCAACACCTATACAGGTGATAATTGGTTGGTTAGCTTGATCCGTTGTGGTACGATTATGCCACATGTATTCGCTGTAGCTTGCGACATATAAAAAAACTTTATTTTGAATATATTTATGTTTTTAACAAATTTTATATTGTTGTGAAACAACGACCTACTAACCTAATAGCAAACTATGAGAGAAAGAGATGTAGAAAGAAAGAGATTGATATTTCATTGATAGACCTATTTACAATGAGATACAATAGTGGTATATATAGGTGTACAAAACTTGGAGAGAAAGCTAATCTATTTTTGGTGTTGATAACCACATTAATAATAAATATATTCATAACATTCCCCCTTGGTTATCAACATAATACGCTTGATGCTACCTCGTTAAAAACCTTGCTAGGAAAACCCGGTGGGACAAAACCATAGCTAAGGGAAAAAGAGTGCAGCGTGTAATGCGCATTAGTCCCCCTGATACTTCTAGATCAGGTATGTTGCCTCATTAAAAACCTTACTAAGAAAACCCAATGGGACAAAACTTAGTCAAGGGAAAAAGAGTGCAACTTAAATAAGTCTCCCCCTCATTTTAACATGTATCCTTTAAGTGACGTGTGCCCATCTTCCTTGGAAGTTGATCAAAGCTTTTGTAGTCAATGATTTGTCGCTCGATCCCTTAATGTGCAATCCTTTATGTTGATCAATGTTGTATAATCTTCTAACATGACTTTAGGTGCCTCCTTCCAAAATATATCATATGTCCAGGACTGTGTTTAGTTACATTCCTGCATCTACAAGACTAACCAAACTTGTTTTGATGAGTTAGTAAAATATAACCAGATATCGTTTATACATGAAATATTTCTTTGAACTCATTCCAATGTCTCTTCGCTTGACAAAGGTTATATTAAGACAATAAGCTCAAGTGAAAGATATTATAACCATACATAGCTAGCAAAACATATTAGTGCACTTATGCATTTAACGATGGTACTTCTAGAATGAGAATCTCTACTTTGGTAGGATATGATAATTGGCATTTCTTATTACAAATGAGTTAACAACCTTTAACATACCTTAAGGTTTAACTATGTTCATACTATAATCTCCAAACATCATTTTCTAGGTGTACTTGAGGGATTGGTAAAATATAATTACATAGATACTCGAACTGCAGTTCGAGTAATAATTAGACCGTGCCAAGGTCATTCAAAACTTCTCCCTCTAAAAGCTCGACAATTTCTCTCAATGATGCCTGGACATCACTACTGTAAATTGCGATTATAGTGAACTTTTAAAAGTAGAATGTTGATAGAACATGGCTAATTGAATCAAACTTATGTCCCTCTTTATCTGAATATCTCGAGTTGTATAAAACTCGTCTCGACTATTTAGTCCATACGTATTTTATCAACTTCATATAATACGTTCTTGACGTTTTGACATCATTAATGCTTCTAGCATTATCAATCCACGAGGGAATGCTTTCCATCTTATCTAAATATGCATGTGTTTTCACTCTTTAGAAGTTTTGCTACACAAAATTGCCCATTTAACATATAAATATCTATATCATATGCAAAAAATTCATGAACACTTGCTTTTAACTCCAAAATCCATATTGTACCATGCGTGTACACTATTTATTGAGATATCACAATCACCGGGTACAAGTTTTCTATGTATGTTTCTTGGTGCACATTACATCGTTAAGATGTTTCAATTAACCTTTTAAGCACTCAATTGCTTTAGAAACTCATCAGGAGTTCCAATTATATCCAACATGTAAAATAATCATAACCTATTCAAATCCGAATATGTATAAATGATCACATTGTTCTCGAGAACTTACTTTACATGACCTACATAACTTAATCCTTCGGGACTTCCATGTAAACTTCAAGTATCAAGTGATACATAACATTTATAAGACGAATATCAATTCTCTCTTTATATTACCAGACCAATAAAATATTGGAAAGTTAATGCATCCACCACTGGAGAATACGTCTCCTCATAATCAATCATATGTCTTTGCGAAAATTCTTGTGCCACCAATTTTTCCTTATATCACTCAATTTGATTTTCACATAATTCTCATAAAAGACTCGTTTATATACAACATATTTCACCTTCAGTTGTATGGACTGTTGGTCCGAAAACTTTCCATTTCATTAGAGAGTTCAACTCTGCCTTATGCACGTCTTTTCGCTTTCTGGCCAATTATTTCTCATAGGCAGATCTTAAATTTCGATCCTCATCATTTAATCATTTTAAGCGCTATATTATATACAAAAGTATAACGACATCGATTTTTATTTCGATTCCATACATATTTTAGACATGATACAACTTATCGAGATCTCTTTATTTTCAGGTACCTGTGGTCCTTTTTGAACCTTCATGTCTAATGTCTCTTCAGGAGACCCTTTTACATACCTCGACTTGACCATCTTAATTAGTTGCTCCAACTTTCGAGGAATTTTATTATTGGAATCGATTGGTCTACCACGCTTCAGACGTGCAATAGACTTATTACTAACATGTGATTGTCCTTCTAGGACACTAATCTTAATTGGAGCATTAGCAGTTGGTATATGTGACATAATCACCTTTTGAAGGTCAGTAAATGCGTCTGGTAATAGATTCGCTAATCTTTGTAAATGAGTTATTCTTTAAATTTCTGGTTCATACTTTTAGTTTTGAGGATCAATAATAATTCATACAAACTCATTTCTGTTCCAACTACTTTTTATCTCCCCCTGATGTTGGGAATGTTAATCCACTGAGGTGGATATCAATTAATTAAGCCATAAATAAATATCTCGTGAAAAGATCTATTCGTTATCATTTATTCCCAACCACCTTTTAAGGTTCTATCTTTGTGCATAGTGGTGGATCAATTTCAACATATACCTCACAATTAAAATCTTAAAAGGGACATATTTGGTTCCTGACCAAAAACCAACTATAATGGAGATAAACAATTAAAGTATGTTGACTTGATGTGAATTAAGTTACTGCATGTATAATCACATGTACACAAATATAAACACAAACTTTTTCTCTCATGATTATTGACTTTGCAATCAATCGTAGACATTTGGTGATCATCATCAACAAAAGCAATTTGTATTTAAACATTTAGAAATTTCAACACTTATTCCAATAATCATGGTCTCTTGGAAATTAAATTCAGTATTATAATCACCATAAATATGATGATCTGGAATAATGTGCTTGCTGTCTCATTAGCTAAGATACATATGACACAAATTCAAGTTCTAAATTTGATAACCATTTAGACGATGCATCGATTTAAAAACACTAAATGGTATCATGTTAAGATCTATATAAATCCTTTTATCATTTCCAGAATATTTGAGAGCAAAGATTACATGCTAATTACCAACTTGAAGAATCTTCCAGTTCTTCAAAACATTTTCACATCATCATTGACTCGGTGTGGTCTAACCGGTCATGCCAACTAATTAAATAATCATGATCCATAAACTTCTGGTTTATGATCCTATATGTATTACTTGCACTTATGCTAGTACAAGACGTAAGACACGAGATAATTATGTATATCATTTGAAACTATCATGTTATATCACCATCATTATTTCCACATATATTCTCATATTATTATTCCCTTATTTTTGCCACTTATGGTGGACAATCTCATTATTAACACAACCATCATTGCATTTCTGATGATCAATATCATTATTACTATGACCATCATTAAATCCTCAATTAAGTCCATGATCACAACGATCAATATATAGTCACATTCACTTCAAGGAATGGAGTAAAACCAAACAGACTTCATAATTTTCATTATTTTCTCTGACATACGGATATAAAGTCACCTCAAACCTTTCATACATTGCTACATCAAGAGCATATTTGAGGTGTGACAAACGAAAATTGTTTTATCCGACTTTCTCTTGCAAATAATCTTCTCTTTGCAATTTTCATAACACTAATAGAGAAGTAATTAAACCTCTAAGTCATATAAGATTTATCAATGTAACATCTTATGACATTTTATAACTTGACAATGAGATTCAGGGAGTATAACACATCGGGTGTTGTATCTAAGTATATTTATACACTTTCATGAAAGTGATAATAACCAATTGATGATGGTCTTCTATTTGATTTATGCAATAGTATAAATATAAATAATTTATAACATCTATAACGCATATATCAAAAGGTTAAATTATGAAATTTCAAACATTACATGCAATCACTTATAAGTAAACATACATAATTTATATTAACCTATCACGGTATAACTTATCAAAACTATATCTTATTGCAACTCTAATTTGTAATATAATTATACATATCCATCAAGTCTCAAATTTATTAATAACACATGATCACAAATACAATTAATGAAATGTTTAAATCGCATGAACAAGAACACGTACAAACGTATTTTGTCTTATTTATGTTGCTATTCAATTAATAACACATTTTCAAATTTCATATATTATTATATGGAACAAAATAACTAACATACTAAGTAATTAGTCGTTAGATCATTGTTCCAATTACTGTTACTAGTAATTTGTATATAATATATTATATTCATGATAATAGCACAAAATTTTTCTTTTATTTTATCAATAGCAAGCATTCAAAATCTCATTTGTTAAAAAAAAAAATTAATTTATCAATAGCAATCATGTGATGAGATCAATGTTAATAATACTCATATTTATTTGGATAGAAGACAACCCAAGTAATTTATTCAAAATTTAGAGATCATCCAAAAATTACTAATTACCACCAGCTTAATAATTTATTACTGAAATTTACATAAAAATCTAGTCCACATTTAATATTCAACAAGATAATTTGAGTACATAAATATATCAGATCATAAATATTAAACATCCCTAATATAATTTAATATTCATATGACATTGTATATGAATATTTGAAACATTGAGATATATGAATTTAATTAAAACTCGACAAGTGATAATTTAATATTCATATAACATCTTCTTTGATGAGGAATTTTTAAAATGATAATTAAAACGATAACTCATCTATCTAAATTATTAACATATTTATGTACACTGTAATTTGGGTTAACACCCAGATTCTCCTTTTTTTTTTTTTTTTTTTTTTTTTTGAACGGCAAATTTGGATCACTGACGGACCACTGGAGTATCATCGTGCCACCAGCAGAACCACCCGATCATATCCATCTCCACTAGGCAATAATGCCTATACACCAATTCAGGAGGAAACCCAATAAATCTGGGAAAAACCCCCTTTGTGGGAATCGAACCCATGACCTAACGGTCATAAGCCTTATCCCACCACCAAGATACCACTAGGCTATAATGCCATGGGTTAACGACTTGATTTTTTTATCGGTATAGCTAACAACACTAAACGTCAGTGATAGAAAATAAATATCAAAATCAAACCCTAACATAATATTAATTAATCTTGATACAGAACAAAACAAATTTAATAGTGTTTTTATCAACAATCAAGGAAAAAAAACCTTGTTTTATACTTTTAGACTTTTAGTTTGTAAATTATTAATAATTAAATAATTAATTCTCAGTCTATAACAAATATTAAAACCAATATCATAATTATTATCAAGCACCTATTTGTGGATTAAACATGCTAATATCTCATTGAAACTTTAAAACTTATTGAAAGGGATTCAAAAGATTATCTCCAAATTAACAACCATGGTGCTGATTAAATTAAGATAATTTTGATGCAAATAAATCAAAAACAAAAGAGATAGTTACTAGATCTTATGATGATACAAATAATATAAGACAAATACGGGTTTTGAAATTGTGTGCAATAAAATAAGGCAAATAATACAACAAAAATGTGGTTTACAAGTACGTTTTGTTTTATTTGTCCGGGGTTAATCATGTTAAGATGAATCAATAAAATACAAACTACAAAAATAGATAACTTACAGTGGATTCTTTTTAATTCTTCATGTTAAGAATTGAGAGTCGATCCGTCAAGACTGGTATGACAATGAAGATGGATTGGGGTTGATCAGTCAAGACTGGTATGATGATAAGATGAATTGGGTTTTGGAGAGAGTACAGTCGTGCTGATAACGTGTTGTGAAACAACGACCTACTAACCTAATAGCAAACTATGAGAGAAAGAGATGTAGAAAGAAAGAGATTGATATTTCATTGATAGACCTATTTACAACGAGATACAATAGTGGTATATATAGGTGTACAAAACTTGGAGAGAAAGCTAATCTATTTTTGGTGTTGATAACCACATTAATAATAAATATATTCATAACATATATCAGAATGTCGAATTTTTTTACACAGTATTGGTTGGTGGGAAAAATATTTACCAAAATAGTGTTCGTTAAAAAGTATTTACTAAACTGGTGTTTTTTTATATTTTTTATTAATCTTTTATATATATTTTTATGTTTTTATTCAATCATATCAATATATTTTTTCTTCCATCAACTTAGTTTTTTTTACCAATATATATGTGTTTAGGGTGGAGGGTATGGTTAATCACTCTAGGGTGATTGAGTGAAATCCTACCCAATAATATTATGCCATGTCAACTCCCCATTCTACTCTCCATTTTACATTCAATCACTAGGTATGGTCAAACACCCCTCAATTAAAAAAAAAAAAACTTGATTGGTTGAGTGATCCTCTCTCCTCTCTCTCTCCTCACTCCTCTCCTCTAAACACAATCGGTGACTACACACCGAATTCCCTCACCGAATACCCACTCACCGAACAAGTTAATCAAGTGGGTATGATCACCGATCGGTGACCCCCACTCCTCGCTTAAGTCACCGAACACTATACCCTGTACCCTTAAAGATTTCTGTACGGGCAAAAAATTACAGAGAAAACTTCATAAAAGATCCAATAAAAATTCAAGAATAAACTGCCAAAATGGTTCATGAGATTTGGTTGCTTTTATCACTTTAGTTCAAAACTCAAAACTTTTGAATCTGGTTCCATGTGGTTTCAATTTTGTTGTCATTTTCATCTAAAATCAAAATCTGGTCAGATTTTTGAGTTAGCATCCAGTTTTTTTGTCTTTTTCCTCCCTTTTAATGAAGGGCAAAATGGTATTTTAACATTTTATTATAATAAATTAAAAAATTTTGACCATTTTGCCTTTCATTAAAAGAGAGGAAAAGGACAAAAAGCTGGATGTTAACCGAAAAATCTGACCAGATTTTGCTTTTGTATGAAAATGACAACAAAATTGAAACCACAGATACCCGGATTCAAAAGGTTTAAGTTTTGAACTAAAGTGGCAAAAACGAACCTCATACCATTTTGCCAGTTTACTCAAAATTCAATTTCACAAAGACAAAACAATTTATGAAAGCAGGAAAGCACATAATCATGTTATGCCCAAATACAAGATGATGCCCCAAAACAATACAAAATTACCAATTCTTTCAATTATACCTCATAATTGAATTTTTCAAAATCTAAGATTACTTGTCCAAAAATTGTTGTTCTTTTTCCAATTCTGATTCAGTCCATGATGGTTTGAAAATTTGTTGGTTAGAAAATAAAAGATAAATACATTTTTCGTCCTTTATATTTGTATCGGATTGCAATGGATGACCTTTAACTTCAATAATTACAGTCACAGATCTTTATTTGGAAAACCCATCACACATTACGTCCTTTAGCACTAACCTGGTTAAATTTTCCAGTTAAGTTATATCATGTGCACCTCATGTGGGGGCATTTATGTCTTTTTATACCTTGTAATTTTATTCATTTATTTATACAAAAACCAAATGTCTCTCTCAACAGCCTCTCTCTCTTTCTCTCTCGTTCAAATACCAAACCGTCACTACCATCACCATCTCAATGTTGTCACACCATCACCATCACCGCCACCGCCTAAAACCACCACCATCTGAAACCACCACTATGTTACCAATACCCACCCTACTCTTTCTCTCTCTAAGCACTGCAGCATCAATTCTAATATCTAAAACCTTTTAATCAACTCATACAAATACTTGATTTTGAGATGATATAAATACTTTGGGTTCTTTGAGAACAATAAATCTAAAAAATAACAACCTTTTTTCAGCAACCAACACTTGGGTAACACAATCACACTGAAGGTACCATAAAAATTTATTAATGAATCTGATAGGCCTAGCCTTGGGCTGTCGTTTTTTACCACCATTAGACAAACTGACGAGGTTTAGGTCATCGTTTTGAATCTGAATGGTTTCAGATAGATATGAGGCAGGTTTAGGTCTAATTTCCTAGATCTACAAGGGTTTCGGATCTGAGGTAGGTTTCGTGGGTTGAAGTTGTGGTGATGGTGATCCCAGTGTCGATGGTCGAAGTGGTGATTGTGAGGCATTTAGGTGGCGGCCGGAATGGTGGTGGTGACTTGTGAGGCGTTTTGGTGGCCACCGTGGCAGTGGCTGAGTGGTGGTTGGGTGGTGGCCGGATGGTGGCTGGAGTGTCGGTGGTGAAACTTTAGGTTACAGGGTGGTGGCTGTAGTGGTGGCCGGACTATGGCTGGTGTGACGGTGGTGAGACTTTAGGTTACAGGGGGATAGGGAGAGGATGTTGAAAGAGAGACTTTAGGTTTATGTTTTGTATATATATTGTTAATTTAATAGGTAAAATGACTAACATACCGTCATGTGCAAGGCACATGCTATTGTTAACTGAAAAATTTAATCAGGTTACTGATAAGGACGTAAAGTGTAATGGGTTTACAAATAAAGGACTATGACTGTAATTATTGAAGTTAAATGTTATCCATTGCTGATACAAAACGAAAAGTATAACTTACCCTTATTTTTTTATTAAAGGGAAAATTTGTCTCTACTTTTATGCTTTCTAATTGACCAATTTCACTAAGGTGTTGTTTGTTTTTTCTGAAAAGCTCTGCGCAGGCTCTTCTATTTGCGCCGCCCAGACCACGCGCAGACTGTTTGTTTTTCCGAAGACGTTTCATTAAAAAACGTCTGCGCGAGCTCTTCTTGGTGCAGACTTGGCCCAACCACTTCTAAGATCTTTTTAGATCTGCAGAGGGTTAAACACCACCACCCACCACCACCGTCCATCACCACCACCACCACCGTCCACCGTGCACCACCCACCACCGTCCACCACCCACTACCGTTCATCACCACCACCACCGTCCACCACCCACCACCCACCACCACCGTCTACCACCATCACCGTCCAGCACCACCACTACCGTCCTTACACAACCACTAATTTATTTTAGAAGTCTGCATACATTAAAAAACAAACAGTCTTCTTCTTGCAGAGATTGCAAAGGTTTGATTCACCTCTTCTTTTATAGATGTCTGCAAATATGGTTACCAGACTGCATACATTTTACCTCTTAAAAAACAAACATCACCTAAATGAACCGGAACATATAACATAACCTAAATTCGACATAGGAACTTATGGTTCTACATTGTGGCCTATATAAATCAACCTTTTCTACTAGCTAACAAACGTTGATACTCGAGCGTTGGAGAGAAGACATAGTACAAAAGTGAGGAAAAGAGTGTTGTACTTTTCATTTTGCTGTATCTTGCATTAGATTGTTAACCTTCAACTATATATATATATATATATATCTATATGATCCGGACCACTTGCTCTGGAAAGACCGTGTCAACGGCGGCCGTAGAAGGTGAGAATTTTCCAATCTTGGTAGTAGTAGTAGTAGTTGTAGTTAAGGGAGGTGTTGCAAAAATCGGAATTTACTTTCATCATCACTCTTTTGATTTGTTATTTTCATGCTATAGAAATGAATCAAGCATTTTGGCATATTGGTTTAGGACTGGACAAATTGTGGGAAAGAAAAATGAAGTATTTTGGGCATGGGTTATTAATTCTAGTTTTTATATTTTCTGTTGTGGTCTCCTTCATCAATGGTGATCCTCTTGTTCCGGCCATATGTATCTTCGGTGACTCCGTAATGGACACTGGAAACAATAATCATCTCAAAACTTTGTTTAGAGCAAACTTCCTTCCTTATGGAAGAGATTTCGAAGCTCATAAACCTACCGGCAGGTTTTGCAATGGAAAATTGGCAGCAGATTACATTGGTACATTATTTATTTATTATTCATTGTCTTTTGTTTAACTACTTAAAAGCATAGAGTCTTCTTATTTTTTATTCCTTATTACCAGCTGAATACATAGGATTTGAAACATATCCACCACCTTATCTGAGTACATCCAACGTATCACTTCTCCTAGGTGGCGCCAACTTTGCCTCTGCAGGTTCTGGTTATGCACACCAGACAGCAAGACTATACGTAAGTAATGCTTCTTCTTCTCTTTAACTGTATTGTATTATTAATTAAAAACCATATTGGTCAGCGGACGCAGGATCTATATTCACCGTTGGTGCTCGTATGCCTTTTAACTTGACATGCAGATTTTCGGATCTGTATAGTAACCAGTAAAAATGGGAGATAATCATGACCGTAAAACACAGCTCAATAACCCAAGTATTCAGACCCACTTTACGTAGACTTTGGTTGTCTGATGTAATTACCCCACCCTTGGTTTGTTGCAGAAAGCGATATCTTTACCAAGGCAGCTATTGTATTACCAGGAGTGGCAAAACCAAGTGGTTGGTATGGTCGGAAACGAGAGAGCAACGGCCATATTTTCCAGTGGAATTCACATTTTAAGTGCAGGAACCAGTGATTTCCTCCAGAACTACTACATCAATCCGGCTTTGAAGAAACTATATACGCCTTCCAAGATTGCACACATTCTTTTGACATCATACTACACCTTTGTAGAGGTAGGTAACCAACCTTGCATCATATCTTCTTGCTGAAAATTATTAGATGATAACCAGTTAATTTGTATTCTGTAGAATCTTTATGAATTAGGAGTAAGGAGGATCGGAGTAACAACGTTACCACCAGTGGGATGTTTGCCAGGATCCATCACGGTATTTGGTTCCGGAAAAAATGAGTGTGTACATAGGATAAACAAGGATGCCGTGATGTTTAACAACAAGCTAAACGATACGTCTCAAGATCTAGTAGCCAATTATCCGGACCTAAAGCTTGTGGTCTTTGATATCTATCATCCTCTTCTTAATCTAATCACAAAGCCTAGCGATAATGGTAACATTTTATTATATTTGACCATCAGTAACACATTATTGTCGTTTCTGACTAGAAAGATATAATGTTACCGTCCATATTAATCAATACTTTGGGTTAAACGATCGAGTTTGATTCATTTAAACGATTGACTGGGTACGTTTGTTTGAGAATCGGAAATGAGTGAAAACCAATATGTGTGAGATGTTACTAGGTAGGTAGGCTTGTTTGTTTGTAAAACTTGCGGTGTTCTTTAAACAGCTGCTAACCCATCGTGTAGGTTTTTTTGAGTCAAGAAGGGGCTGTTGTGGAAGTGGGATAGTTGAGACTTCTTTGTTTTGCAATGCAAGGTCAATTGGTACATGTTCAAATGCAACAGGGTATGTCTTTTGGGATGGATTCCATCCAACGGAAGCTGCAAACCAAATCTTGGCACAAAATCTACTTGAGCAAGGGCTAGGCTTAATTTCTTAGTCTACAAGGTGTATTTAGATTCCAGTATGTTTTTCTCATTCATTCGATTGATTGATGATTGTATCTTCTCAAACAACCATAATAGAAATTATTAATTAAATTATGCGCCTCTTACATGTATGTTTAGGTTTGTGTATAATGTCAAGAGGTCCAATAAGAGGCTATGACCCAGTCGGTGATACTTGTTTAAACATTCAATTTGTTTTTTGTTGTAATGGAAACAAAGTTTATAGTAATATTCTCCACAAGTGATTTTAGATAAAAGAGTAAACTGCAATTTTACACCATGTGGTTAGGGGTGATTGACACCCTTACCCCCCCCCCCCCCCCCCCTAAGGAAATAATTGCAATTTTACCCCCCACTGTTTGCTGTTATGTTGCAACCTTACCCCCTGGCCTCAAATTTGTTGACTAATCTGTTGACTATAACTTGAAATGACTATAATGCCCTTTCATATTACCCCCTGTGTTTTGTGTACTCTGTGATATTACCCCCTGCCACCACTGCCACCACTGCCACCGCCATTCACCACCACAACCACCACTGCCACCTCCAGCCACCACCACAACTTAATATCCCTTTCATATATAACACCACCACTACTTCCGTCACCGGAAACCTGCAACTCCGGTCATCTTCTCAAACGACTGCCACCACTGCCACCTCCAGCCACCACCACAACCACCACTGCCAGCTCCAGCCAAACCGAAGGTGCTGCCGAGTCAGCTAAAATGGCATTATGGCAATACAGTTCATGAGTAAGCACGGAATCAAGAAAAAACAAAGCAGGTGGTGTAGGGCACTTAGTGGTACCAGCTCTAAAGAACGAAGAACTATATCAATTATATCCATTACCAAAACAAATATGAAACTGGTTTTAAGCTCTAAAGAACGAAGAATCATTTTCAAAATCAATATATTTATTAGAATTAAATTAATGACTATACTAATCATATAAAAGTAACTAAATAGAACACAATCTGTTTTAAGTTTGTAACATAACGCATATCAAGTTATCAACCACAATTTTGAAGTCACAAGTGTTTTCAAGTGTGAATGGTGTGGTTTTGCAACAAAATCAACAGGCAACCCAAAATTGTTACTCCTCCCAACAAAATTGGAACTGTTACTTGACTATACACAAAGAATAATCCATTTCTCAGATAGTTAAGCAAATCTTAAATTATATATCATATAAAATACCATGCATCACATCACATTTTAAGAGTAAAACCAAGGAATCATCTAGGCTTGAATCGATAATAACAGATTGTAACTTCTAAATAAAACTTTCACCAAAAGATATGCTACAATTTTCATGAGACAGAACTACATTTCACAATTTCAGTGACATTCTAAATATGAATTCTCCTTTCATTTCACAGTAATACAATACATGCTGAGTCAGCTAAAACAGAGCATGTATGTGGGTTTGAGTTTATGAAGAAATTTGTGATTGAATTAAGGGTTTTTGGTGGTGGAATAAAACAGAGCATGTATGTGGGTTTAGAGTGATGACCTGCAAATTTATAATACACAGTGTGTACGGTTATTACTAATAACTTTATTTAATTCACCTATATATTAAAACTAATAAATGAAAATGAGTGGTATGTGAAATGAATACACAATAATCCAATTAATGCCAAATTTTGTTAAAATGATGTGATAACAATAATCCAATTAGGACCGTTTACGAATCCATGTGGTTGAGTTGACTGGTTTGATTCTTTGCTGGCTAAGTATGCAGCGGCTTCTGCGGCCTGTATTGCCATTTTAGCTGACTCAGCAGCAGCTTCGGTTTGGCTGGAGGTGGCAGTGTGGTTGTGGTGGTGGCTGGAGGTGGCAGAGGTGGCATTGGTGGCAGTCGTTGGAGAAGATGACCGGAGTTGCAGGTTTCTGGTGACGGAAGTAGTGGTGGTGTTATATATGAAAGGGATATTAAGTTGTGGTGGTGGCTGGAGGTGGCAGTGGTGGTTATGGTGGTGAATGGCGGTGGCAGTGGTAGCAGGGGGTAATATCACATAGTGCACAAAACACAGGGGGTAATATGAAAGGGCATTATAGTCATTTCAAGTTATAGTCAACAGATTAGTTAACAAATTTGAGGCCGGGGGGTAAGGTTGCAACATAACAGCAAACAGTGGGGGGTAAAATTGCAATTATTTCCTTAGGGGGGGGGGGGGGTAAGGGTGCTAATCACCCCTAACCACAGGGTGTAAAATTGCAGTTTACTCTAGATAAAATTTCAAACCTTGTCAAAGTCAACAATCGGCAAGAGTAGTCACTCTAACTTCTTGCCGTCTAAATATAGATAGATATAACTAGTAGAAAAACTGCGCAATGTTGCGTTGACAACAAACTTTAACACGGTACTTATTTTTGTTAGTTTATCAATCCTATTGTAATATACTATATAGCACCTGTCCAGTGATTGGGTACTTTAACGTTATAGTATGGTAAAACTTTCTTTAAGTTATAAACAAAACTTGAGAATGTATCAAATAAAAGAAGAACTCCTTGAGTAAAAGTAAAAATAAAAATAAAAGAAGAACTTCTCAAGTAAAATAAAAGAAAAAGAAAAGAAAATTGCCAACAGTAAAACAATACATAATTATTATTATTATATATCTTAAACGTAAATGTCCGTGACATTTATAACTTATACCGTCCTAATTATTTACAACTTATGCCCTCCTACTTTTTTTCCGGCCCTTCAAGTTTCATATTTGTTTGCTTCAGCCTTCATTTCAACAATTTGACTACGTAATTTAACTACAAAAATAAATAACAAACAAAGCTACAAAGTTAAATACTAAGTAAGGTTTCTCTGCGTTTTATATTCTAATAATAATAATAATAATAATAATAATAATATTTTTATACATTGGTGTTTGTTTTTTCAGATACAAAAGGTCTGCAGTCTGCGTACCACATCTGCAAACGTCTGCACGAGAAGAGGTGGATCAAATGTCTGCGGAGTGTAATAAAAAGAGTGTTTGATTATCTCACCTCTTTACCCCACGTATCCAAACTTTTTTCCCTTTCTCTGCTCCCAAAATTCCAACTTAACATTAAACAGTAATCACAAATCATTAATTTTACATCATTCACTTTCAAAAATTCAATCTTCAACACATATTTCAATTTCTCCAATTATGTATATGCAATTAAGATCAGAAACGAAAAAAAACCTACAAAAGTAACCGATAATTAATCAAGAGGTCAACGTTTAACGTTTAACTGGTATGGAATAATTAAGACTATGATGAATGCGAACGGGTTCTTCTTCTTCAAGTTCAACTCAAAAGAAGGGATGGATAGGGTTATGGAGGATGGACCATGGTTAATAAGGAATTTGCCTATTGTGCTTAATGTTTGGAAACCTTCTGTTAAGCTGGTTAAAGAAGACATAACATCAATACCAGTTTGGGTTAAGTTACATGATGTTCCTATAGCGACGTTTTCAGAGGATGGGCTGTGCATGATCGCTACAAAGGTGGGTAAACCGAGAATGTTGGACTCGTATACGGCAACAATGTGTGCTGACTCGTGGGGTAGGAGCAGCTATGCTAGAGCGTTGATTGAAGTGAATGCTGAACAAGAACTTAAGGAAAATGTTATGGTGGCTGTTCCTTTGGAGGAAGAGGAAGGGTTTGCTAAGAATTTGGTTAAGGTAGAATATGAGTGGCAGCCCCCTAGATGCAGCGTGTACAAGGTGTTTGGTCATATAGACTTGAAATGTCCGAAACAGCAAATCAAACAAACAAGGGCTGATGATCAAAAGTTGGAGGACGGGTATGAGGTGGTAAAGAAGAAAAACAAGGCTAAGTATGGATTCCCGACGAAGAAACAAGGGACGAGGTTTTAGTATAGGTCGGTTCCTAAAAACACTAAGCATGAGCCAAGAATCATTAATGTTATAGACGAATTGGAAAAAGCGACAATTGCAGTGCCGTTGGAAGAGGTGAATCAAGTCAAGACTAGCAATAAATTTGAATTGTTGGGTGGGGATGTGGAATATACGATTGAAAAGAGTGGGCGTACTAGAGTAGAGATGCAACGTACTATGTCAAAAAATGATAAGCATGAGACTGAAGGTGATAAATCTGATGATGAGGAATTGGAAGAGGTGTATAACGAAACAATCCAATCCTTGGTGGGAGACCGGAAGAAATCTGAGGGGGCAAGCACTCCCGGTGAGAATGTTCCCCATGTCGAGTATAGCTTCCTGTAATATAAGGGGGTTGAACCGCCCTCTAAAACAAAAAAGAGGTTCGGCAAGTCATTGTAGAAAACCGGCTTCAGGTTTGTGCCATTATTGAGTCACATGTTGATATTAGTAATCTCTCAAATGTGTGTAGCAAGATTTGGAGGACTTGGGATTGGACTTCAAATGGTAATTGTTGTCCAAAGGGTACTAGAATCATTCTCGGATGGAACACAGTGGATGTAGATGTTATGGTGTTGGATCAAACTAGTCAAGTTATCCATGCTCAAATAAAGTTTAAAAGGGATTCCAAAATCCTGTTTTGCTCGTTTATCTATGCGGATAATTACTATAAGCATAGACGGGATTTATGGGAGAGTCTACGTCACCATAAAGCATTAGTCCATGATAAACCATGGGTAATGTTAGGGGATTTTAATTCTTCTTTGAACCTAGAAGATAACTTGTTTGGGTCGTCAAAAGTGAATAATGGTATGAGGGATTTTAAAGAATGTGTGGACGATTTGGAAGTTTTTGATGTCAACAGTACGAGAGTTCACTACACATGGAAGCAAAAACCTAAGAAGGGAATTGGAGTTATAAAGAAAATTGATAGAATTATGTCCAATGTTCACTTCATATGTCACACCCCAACCGATGACGGAAACATCGGGGCGCGGCACTGAGCGAAACAGATTGTCCAGGAGAAATCCATAACAACTAATAATTACCGAATATTTAACGTTAAGTACCATACCAAAACATATTCAGCAAAATAATTATTACAGACATAAAATCTCAAAGACAGTAAAATGTTTCACCCACTCAGATTTAAATAAAATGTTTGTTTGTTTCTAGACTCTTCCTAACTTGATTCCACAAAGCAAGCATCCTAGCAGATAGCATCCTAAACACCTGTCAAATACGTTAAAATAAAGGTCAATACACATAGTGTAAAGGTGAGCATACAAGTTTGAAATATCATAATAGAGTTCGAAATCGTTTACGCATAACCAGCATGAACATGTATAAAGTGAAGGCAAGTAGGTTATCGACAGAGAAATATGCACAGACGTGACTGCGAGTTGTAGAATGCGCAACACATATCCCCACTGGGACACGTGAAGTAAAGCCCTTAACAACCCCTGTCCACGACAGGTACTGAGTCCAAACTATAGTACTATCGTTGCAAAGGTGTCAGGCAACAATCACTGTGTTAACATAACATACAAGCATTTGTCGAATAACACGTAGCATGCAATAACGGTTAGCGTATAAATAGTGTTTGCGTTGTGTGTCGATTGTGATTTGAATATAGATAACGTATGTAACACCCAAAAGTGCGTAAAGCAAAAAGGGATCGAGTATACTCACAGATTGTGTTTAGCAAGTAAACACTCTCTTGGATTGAAGGGAGCGCTGAGAGAGATTAGCCTGAACAGTTAACGATAGCATAAAAGATAAGCGGCGCGTAAAACGGTGCAAAGTGGTAAGTGTCGGATGGTAATCCGATGGGATGGCAATCCGATCGGATGGCCAGTCGATCGGATGTCAATCCGTTCGGATGGGCATTCAATCGGATGGCCATTCGATTGGATTGACATCTTGTTTGGTAAGGATGTGTTTGTGTATGATGGTTTTTGTCTTTTGAAGTTTTTGTTGTAGCATTTTGAAAACAAAGAAGTATCTCTACTGTAACACCTCGGAAATTTACGTCCTATAATGTGTTGACACGTGTCATAGGTTTGAACGTGTGAAAGAAGGTTCTTGAAGGACTAAAGTTGACAAACAGTGAAACTGTGTAAATAGAAGGGTTCAAAGTGTCAACAATGAATAAATATACTTTGCAATAACCCTACATGATGTTTATAACCTTAAACGAATAGATCATGGATCATACGAAGCGAATTGTGAAAGAAAGAGAGAGATTACAAACTACAGGGGTTAAATGTGCCAACATGTTTAAGTTATACCTCTGAGTGACCTTTTGACAAACCCGAAGCTTTGTAACGATTAATTATGCTCACTAGAATGTACCACAAAAAATTCATGAAGTTTCGTTATCGTATGAGCAAGTTGTGATAAAATTCGTGTGTGAGGGTTAGAATCGTCAACATTGAAATTTAGGGCTTTTCGGGTGATCACAAAGTTACCCGAGGACTTAACAAAGTGGGTATAAGTCTTAAAGCCCCATATATTAAATAACAAAGCTTCATATGCAAGTTGGATGGTGAAAACGACCTTTCGGGGGACCAAGGACCAAAGTGCAATTGATAAAACATGTGTGACCTGACCAGAAGGGCCTCGCGGCCCGCCTCACACATAGCAGATGGCCACGCGGGCCGCGTGCGACCTGCAGATGCTGAAAAAACAGGCAGCTGCCTGTTGAAGCTTGTAACCGACTTAAAATGCAAGTTTTCGATTCTATGGGCTTGCTAAACTGGTTTTTAACATGTAGGACACATGTTGGCACTTTGGTAACATCCCTAGACTTAGTTGTTGATCATCCGTGATGTTTGAAGTTGTTATAAAAAGTCACATTTTCCACATACATGCACATTTCATCTTCTGGACATTCTCAAGAGCTCAAGAACTGATCCAAGCTTTCCATATCGTCCATTAGTCGTGTGTAAGTGCCTTTAATCCTTCTTGTTTGAGTTTTACTTAGTTAAAAGCCTAGAAATCAAACCGTCGTAACTACGGTTTGACTTTGCGATAAATCACAATCGGTCCAGAGATTTGTCGAATCGAAAGTTGTTATAAGTTGGTATTTATATGGTTAATAAACCCCTTAAAGGGCACTCACTGATTCGAATCCTAACTAGGTCGTTTGTCGAGTCAAAGGTTGTCCGAAAAAGTCAACAGAAACATTAATCGCATATTTAACGATACGGAAGGCGTGTAACCTGTTTTATCAGTCATACAACTTGAAAATAAGTATAATAACTTGTATAAGCTTATTTGATTCGACAACTTTATGTATTGAACCGATTCGGAACCGAGAGACGCAAAAGTTTGACTTTTGCTTTGACCTCAGTTCTGACCCGATTTATATAGGTTTAGACATGCCTTAAAGTTCCATTAGGACCTAGTTGCATGTGTGTATAAGCCTCTGCATTTATACCACTCGAATCCCTAATCGTCCGATGTTTCCGTTAAACGCCTAAATATTGACCGTAATGCCCTTATGACCATAAAACGAGATTTTTGGAAATGTGAAAGTGCCATAATCTTAGTTACTGATTTTTAGACTTGTACCTAAAATTTCACATCAGTTGGAGATCTAGATAGGGAGTTATGCTTAATGACGTAATTTGAGTACTTTTAAGTAATTAAACGGCGTCATTAGCGTAAAGCCTATCTAAACCAAATTTTGGACACCAAACCTTTTACCCACTGATGTGATATAATATTTTGGGATTTTTAAAGATTTTTAATTATTTTTAAACTGATCATAAGCTAGGTTTATCGCCTCGATTCGGTTAATACCAAAAATACCCTTTTCGGCCATAAAATGAGTTTTACAAATCCTTTTAACGCCAATCCAATTGCTACTGATTTTAAATAATAAATGGAGTATTTTGAGCCTGTTTATTTGATCAGAAAACTCAGAATCGTATTTTAACCCGTACATCGCTTAAAACGACTTTATACGCGTATTTAACGCATAGTTTGGGTTTAAAACTATTTTAGCATATAAGACTTATTACCAAAGGTTATAACCTGTTAAAATAAGCTATTTTACTGATCAACTCAGACCCGGATCAAAGGTGTCTAATTAAACCCTTTTATAATCTTTAAAATGACCAAAATACCCCTACGGGGCTTATAAAGAGATTAAACTCGTTTTGGGCATCATGGGTGATATCCTACTGATATCACAACTTATTTAAGGCGTGTTAACTTAGGAAACCTGTTTAGGACTCTTACGGATACCCGTTACGCTTCATGCGCGTTCGGTTCGGTTTATGTAACTAGTTTACATAAATTAGCCGAAACGGGTCAAACCTTATCGGTTTTATCTCAAAATCCAGAATGTGTATCATATACCCATATTAAGCAAGTCTTCAAACTTGACGGGTCTAAATCACATTCTATCCAGTCTTCGCTTAATCGTGCGTACGAACCGTATCTTTAAAACTAACCGGTCTAAGCGTAAGCTTAACTAAAGACCCGTTAGGATTCTAATAGGTTATTATAAACCTTCGTTCCAGATTAGGAGAACCAGTAAAAGATACTTGCACTCACTGATTTTGAACTATACTTACTCAGGTAAATACTTTTAACTTATTTTCCCTATACGGGCTTGGGGTACGGTATATAAAATACCGCTTGGTCCAGCATTGAATCTTTAATCGAATAGAGGTTAAATCATTGATATGCTCTGTTTTGAAATGTTTTGTTTGCTTAAAGCCTTTGGGGGGTTAATGACCATGTCCCGGATATCCCTGGCATCATTTTACGAAATGGCCACGACCTCAGCACTCAGGTGTAGGCGTACACCTGTCAGTGTCTCATTATATAAAGTGGTGTGTCCATTGATCTTTAACCCGGTCTATGGATCGGGCTACTGAACGCATAAGAAACATGTAATTCGTTTACAAGTATTATATATTTACATAATTATCCCAAGTTATAAAATATTATTTGTGCCTTGTGCCTTAAATGCATTTTCTTAAACTCTTTTCAAAATGAGTCGGTTGATTGTATTTACCAGTGTAAACTGACATATTTTCTTAAAAAGGTTAAGTGCAGGTACTACGCGAAATAGGCTGGCTTGTCTCCTAGCATCCACATTAAGTCTCGCCAGCTTGGATGTCATAAACTGTTGAACATTTGTTTCCTTTTTATTTTGATCTACCTGTGGATTATATTCGACTAATTGTGATACTTAATATTACAATATCGTTTGGTTGAATTTAATCTATACTTTGCTTCCGCTGTGCATTTATATATTGTGTTGTTTGACTATTATGTTGCCAACCACGTCACGATACTCCCCTACCGGGCCCACCGGTGACACGTGGAAAATCGGGGTGTGACAGGTTGGTATCAGAGCCAACTCTGAGTGAATTAAACACTAGTCTTTTGTGTTTAATCTCAGTTACACAATTGCACATTCCTAAATCTTCGAGTCTAGACAAAGAACTTAGGAATAATCCAAATTGTTCAATTTTTATTTAAATTTTGTCCTTTATTTTCCCTTGTTATTACCTTGTGTATTTTAACAGGTACAATAATGCCGCCAAGATTTAGACGAGGTGGTCGAGGAAAGGAGCCAGCTAGCGCCCCTAACGACCATGAGGCAGGGCCTTCATATCGACGAACTTCTTCTACAAGGAATGACGAAACGAGGGAGCTATGGAGGACATATGAAGACGATGCCAGACGATCTTTTTCGCACGCCTCAACACCTCCATATCATGACTCTTATGGGCCTCAGTCAGAGAACGAACCCCACAACCCGCAACGTTTCTTTGGCGACCCTACTCCTGTTTTTCAGGGTCAGTTTAACCCAGCAGAGTACCTACCAGAGCAAGTGGGCTTTAACCCACTAGGACCAGAGGATCACTTTTCGGGTGATCAAGATATGGACGAGGACACAGATCCCGTCGAGGCTTCAACCGGATCCTTGAACCATCCTTTCGTGATCTCAGACGGTTCGTCTTTTCACGGAACACCATACCAGGGTCCGGATAGTCACATGGCACGGTTCGAACGGTGTGAGTGGTACTATACACCATCTGAACACTCATCACCTCATCAGCAGCCGCCACTACAGCAGCAAAATCCCTCTGGGGATCCACGTTATGAGGCAGTCACGCCACCGCCTCCACCGCCGCCAGTGCATCTAGAGCCTCCAGAGCCACCAAGACGTAGGAGGACTGGTGCACGGATCTCAGCACGAGAAGTTGATTTTCGTCTCAACACCCCTCAACACTCTAGCGGTAGCCATTACCCGCCTACTTATGAAGTCCCACAGATGGGTGGACCTTCTGTCCCAGTTTCGGAGGTGAATTCAGCACCTATTGTACCGCCATCACCGGGTTTTGGCCACCCAATCCCTGCTTATACTGCTCTGGCAGCTTACAACCCATATGGACCACCAGCATACCATGGCTATAACTATGCTGATGATCCTTACAACGTGGCATCAAGCTACCAAGCCCATAATAATCCTGAAGGACCATACGGACCCCCTTGGGGAATGGGATACCCAGCTCGAGGGTATCAAGCACCTGTTCAGCCGCCACCACAGTACCAGCCACCACGGGCTCCTCCTCCTGAGCAGGAGGAACTCCGTCGAAGACTGGCCAAAGTGGAGCGAGACTTCCAGAAGGAACGTAGGAAGAATGAGGGATTTATGAGTGGTTTGGCAAACTTGCTTAAGGGAAAGAAGAAAAGGGATCGTTAAATCCCAATATGTATTATTATATTTCCTTGTTTAAATCAAGTCCCTACGTGGACATTTATTTATGTGTGTATGTAGTCCCTGCGTGGACATCTATCTTTGTACTTAGTCCCTACGTGGACTTGTCTCTAGTAGTCCCTGCGTGGACATTTACTTTTGTAGACCGTCCCTGTGAGGACATGTATTATATGTATAGCTCCTGCGTGGGCATCTGTTTCTGTGAAAAGTCCCGTTTAGGGCAAAATGTACTACTTTTAGTATTAATGGAATGTAAGTTTATAAATTTCATCTTTGCTAAGTTATGCATAGTTAAATGATATATGAAATAAATAAATCAGAATCATTCCTTTTAAAAATCTATCTGCCTATGTTATTTTTATTAAGGATCTTAAAAGTATAACCTAGCCTGCATGTCATTTTAAGACCTGGCCCAGATGGTAAAACTCGTTAAAAAGATTCAAACCCCTATTAACATCTGAAAACATGTTAACACTCCTGGCAGACATGATTCGTTAAAAACACACGTATTATTATATATGGATCTTTTCAAAGATTCTAAACCCAACTTAATGATCTCTGAATCATGGGTTAAATCATTAATAAATATGATAAGTTCTTTTTACCATCCATTGGTAATGGAATGCCTACGGGCCCTTCTCATTTTCATATGAGACAAAAGACAGTATTAGTCTGTAACCCTGTCTGATAAAGGTAATGAACTTTGTTCAAACCTTCATGCTTTGATTCTCTGAAATCATAGCTTATAATCTATATTGTCCCTGTGACTAGGCCTTATGTGCTAATAAAACTATTATCGTTTTATAATTAGGATAAATTATATTAGAAATCCTAAATTTATGTGAGTAATAAATTAACTAGATATGGTCTATGTTTACCACGGTTAATAAAATTGTCATAAAAGACAATTCTATAATAAACTCACCAATAAATTATTGTCGATATGTTACAGTTTAAGCTACATGGCAGACTCAAACGAGGTCAACAGTCACCCAGGGATAGTGAATGATAATGCCCAAGTAAACGTAGCAGGTGCAGAATTACAAGCTATGATAGATAATGCGGTTAATAGAGCTATGGGCAGACAGCACCATGGATCAAGTGGTACCCATACGAGGACCCATTCTGCATCACACACTAGAACACCCTCCAGGACCCACACTGCCCACAACAGTAATTCTCACCACTCCTCGAATCAAAGGAGTAATCCATCTCAAAGAGTCGTACAGAACCAAGAACCTCGTAATAAGGGTTGCACCTATAAATACTTCGTGTCGTGCAAACCCAGAGACTTCAATGGGGAAAAAGGAGCTGTTGATTGCATGACGTGGATGGATGAGATGGATACTGTGGTGGATATTAGTGGTTGCCATAATAGGGACATTGTGAAGTTTGTCTCACAGTCCTTCAAAGGAGAAGCCTTAGCCTGGTGGAGATCTTTGATCCAAGCCACAGGGAAAGTCCCATTATACAACATGACTTGGGAACAGTTCATGGCACTAATCAAAGAAAATTTCTGCCCTCAACATGAGGTTGAGAGAATTGAATCTGACTTCCTGGCGCTGGTCATGAAAAACCTGGACTGTCAGGCCTACCTTACTACTTTCAATACTTTGTCAAGGTTGGTCCCTTATTTGGTGACTCCGGAGCCTAAACGTATAGCTCGTTTTATCGGGGGTTTGGAACCGGAGATCAAAGCAAGTGTAAAGGCCTCTAGACCAACCACTTTTCGGTCAGTAACGGACATATCATTATCTCTGACCTCAGATGCTGTCAGGCTGAGGTCAGTGAGGAAAACTGATACCGAGAAAAGAAAGCGTGAGGATGACAACTCACGGCGTTCAGACAAGAAGCAGAAGGGTAGCAATGACCAAAAGAAGGGGTCAGGATTCAAGAAAGATGGTCAGCAGTCGGGTGAAAAACCCAGATGTAAAATTTGCAGAAAGCACCATTTTGGAAAGTGCAGACTGGACTCAAAATCCCAATACCAGCAAAGGCCTTGTGGGATTTGCAAGTCTACGGAACATAAGACCCTGGAGTGCAAGAAGATAAAGGATGCAACGTGTTATAGTTGCAATGAAAAGGGGCATATCAAATCCAACTGCCCAAAATTTGCAAGGAAGAATGAACAGGGGAAGAAGACCAATGCGAGGGTCTTCAGGATGGATGCTAAGGAAGCCGTCAAGGACGACAACGTTATAACAGGTACCTTTCTCGTAAATGATGTTTATGCGAGAGTGTTATTTGATTCAGGCGCTGATAAGTCGTTTGTAGATAATAAGTTTAGTGAATTGTTGAAACTACCTGTTAAAACTTTAAGTGTGAAGTATGAGGTGGAACTAGCAGATGGCACTTTAGAAACCGCTTCAACCTTATTAGATGGATGTTTTATATCCATTAGGAACCACTCTTTTCCTTTGTCCCTACTTCCTTTAAAACTAGCCGGTTTCGACATAGTTTTGGGTATGGACTGGTTATCACATAACCAGGCCCAGATTATTTGCAATAAGAAGCAAGTGAGGATCAAGACTTCGTCTGGTGAATCACTTACTATCCAGGGAGATACCCAGTATGGGCTGCCCGAGAAGATGTCTATACTCAAAGACTCAAAGTGTTTGAAGAAGGGCTATGTCATCTACATGGCACAGGTGATTATAGATGAGCCGAAACCCAAGATTAGAGATATCCCAGTCATTTCTGAATACCCCGAAGTATTTCCTGAAGAACTACCTGGTTTGCCACCAGATAGGCAAGTAGAATTCAAAATTGACATTATTCCTGGATCAGCACCAGTTGCAAGGGCGCCTTATAGGTTGGCACCAACAGAGATGAAGGAATTGAGGACGCAGCTAGATGATTTGCTAGCTAAAGGTTTCATCAAACCTAGTTCGTCTCCTTGGGGAGCACCGGTTTTATTTGTTAAGAAGAAGGATGGATCGATGCGTCTGTGCATCGACTACCGTGAGCTTAATAAGGTTACTATCAAGAATAGGTATCCTTTGCCCAGAATCGACGATCTGTTCGATCAACTTCAAGGGGCAAGTTTCTTCTCGAAGATTGACTTGAGGTCAGGCTACCATCAATTGAAGGTTAGAGATGAAGATGTGCACAAAACAGCATTTAGGACTCGTTATGGTCATTACGAGTTCCTAGTGATGCCTTTTGGGCTCACTAATGCACCAGCCGCATTCATGGATCTCATGAATCGCGTTTGCAAGCCGCACTTAGACAAATTCGTCATCGTCTTCATCGACGACATTCTCATCTACTCAAAGAACCAAGCTGACCATGAGAACCATCTTCACTGCATACTGGAACTACTTCATAAAGAGAAGCTCTATGCCAAGTTCTCAAAGTGTGAATTCTGGCTTCGAGCAGTCCAATTTCTTGGACATGTTGTTAGTGAGCGTGGTATCCAAGTCGATCCCGCTAAAGTTGAATCTGTCATGAATTGGCATGAGCCAAAGACGCCTACAGAAATTCGTAGCTTCCTAGGTTTGGCAGGATACTATAGACGATTCATAGAAAACTTTTCAAGGATTGCTGCACCCCTGACTTCGCTGACACGTAAGAAGATTAAGTTTGACTGGGGTCCTAAGCAGCAGGAATCCTTCGATATTCTGAAACAAAAGTTGAGCAATGCTCCGGTACTAACATTGCCTGATGGATTAGAGGAGTTTGTAGTTTATTGTGATGCATCACACACCGGGATGGGATGTGTGCTTATGCAGAAAGGCAAAGTCATTGCCTATGCTTCACGTCAGTTAAAGGTGCACGAAAAGAATTACACCACCCACGATTTGGAGTTGGGTGCCGTTGTATTCGCACTAAAACTGTGGAGGCACTACTTATATGGAATAAAATGTGTGATCTATTCGGATCACAAAAGCCTTCAACATCTGTTCAACCAAAAGGACTTGAACATGAGGCAACGCCGTTGGATGGAAACTCTGAATGATTACGATTGTGAAATAAGATACCATCCCGGCAAGGCGAATGTAGTCGCCGATGCCTTGAGTCGGAAGGAGAGGGTGAAACCCATCCGAATCAATGCCAAGAGCATGGAAATAAAGAACAACTTGATAGAAAGGTTGTTAGCGGCACAGAAGGAAGCTGTGCTGGAAGCTAACTATCCTAAAGAAAAGCTAGGAGTAACTGAGGAACAGTTATCTCTTAGTAAGGATGGAATTCTAAGATTAAATGGACGAATATGGGTTCCGATTTATGGGGGACTCCGTGATGTTATCCTCCAGGAAGCCCACAGCTCTAAATACTCTGTTCATCCTGGAGCTGATAAAATGTACCAGGATCTTAGGGCAAATTATTGGTGGATAGGCTTGAAGAAGTCTGTAGCTACCTATGTAGCTAAATGCTTGACGTGTGCGCAAGTCAAGGCAGAACATCAAAAACCGTCAGGTTTGCTACAACAACCTGAACTTCCTACTTGGAAGTGGGAAATGGTAACTATGGATTTTATCACCAAGTTACCCAAGACAAGGAAAGGAAATGACACCATCTGGGTGATAGTTGACCGACTGACTAAGTCAGCACATTTCCTACCTATTAAGGAGACTTACAGCTCCGATATGTTAGCCCAAACCTGTGTCTATTATCTCTGACCGAGATACTAGATACACATCACATTTTTGGAAAAGCTTCCAACAATCTTTGGGCACACGTTTGAACTTTAGTACGGCTTACCATCCACAGACAGACGGTCAAAGTGAGCGTACTATTCAAACGTTGGAAGACATGCTACGTGCATGTGCGATCGATTTGGGAGGTAGCTGGGATAAGAACCTGCCATTGATCGAATTCTCCTACAACAATAGCTACCATACCAGCATAAAGGCTGCGCCTTTTGAGGCATTATACGGTAGAAAGTGTAGATCGCCTGTTTGTTGGGCGAAAGTTGGAGAAGTCCAGTTATCAGGACCAGAGATCGTGTTCGAAAGACGGACAAGATTGTCCAGATTCGTAACAATCTCCAAGCTGCCCGGAATAGGCAGAAGATTTACGCTGATCCAAATCGTAAGGATTTTCACTTCGAAGTAGGTGAAAAAGTCCTACTTAAAGTGTCACCCTGGAAAGGAGTGATGCGGTTTGGTAAGAAAGGCAAAATAAGCCCGAGATACATAGGACCCTTCGAGGTTATCGAACGTGTCAGGTCAGTTGCCTACAAGCTAAACTTACCTGAAGAGCTCAGTAGTATACACAATGTGTTCCACATCTGCAATCTGAAGAAGTGTTTCGCTAACGAATCAGTGGTTATACCCTATACAGATGTGCATATTGATGAGAGCTTGAAATTTGTGGAAAAACCTTTGTCGATCGAAGATCGACAGGTGAGGAAGCTTCGAAGGAAGCATATACCTTTTGTAAAGGTCAAATGGGATGCCCGTAGAGGTCCCGAATTCACGTGGGAGGTTGAATCCACGATGAAAGAAAAATACCCTTACTTATTTCAGTAAATCTCGGGTCGAGATTTATTTTAAGGGGGTGAGGATGTAACACCTCAGAAATTTACGTCCTATAATGTGTTGACACGTGTCATAGGTTTGAACGTGTGAAAAAGGTTCTTGAAGGACTAAAGTTGACAAACAGTGAAACTGTGTAAATAGAAGGGTTCAAAGTGTCAACAATGAATAAATATACTTTGCAATAACCCTACATGATGTTTATAACCTTAAACGAATAGATCATGGATCATACGAAGCGAATTGTGAAAGAAAGAGAGAGATTACAAACTACAGGGGTTAAATGTGCCAACATGTTTAAGTTATACCTCTGAGTGACCTTTTGACAAACCCGAAGCTTTGTAACGATTAATTATGCTCACTAGAATGTACCACAAAAATTTCATGAAGTTTCGTTATCGTATGAGCAAGTTGTGATAAAATTCGTGTGTGAGGGTTAGAATCGTCAACATTGAAATTTAGGGCTTTTCGGGTGATCACAAAGTTACCCGAGGACTTAACAAAGTGGGTATAAGTCTTAAAGCCCCATATATTAAATAACAAAGCTTCATATGCAAGTTGGATGGTGAAAACGACCTTTCGGGGGACCAAGGACCAAAGTGCAATTGATAAAACATGTGTGACCTGACCAGAAGGGCCTCGCGGCCCGCCTCACACATAGCAGATGGCCACGCGGGCCGCGTGCGACCTGCAGATGCTGAAAAAACAGGCAGCTGCCTGTTGAAGCTTGTAACCGACTTAAAATGCAAGTTTTCGATTCTATGGGCTTGCTAAACTGGTTTTTAACATGTAGGACACATGTTGGCACTTTGGTAACATCCCTAGACTTAGTTGTTGATCATCCGTGATGTTTGAAGTTGTTATAAAAAGTCACATTTTCCACATACATGCACATTTCATCTTCTGGACATTCTCAAGAGCTCAAGAACTGATCCAAGCTTTCCATATCGTCCATTAGTCGTGTGTAAGTGCCTTTAATCCTTCTTGTTTGAGTTTTACTTAGTTAAAAGCCTAGAAATCAAACCGTCGTAACTACGGTTTGACTTTGCGATAAATCACAATCGGTCCAGAGATTTGTCGAATCGAAAGTTGTTATAAGTTGGTATTTATATGGTTAATAAACCCCTTAAAGGGCACTCACTGATTCGAATCCTAACTAGGTCGTTTGTCGAGTCAAAGGTTGTCCGAAAAAGTCAACAGAAACATTAATCGCATATTTAACGATACGGAAGGCGTGTAACCTGTTTTATCAGTCATACAACTTGAAAATAAGTATAATAACTTGTATAAGCTTATTTGATTCGACAACTTTATGTATTGAACCGATTCGGAACCGAGAGACGCAAAAGTTTGACTTTTGCTTTGACCTCAGTTCTGACCCGATTTATATAGGTTTAGACATGCCTTAAAGTTCCATTAGGACCTAGTTGCATGTGTGTATAAGCCTCTGCATTTATACCACTCGAATCCCTAATCGTCCGATGTTTCCGTTAAACGCCTAAATATTGACCGTAATGCCCTTATGACCATAAAACGAGATTTTTGGAAATGTGAAAGTGCCATAATCTTAGTTACTGATTTTTAGACTTGTACCTAAAATTTCACATCAGTTGGAGATCTAGATAGGGAGTTATGCTTAATGACGTAATTTGAGTACTTTTAAGTAATTAAACGGCGTCATTAGCGTAAAGCCTATCTAAACCAAATTTTGGACACCAAACCTTTTACCCACTGATGTGATATAATATTTTGGGATTTTTAAAGATTTTTAATTATTTTTAAACTGATCATAAGCTAGGTTTATCGCCTCGATTCGGTTAATACCAAAAATACCCTTTTCGGCCATAAAATGAGTTTTACAAATCCTTTTAACGCCAATCCAATTGCTACTGATTTTAAATAATAAATGGAGTATTTTGAGCCTGTTTATTTGATCAGAAAACTCAGAATCGTATTTTAACCCGTACATCGCTTAAAACGACTTTATACGCGTATTTAACGCATAGTTTGGGTTTAAAACTATTTTAGCATATAAGACTTATTACCAAAGGTTATAACCTGTTAAAATAAGCTATTTTACTGATCAACTCAGACCCGGATCAAAGGTGTCTAATTAAACCCTTTTATAATCTTTAAAATGACCAAAATACCCCTACGGGGCTTATAAAGAGATTAAACTCGTTTTGGGCATCATGGGTGATATCCTACTGATATCACAACTTATTTAAGGCGTGTTAACTTAGGAAACCTGTTTAGGACTCTTACGGATACCCGTTACGCTTCATGCGCGTTCGGTTCGGTTTATGTAACTAGTTTACATAAATTAGCCGAAACGGGTCAAACCTTATCGGTTTTATCTCAAAATCCAGAATGTGTATCATATACCCATATTAAGCAAGTCTTCAAACTTGACGGGTCTAAATCACATTCTATCCAGTCTTCGCTTAATCGTGCGTACGAACCGTATCTTTAAAACTAACCGGTCTAAGCGTAAGCTTAACTAAAGACCCGTTAGGATTCTAATAGGTTATTATAAACCTTCGTTCCAGATTAGGAGAACCAGTAAAAGATACTTGCACTCACTGATTTTGAACTATACTTACTCAGGTAAATACTTTTAACTTATTTTCCCTATACGGGCTTGGGGTACGGTATATAAAATACCGCTTGGTCCAGCATTGAATCTTTAATCGAATAGAGGTTAAATCATTGATATGCTCTGTTTTGAAATGTTTTGTTTGCTTAAAGCCTTTGGGGGGTTAATGACCATGTCCCGGATATCCCTGGCATCATTTTACGAAATGGCCACGACCTCAGCACTCAGGTGTAGGCGTACACCTGTCAGTGTCTCATTATATAAAGTGGTGTGTCCATTGATCTTTAACCCGGTCTACGGATCGGGCTACTGAACGCATAAGAAACATGTAATTCGTTTACAAGTATTATATATTTACATAATTATCCCAAGTTATAAAATATTATTTGTGCCTTGTGCCTTAAATGCATTTTCTTAAACTCTTTTCAAAATGAGTCGGTTGATTGTATTTACCAGTGTAAACTGACGTATTTTCTTAAAAAGGTTAAGTGCAGGTACTACGCGAAATAGGC
The DNA here is from genome assembly GCA_030545235.1 of Helianthus tuberosus. Classification (NCBI taxonomy): domain Eukaryota; kingdom Viridiplantae; phylum Streptophyta; class Magnoliopsida; order Asterales; family Asteraceae; genus Helianthus; species Helianthus tuberosus. Next base: position 49,980,811 of record CM060429.1, on the reverse strand, counting down.
TGGCTTGTCTCCTAGCATCCACATTAAGTCTCGCCAGCTTGGATGTCATAAACTGTTGAACATTTGTTTCCTTTTTATTTTGATCTACCTGTGGATTATATTCGACTAATTGTGATACTTAATATTACAATATCGTTTGGTTGAATTTAATCTATACTTTGCTTCCGCTGTGCATTTATATATTGTGTTGTTTGACTATTATGTTGCCAACCACGTCACGATACTCCCCTACCGGGCCCACCGGTGACACGTGGAAAATCGGGGTGTGACATCTACCCTTCAGGTCGATCGATCGAACGACGGTTCGATCGGGTGACGATCCGTTCGGCGAGGTATTTCTCAGAGAACAAGTTCACAGCAGTGTTGTCACTCGATAGGATGGTCTACCGATCGGGTGGCAATCCGTTTGAGCTGACTATGCATTGAACATGTTGAAAATTGTTTAAGTGTTGAGTTCCAAACATCACATGGTCGGATGGTCGTTCGATCAGATGACAATCCGATCGGACGACAATCCGTTCGACGTTCAGATCCTTGAAAGGTTAAAACAAAAGTTTAAGTGTGGGACCAAGTGTAAGCCGATAGGGTGGCTGTCTGATCGGACGGCAATCCGATCGGACGGCAATCCGTCCCAACGGCCTGATCGTCCTTGACACTTGAATGTTTTTGATAGTTTTGCAGTTTTGATCGAGACGGTATGACAACGTGTTAAACAACAGAAACCTCGTCAAGACTCAGTGATCCGATCGAACAGGAATCACCCTAGTCCGGTCAGTTAACTGTTCGAGACGGTGGTTCATGCTTAACCCAAAATCGGTTGTCTCTTAGATAGATTTCAGATCTTGAACCAATACATCACTAAGAAAGATTAGAAGATCAGAACTAGCTCCGATTCTATCGGTTTTGAGTGCATTGAGTGTAAAAGAGTTGAAAGAAAGTTAGAAAACCATCTTTCAATCCTTTTCACCATGAATATGTTTAGATCTATGCAAGATCTTTGTTCATTCATGTGGAAATCGTCCAGATCTAAGTTGTTCTTGGTGGATTGAAGTCAAAACATGAAGTTCATAAGAACTCCATGATGACATCACCCTAGAACACCTCAAATCCACTGATTTCACGGTTAAAAGTTAAGATTCAAAAGAGGAAATGATGAAGAAGTGTGTGTAGATTATAGAAGTACAAGATTTAGGTTGAAAATTTACAAGAATCGTGAGAAATGGAGAGAAAGAGAGCTTGAGTGCGGCTGGGTCGAGTAGAGAGCTGTCACATCAAGTGATGCGACAAGTGAGGGTATTTATAGGGTTTCCCAAAAAGGAAAGTGCAAAGGGTCGAGTGGGTCACCAATCGGATGGCACTCCGATCGGGTGGCAATCCGATGGGGTGGCAATCCGATCGGATGGCCATCCGATCGAGTGATCACTCGATCGAGTGGCTCTGACGGTTTGAGTTTCGGCGTTTGGTTTCGTGCGTTGGGTTTTACGATGCGTTTAAGCGAGTTTCGAGTTTGCAACGTAATAGATTGATAACAACCACACAAATACTATATCTAACATACAATCATCTTGTATAACTTGCGTTTAGTGTTTGCGATTCGATTGCGATGGAGTTGCGATTGCGTTTCGATTAATCACCACAATATAAACATAAATAAACATGCACAAGTAACACATAAGTAGCACACACACGTAAAACAATATCCAAAACGCATAATTCGAGTTGCAAAGGCGATTGCGATGTGGTAAGCGATAAAGCGATGAAACATGCGACAAATATCGATTAAACCTCGATTATTAACATGTACTCCACATAATACAACTAATGCGATAAAATAAATAGATTATCTACAAGTCAAAGAAGTCAAAACAGGAGTTGAGCAAGGAGTGATAGATCGCAATTAGCTTCCATTGACTTCAATCTTGACTTTGACTTTGGCTTTCGAAACACAGGGTGTTACAGCCTCCCCTAGTTGAGGGAATTTCGTCCTGAAATTAGGCTTTAGCCGTAACAAACAACTGCGGGTACTTCGCCTTCATGTCGCTTTCGAGTTCCCAAGTGAACTCTGCGCCTCGTTTGCCTTCCCAGCGAGCTTTCACAATGGGAATGCGTGAGTGCCTGAGCTGCTTGGTTTGTGGGTCCATGATCTCGACAGGCTTCTCCACTAAGTGTAATGTTTCGTTCACTTGGAGATCCTCCAGTGGTACGTGTAAATCATGCTCAGCCAGGCACTTTCTGAGGTTCGAAATGTGGAAAGTCGGGTGGACGTTGCTAAGTTCCTCTGGTAGTTCGAGTCTGTAGGCCACTTTTCCGATCCTTTCCAGAATCTTAAAGGGTCTAACATATCGAGGCACGAGTTTCCCTTTCTTGCCGAATCTGACCACACCCTTCCAAGGTGATACCTTCAGGAGTACGTAGTCGCCAACGTCAAATTCAAGGGGCTTGCGTCGTCTACCGGCGTAACTTTTCTAATGACTCTGAGCTTTCAGCAGATTGTCTCGAATTTAGAGGATTTTGTCAGTCGTTTCTTGCAGTAGCTCAGGACCGGTTATTTGCGAGTCACCGGTCTCGTGCCATAAAATAAGCGATCGACATTTTCTTTCGTATAATGCCTCAAACGGTGCCATTTGAATGCTGGAATGATAACTGTTATTGTACGAGAATTCGACTAATACGTATGCGTCCCAATTACCACCGAAATCTATGACACACGAACGGAGCATGTCTTCAAGGGTACGAATCGTTCTTTCAGTCTGACCGTCGGTTTGGGGATGGAAAGCGGTACTTAGATTAAGCGTAGTACCGAGAGCGGATTGAAACATTTCCCAAAGACGCGAGGTAAACCGACCATCGTGGTCAGAGATGATGTCGCGAGGCATCCCATGTCGACAAATGATCTCATTGGTGTAGATTCGGGAAAATTTTTCTACCTTGTAGTCTTCTCGTATCGGCAGAAAATGAGCGGATTTAGTCAAGCGATCGACGACAACCCAGATGTTGTCATGACTTGATGGCGTGCGCGGAAGTTTCGTTATGAAGTCCATAGCTATACTCTCCCATTTCCGCATAGGGATCTCGGGTTGGACGAGTAAGCTAGAGGGTCTTTGGTGCTCGGCCTTGACTTTCGAGCAAGTCAGGTACTTCGAAACATAGAGGGCGATATCTTTCTTCATGCCCGGCCACCAGTACCTGTAGCGAAGGTCCTGGTACATTTTATCGGCACCGGGATGAATATAATATCGTGACTTGTAGGCTTCGTCCATTAGAATCTGTCGTAAATCGGTCCGCTTAGGGATCACTAGCTGAGCTCCATCGTTAATCGGTCCGATTCGGTCCAGATAATGGAATATCCCATTCGACTTATTCACTAGCTGAGCTCCATCGTTGAGAATCATTTCCTTCTTCAAAGTGCGCTCAGTAAAACAGGCATGTTGGGCTTCGCGGATGAGAGTTTCGAGATGATGTTGGGCTCGAACATTACGAACGCTATGCAAGTAGCTTCGTCTGCTGAGGGCGTCGGTAACGACATTTGCTTTGTCGGGATGATAACGAATCTCACAGTCATAATCGTTGAGAAGTTCCACCCATCTGCATTGACGCATATTCAGCTCTTTCTGGCTGAAGATATGTTGTAGGCTCCTATGGTCGGTGAAGACCGTACACTTAGTACCATAAAGGTAGTGTCGCCAAATCTCCAACGCGAAAACAACTATGCCTAGCTCGAGGTCGTGGGTTGTATAGTTCTTCTCTTGGATCTTGAGCTGACGAGAGCGCAAGCGATAACCTTGTCCCGTTGCATAAGAACACAACCAAGACCAAGGTTCGAGGCATCACAATAGACAACGAAGTCATCGTTTCCGTCGGGTAAAGCGAGGACGGGAGCATTGCAGAGCATATGCTTGAGGGTTTGAAAGGCAGTCTCTTGTCCAGTTCCCCAGACAAAAGGCTTGTCTTTATACGCGAGAGAAGAAAGCGGCACAACGATTTTAGAGAATCCTTCGATAAATCGGCGATAATAGCCCGCTAGTCCGAGAAAAGAACGGACTTCAGACGGGTTCTTAGGTGTAACCCAACTCTTAACAGCTTCGATCTTCGCAGGGTCGACGTGAATACCTTGACTATTGAGAATATGACCGAGGAATTGAACCTCCTCCAGCCAAAATTCGCACTTGGAGAACTTGGCATAGAGTCGATTCCCTTGGAGTAGCTCGAGAACCAAACGTAGATGTTGCGCGTGTTCGGCTTTCGACTTGGAATAGATTAGGACATCATCGATGAACACAATAACGAAGCGGTCAAGAGACGGTTTACACACGCGATTCATCAGATCCATGAAAACCGCGGGTGCGTTGGTTAAACCAAAAGGCATAACAACGAACTCATAGTGGCCGTATCGAGTTCGAAAAGCGGTTTTGGGTATATCCTCCTCTTGAATGCGTAATTGGTGATAGCCTGAGCGTAGATCGATCTTAGAGAAACACGTAGCACCTTGCAGCTGATTAAACAAATCATCGATTCGAAGCAGGGGATAGCGATTCTTGATTGTCAGCTTATTCAGTTCCCTGTAGTCGATGCACATCCGGAACGACCCATCCTTCTTTTTGAAGAAAAGGACTGGTGCGCCCCAAGGAGAGGTGCTAGGGCGAATGAAGCCTTTGTCAAGCAATTCCTGGAGCTGACTCGAGAGTTCGCGTATTTCGGACGGAACGAGTCGATAAGGAGCTTTAGCAACAGGATTGGCTTCAGGAATGAGGTCGATACGAAAGTCGATATCGCGACTTGGCGGTAAACCGGGTAACTCGTCAGGAAATACGTTAGGAAATTCACAAACAACGGAAACATCGCTTACTCCAGGGTTACCTTTCTTTTCCTTCTCTGCTACTACAATGTTGGCCAAGAAAGCTCTGTGTTCCTTGCGGAGATACTTGCTAGCTTGGACACATGACAAAAGTTGGAGTTTCTTCGACGCGACTTCCCCGTAAACACACAATTGATCACCATTAGCGAGCGAGAATCAAATCATCTTATCAAAGCAAACAACTTCAGCATGGTTTTCGCAAAGAAAGTCCATACCTACTATGAAGTCAAACTACCGAGCTACATCGGAATGAGGTCGATAGGGAAAATGTGATTGTTGAGTTCGAGAGTACAATCACGAAGAACAGAATTGACGGCGACAGTTCTTCCGGTGGCAACTTCAACATCGAACGTCGAATGGAGATGGGCACGCTTACGATTAAGGAGCTTTTTGAATTCAAACGACACAAAACAGTTATCGGCTCCAGTATCAAATAAACACGAAGCATATATACCATTCGCAAGGAACGTACCATTAACCACATTGTTGTCGGCTTGAGCTTGTCGGACATTGATGTTGAAGGTGCATCTGCGGGCTGCTGGCTGTTGTTGCTGCTGCTACTGCTGCTGCTGTTGCTGGGGCTGCTGCTGTTGTGGCTCTTGCTTCACCACTCGATTCGGGCACATGTTCGCAAAGTGGTCAGGATCACCACATGCGAAGCAAGCTCTAGCATGGATCGCGGGTGCATAAGCCGCTTGCTGGCCTTGAGGAGCGGGAAGTAGAGCTTGTTGAGCAGGAGTTGGAGCTGTAGCTTGACGTGGACCTGTACGACAGTTGGCGGTGAAATGGCCATACATGTTGCAATGCACGCAGCATCTGCAGACGATTCCCACTGGGTGGTGATAGGTATAAGTAGGGCATGCCGGGTGAGGACCAGTATATGCACGCTTTGCCGGCTGTGCGTTGGTGACCGGTGCCACTTCTTGGCGGTGTTAAGGCTGCGGTTGAGCTGGTACAGCTTGAAGCGGGGAAGCAGTGGTGACAGCGCAATTTTTGCTACTGTTGTTATTGTTCTTCCTCTTGCGACGAGAGGACTTTGAAGACTGCGGAGCGGCGGCGGTTTCAGCGGTTGCGGCAGTAGTAACTTGATGCAGATTCTTTGAGGCTTTGTCCCAAACACCAGCCTTGACTCGCTTATCATTGATCTCAGCAGCGAGTAGAAAAGTTTACTCGATGGTTGACGTCTTGGCGGCTTGGACGAAATCAGCCACACAATCCGGCAGAGCACGGATGTACTTCTTGATAGTGATTTCAGGCGTCTTAACTTGGTCTGGACAGATTATGCTTAGCTGTTTAAAACGAGCGGTCAAAGTAGCTTTGTCACCATCCTTCTGCTTCAGATGCCAGAACTCGTCCTCCAACTTTTGGAGCTCGTGGGGAGGGCAGAACTCTTTCATCATCAGGTCCTTCAACTCATCCCACGTCAATCCATAAGTTGCGTCATTTCCTCTCTTGTTTCTCTCGGCCGTCCACCAGTCTAAAGCGCGGGACTGGAAGACGCCGGTGGCGTTAACAGTTCGGAGATTGTCAGGACAGTTTCTCTGACGTAGGGTGACCTCAATCGAATCGAACCATTAAAACATGGCCGTAAGACCACCTTCGCCGGTAAATTCTTTCGGATCACAAGCTTTGAACTGCTTGAAGCTAAAGGCAGACCTTGGCGAATCAGTTTGGGATTCTTTAGAAGACCAGCTAGCATTCTCGTTTAGGTCGCTAACGATCTGAGGGATAACTTTCACTATCTGCTTAGCGACGAGAGCAGCAATGTGTTTGTCTTTCTGGTTTCGGCGAGCAGTTCGAGAGTGAAGGGATCCAGATGACGACATTGTCTGCAACAGACATCGCCACAGGACTTAAACACAATATAATCGAATCTCACCTCCCACTTACTTAATATGACTAAAGCTCAGGAACACAATCAACCATACAACCACATAATCACAAAATCACATAAGCATATTGTGACAACCCTCAATTTACATGTATTCCGTACAATTTATTTAATAATAATTTAAGTGCTTGGTGACTGTGTTGAAATATTTAACTGCTCTCTGATTACTGAACTATACTTACATGTGCGTGTTAGCATACTAGTAGTATACAGAAAAGTTACTAAAAAGTCCGGTATGTTTTCCTATGTGTTAGGAATAAATTGCGTTACAAAAATATATAAATAAGACACTTTACGGTACAATTAAACACTTTAACGAAACAGTATCCGACCGTACAACCGGACATTACCCGGAACACTAAAATTTTGTCTGACACCTTGTTTTATTATTTATGGCTAGTCATGATCCCCGTATGCCATAACACCCGCCAAAAAATAAACCAACTAACTTATATCACATTACTTACATCTAACTTACACTTAGCCACTTTAGTCACAATATTTACATTATACCCCCCCCCAACGATTTTAATGCCCAAGGTGGGACCCCACATATCCATCTACCATACCTTATATATCTTGCAAGATTTTAGTTGATTTGTTTATTAGATCACTTGCTTGTGTAAGTAAACATAAAATGTGTGATCATTATAAGTAAGATTACATGCCATACTTCACAAGATTGCACACTCCATTCACTCTCTCTCCCTCTTGATCGGCTGCCCAAACCAAACACACCATCACCACCTTTAAACATCATCATCCTCTTCATTTTATACCTTCCATTCAAGCTTCAAGGGATCTATGGAGGTTGCAACTTAAGGGGGACTTCATAGGAGCTTGTTCTAGTCTTCTTTCACCATCATTTCCTCATCACATTTCATTAGATTCTTCCCTAGCTAGAGGCTAGTAGTAAGTTTCCTTATACTTGATCTCATCTTGTTCGAAAATTATGATATGTAGTAAGATGTTTTGTTGTTTAAATCACTAAATTACAAGGATACTAGAAAATATGAAACATGTGTTATGAACATATAAGCTACATAAAAGTTTACTTGTGACTGAATTATGAAGCGGAATCTTGCGGGTTTGAGGGTTGGTTAAATCATACTTGATGTTTAAAGGTTTTTTTCTTGTTAAACCCGTTAATCGGACACTTGTAACACGATTTGATAACATGTAAAACTTCAAAACAGCATGCTGATGTACTTTTCCAGCCGCCTTCAACAGGCTGTAAACGGACTTTAAAAACTCGAAAAACGGAATTTCAAAATCCTAAATCGTGTCATTTCAAAAAACGAAGAAAATGGCGCTGGAATCGTATTTTTCTGAGGTCGGTTACTATTTTAAAAATCTGTTTTCGTGACAGCAGCTAAGGCTGATGTTTACTGCAGAAAATTGGGCTGTGCGTTTTCGATCACAACTTAAAACCTGAACCGAACCAGCCCCTGAAACTTTTATCAAAAATGGTCACGGATGTATTTGTGACCCTCGAACTGGAATTTCGATAAACGGACTTCCGAGGAATTTTAGACGAATTATTCCGTAAACTGTGATCAGAATGTGACAAATCTAATCACAGTTCGGGAGACGATTTTCTATAAAATATTGGTAATGAACCGGACCCCGATATTTTTACACAATAAAATATGGAACGTTTAAGACATCCTGTAAAAATTTGGGAATTTTTGGAATAATTTAACTATTTTATTTAAACGTCCGAAAACAGCCGGTTTTGTATATTGATGCTGAATTGACATAGGTTGTGACTTGCGTGTCTAAATGTCGAGTATGCTATCGGTGAATGATCTAACATGTATTATGTGTTACGTGCAATATCGTATGTCTGTTTATGAGTGGGGAATGGATGGGAAGTTTATATGGGCATAAATCGTTAAAGTGTGTACCTGTTATATGGACGAAGTAATGTGCAAATAAACCATACGTAGGATACGTGTTATGCATGAGAAACTGATTGTTATCCGTACCTTATTAGGACGTGATTGACCGACCTTGACTGTTAACTATATTTGAGAACCTAACCGAGCAAACCGAGGTGAGTTCACACTCTTTCTAAGGCATGGGATTCCCAGGGGTTGGGAATGGGATTAAATAACTACTTGTACTATCATTACTATTAAACTATTTTTACTGTCCTCGGATTGAAGGGCACGTACGTAAAACCTACGTACACGATCATAAGACCATCAACTCTATCACTTTAAGTCCCTCAATTATCGACTTAATCGCCGAGGCCTATGGCGAGCGGGTCATTAGTTAATAGCGCTATTAGGTTTAACAAACCTCACACCGTGCCAGTCGGACGGGCGTGTACTAATGGACTATGGGCAAAAGGTCAATGCTGATAGACATTGACTTAGGGCACCTCTTATATTTTCGTAGCAGTCGATACGCGTGGTTTTGAAACACATGGGAAGCCCCCACTAATCATCGCACGCATGCCTGGACTGGCAGCAAGGATTAACGCGATACATGGTTTACAAAACGAACATATGATTTACGAAACGAATGCTATAACTAAACAACCAAACGTGAACTCACTCAACTTTGTTGTTGACTCGTTGTTACATGCCTTACAGGTCGCTTAACATTTGGAGCTTGCACGAGGAAGGAGTCGTTGTGGTGTGCGGACGGTTATGTCCAGTATTTAGTGTTTAAAACATTATGAACTTATTAAACCTATGTGTTGGACTTTAAACTTATGAACTGCGAACTTATGTTTTGAACTTTACGTTTATGCTTCCGCTGTCTAAATTAAAAAAAAAAAAACTTGGTTAACTAGTTTTTGGTCACCAATCGTATTTTGGTTGTCTTTATTTACTTAAGTACGTTGTTCAGTATGATTGGTGGCTCGATCCTGGTCATGTCACGCCTCCAAGCGGTGATACCCCGCATGGTGGATTTTGGGGGTGTGACAGATTGGTATCAGAGCCATTGGTTATAGTGAACTTGGTTTTAAAAAGGGAAAAGCTTTTTGATAAAACCAGACTATAACCTGTACAGTGCTCAACGATCCACAACGACGCTTCGCTCCACGTGCAAGACTCGACACCATAAGTGGTATGATTTATGTTATATTGTCGGTTAGATAGTTCTCACTGTGCATTAGATAATGTGGTAATTGTTATTTGAACCTTGCGTGCTTACTCTCTACTATCGTCCCACACTTACGCACCTTCGCGACACTTTTTCTCACCTACGTTATTTCGTTGTGAAGATCATGAGTGGACGTTTGAACCTAACCCAAGCCCAGCTGACGGCTTTGATCAACGAACGAGTTGCTGAGGCACTCGCAGCTATTCCTGCAGGAGGTATAACCTGCCGTATCAACTCACCTTAGGATGTTTAGATCCTACCTTCGCAAACCAACGCTCGTGCTTAACTTTGTCTTTTATTCTCGCGCAATAGGTCAACACGCTCAGCCACCTGTTTGCACCTTCAAAAATCTCAAGGATTGCCGACCTAGTACCTTCAGTGGTACTGAGGGAGTTGTAGGCCTCCTCCATTGGTTCGAAAGGCTCGAAACTGACTTTGAGGTGCGTGATTGCCCTGAGTCTCGTAGAGTAAAGTTTGCTACTGGAACACTCGAAGGTACTGCATTGACCTGGTGGGAAGCACAGGTTCAAATGTTAGGACTGGCAGCTGCTAATGCCACCCCCTGGAACGAGTTCAAGGACCTAATTAAGGAAGAGTTTTGCAGTCGGGAAGACATCCACGAACTAGAGGTGGAGTTCCTTAACTTACAGATGGTGGGGTCTGAAATTGAGGCTTATACGAAGAGATCAAATGAATTAGCCACATTTTGTCCCACTATGGTAGACCCTCCCACCAAACGCATCGAGCTGTATCTCAAGGGTCTGGTGCCCGAAATTCAGAGTCATGTGACCGCAGCAAATCTTGGCACTATCCAGCAAGTCACTCGGCTTGCTCATCGCCTCACAGACCAGGCAGTAGAACAAAACAAACTACCGAAACGTGTTAAAGCTGCTACTACATGTGCTTCTAGTGACAACAAACGCAAGTGGGATGGAAACCTGAGCAAGGGATTAATTCCGGTTCAGCCTCTGGCGCAGCAGCAAAAGATAGGTGACTACCAGAGTCCCAGTCAGCAATTTTCTGGTAGTCGTGGGCAGAGTGGATATCGAGGAAATCATCCAAAGTGTAACAGATGCAATAGGCACCACAACGGTCAGTGCAACAAGGGTCGTTGTCAGAGGTGTCTCAAGATAGGTCATGAAGCTAAGGATTGTCGAAACTCACGTCCTGTAACTCAAGAACAGCAACGACCGCCTCAATCTCCACAGAATCAGCAACAACAACAGAGTTTTAAAGGATGTTTTCAGCATGATGCTAAAGATTACTACAAGAGACATTGTTCGCGAATAAACCAGGACCAGACTCAGAACCACAACCATGGAGACAGGGACGACCATGGGGATAGCATTGGGGCAAACAAGGGAAACAATGACGCCGGGGCTGCGTGAACATGATAGGTCAGGGTGACGCAAGGGATGATCCCAACGTAGTTATGGGTAAGTTTCTTCTTGACGACCTTTATGTTACTGTATTGTTTGATTTGGGTGCGGATCCCAGTTATATTTCTCTAAAAGTTAGCCAAATGTTAAAACGTGCACCAACTCCCTTAAGCACTAAACATGTTGCAGAATTAGCTCATGACAAGAGTTTAGGGGCCACGCAGCTATATTAGCACTCGTTACAGATACATCGACGAAAGAGAAGAAGTTAGAGGATATTCCAGTGGTACGCGATTTTCCTCAAGTGTTTCCTGAGGAGTTACCTGGGTTACCGCCTCATCGTCAGGTCGAATTTCAGATCGAGCTAGCTCCAGGAGCAGCACCCATAGCTCAAGCACCTTATCTATTAGCTCCAACCGAACTGGAAGAACTATCTAAGCAATTGCAAGAACTCTTGAGAAAGGGTTTCATACGTCTTAGCTCTTCGCCCTGGGGAGCTCCAGTACTATTTGTAAAGAAGAAGGACGGTACCTTCCGCGTGTGTATTGACTACCGCGAACTCAACAAGGTGACTGTGAAGAATCGTTATCCTCTTCCACGTATTGACGACTTGTTCGACCAGTTGCAAGGGTCGAGCTATTACTCCAAGATTGACTTGAGATCAGGATACCATCAGCTGAGGGTCCGAGATGAGGACGTCTCCAAAACAGCATTCAGAACTCGTTACGGCCATTACGAGTTTCTGGTTATGCCATTCGGGCTGACGAATGCACCAGCAGTCTTCATGGATCTCATGAACCGAGTGTGCAAGCCTTACCTGGATAAGTTCGTTATTGTGTTCATCGACGATATCCTGATCTATTCTAAGAGTCAGGGGGAACACGAGCAACATCTACGACTTATGTTGGAACTTCTTCGAAAAGAGCAATTGTATGCCAAGTTTTCAAAATGTGACTTCTGGCTTCGCGAAGTCCACTTCCTAGGCCATGTGGTAAACAAGGATGGGATTCATGTTGATCCATCGAAGGTTGACTCAATCAAGAACTGGCCTGCACCCCGCACACCAAAAGAAATCCGCCAATTCTTGGGCTTGGCAGGATATTACAGAAGGTTTATGAAAGATTTCTCCAAGATTGCGCAACCTCTCACTTCACTGACTCAGAAGGGCGTCATCTATCGTTGGGGTGATGCACAAGAGTCCGCATTTCAACATCTAAAGGATAGACTTTGTAGCGCGCCTATCCTCTCATTGCCCGAAGGCACCGATGATTTCGTGGTTTATTGCGACGCTTCCATCCAAGGACTTGGTTGCGTATTGATGCAACGTGACAAGGTCATTGCCTACGCATCGCGCCAACTTAAAGTTCACAAAAGAAACTACACTACTCACGATCTGGAGCTGGGAGCAGTTGTTTTCGCTCTTAAGATATGGAGACATTACCTGTACGGTACCAAGTGCACCATTTACACCGATCACAGGAGTCTCGAGCATATCTTCAGATAAAAGGAGTTAAACATGCGTCAACGCCGATGGGTTGAGCTCTTGAACGATTATGAATGCGCAATCAAGTATCATCCGGGCAAAGCCAATGTTGTGGCCGACGCCCTAAGTCGAAAGGATACCATACCTAGGCGTGTACGTGCTCTACAGCTTACCATCCAATCTAACCTTCCCGCACAGATTCGCGATGCTCAGGTTGAAGCATTGAAAGTAGAGAACATCAGGGCTGAGTCCCTACGAGGATCGAGGCAGCGGCTAGAACAAAAGGAAGACGGCGCTTACTATGTAACAGGGCGCATATGGGTCCCACTGTATGGAAACCTACGCGAGCTTGTGATGGATGAAGCACATAAGTCTCGTTATTCAGTACATCCTGGTTCGGATAAGATGTACCACGACTTAAAGACCACATACTGGTGGCCTAGCATGAAAGCCCACATAGCAACCTACGTCAGCAAGTGCTTGACTTTTGCGAGAGTCAAGTCTGAATATCCGAAACCATCAGGCCTACTTCAACAACCGGAGATCCCGAAATGGAAATGGGAGCAAATTTCCATGGATTTCGTTACCGGCCTGCCCAGATCTCAACACGGAAACGATACCATTTGGGTGATCGTAGATCGACTAACCAAGTCTGCACATTTTCTGGCTATCAAAGAAACGGATAAGTTTTCTACTCTTGCAGACATTTACCTAAAGGAAGTGGTATCAAGGCACGGAGTGCCAACCTCTATTATATCTGATCGTGACGCACGCTTTACTTCTGAACTGTGGCAAGCAATGCACAAGTCCTTTGGCTCACGTTTAGATATGAGCATCGCTTATCACCCGCAGACGGATGGGCAATCTGAACGCACCATCCAAACCCTTGAAGACATGCTTAGGGCATGTGTAATCGATTTTGGTAATGGCTGGGAAAGGCACCTCCCGCTAGTGGAGTTTTCGTACAACAACAGCTACCACACCAGCATCCAAGCCGCTCTGTTTGAGGCATTATACGGACGCAAATGCCGATCACCTCTCTGTTGGGCAGAAGTTGGTGACAGCCAAATCACTGGCCCAGAACATGTGGTAGACACCACCGAGAGAATTGCTCAGATACGACAGCGAATGGCGGCAGCTCGTGACCGTCAGAAAAGCTATGCTGATAAGGGAAGAAAACCACTCGAGCTCCAGGTTGGGGATCGAGTGCTACTCAAAGTCTCACCTTGGAAAGGTGTAATCCGCTTTGGCAAACGAGGCAAACTCAATCCGCGTTATGTCGGACCATTCGAAGTCATTGAGAAAATTGGCAAAGTCGCCTACAGGTTGGATCTACCTGAAGAACTCAGCGGAGTTCACAATGTTTTCCATGTGTCGAACCTGAAGAAGTGTCTGTCAGATGAGACCCTCATAGTTCCTCTGAAGGAACTCACTATCGACGAACAGCTGCGATTCGTCGAGGAACCGGTAGAGATTACGGATTAAGATGTTAAGATCCTCAAGCATACCAGGATACCTCTGGTCCGAGTTCGTTGGAATGCTCGTCGTGGCCCAGAGTATACCTGGGAACGAGAAGACCAAACGAAACTCAAGTATCCCCAACTGTTTAAGAAAAACGCAACCACTACTGAGGCTGAAGCTACTGCAGAATTTCGGGACGAAATTCCAAATCAACGAGGGGATGATGTGACACCCCAGCAAAATCAGGAAAACAACGCAACTTAACTAGCTTCCTCAGTAACCACGCGCTAAATTTCGAGACGAAATTCTCTTAACAGGGGGAGAATGTGACAACCCTCAATTTACATGTATTCCGTACAATTTATTTAATAATAATTTAAGTGCTTGGTGACTGTGTTGAAATATTTAACTGCTCTCTGATTACTGAACTATACTTACATGTGCGTGTTAGCATACTAGTAGTATACAGAAAAGTTACTAAAAAGTCCGGTATGTTTTCCTATGTGTTAGGAATAAATTGCGTTACAAAAATATATAAATAAGACACTTTACGGTACAATTAAACACTTTAACGAAACAGTATCCGACCGTACAACCGGACATTACCCGGAACACTAAAATTTTGTCTGACACCTTGTTTTATTATTTATGGCTAGTCATGATCCCCGTATGCCATAACACCCGCCAAAAAATAAACCAACTAACTTATATCACATTACTTACATCTAACTTACACTTAGCCACTTTAGTCACAATATTTACATTATACCCCCCCCCCCCAACGATTTTAATGCCCAAGTTGGGACCCCACATATCCATCTACCATACCTTATATATCTTGCAAGATTTTAGTTGATTTGTTTATTAGATCACTTGCTTGTGTAAGTAAACATAAAATGTGTGATCATTATAAGTAAGATTACATGCCATACTTCACAAGATTGCACACTCCATTCACTCTCTCTCCCTCTTGATCGGCTGCCCAAACCAAACACACCATCACCACCTTTAAACATCATCATCCTCTTCATTTTATACCTTCCATTCAAGCTTCAAGGGATCTATGGAGGTTGCAACTTAAGGGGGACTTCATAGGAGCTTGTTCTAGTCTTCTTTCACCATCATTTCCTCATCACATTTCATTAGATTCTTCCCTAGCTAGAGGCTAGTAGTAAGTTTCCTTATACTTGATCTCATCTTGTTCGAAAATTATGATATGTAGTAAGATGTTTTGTTGTTTAAATCACTAAATTACAAGGATACTAGAAAATATGAAACATGTGTTATGAACATATAAGCTACATAAAAGTTTACTTGTGACTGAATTATGAAGCGGAATCTTGCGGGTTTGAGGGTTGGTTAAATCATACTTGATGTTTAAAGGTTTTTTTCTTGTTAAACCCGTTAATCGGACACTTGTAACACGATTTGATAACATGTAAAACTTCAAAACAGCATGCTGATGTACTTTTCCAGCCGCCTTCAACAGGCTGTAAACGGACTTTAAAAACTCGAAAAACGGAATTTCAAAAGCCTAAATCGTGTCATTTCGAAAAACGAAGAAAATGGCGCTGGAATCGTATTTTTCTGAGGTCGGTTACTATTTTAAAAATCTGTTTTCGTGACAGCAGCTAAGGCTGATGTTTACTGCAGAAAATTGGGCTGTGCGTTTTCGATCACAACTTAAAACCTGAACCGAACCAGCCCCTGAAACTTTTATCAAAAATGGTCACGGATGTATTTGTGACCCTCGAACTGGAATTTCGATAAACGGACTTCCGAGGAATTTTAGACGAATTATTCCGTAAACTGTGATCAGAATGTGACAAATCTAATCACAGTTCGGGAGACGATTTTCTATAAAATATTGGTAATGAACCGGACCCCGATATTTTTACACAATAAAATATGGAACGTTTAAGACATCCTGTAAAAATTTGGGAATTTTTGGAATAATTTAACTATTTTATTTAAACGTCCGAAAACAGCCGGTTTTGTATATTGATGCTGAATTGACATAGGTTGTGACTTGCGTGTCTAAATGTCGAGTATGCTATCGGTGAATGATCTAACATGTATTATGTGTTACGTGCAATATCGTATGTCTGTTTATGAGTGGGGAATGGATAGGAAGTTTATATGGGCATAAATCGTTAAAGTGTGTACCTGTTATATGGACGAAGTAATGTGCAAATAAACCATACGTAGGATACGTGTTATGCATGAGAAACTGATTGTTATCCGTACCTTATTAGGACGTGATTGACCGACCTTGACTGTTAACTATATTTGAGAACCTAACCGAGCAAACCGAGGTGAGTTCACACTCTTTCTAAGGCATGGGATTCCCAGGGGTTGGGAATGGGATTAAATAACTACTTGTACTATCATTACTATTAAACTATTTTTACTGTCCTCGGATTGAAGGGCACGTACGTAAAACCTACGTACACGATCATAAGACCATCAACTCTATCACTTTAAGTCCCTCAATTATCGACTTAATCGCCGAGGCCTATGGCGAGCGGGTCATTAGTTAATAGCGCTATTAGGTTTAACAAACCTCACACCGTGCCAGTCGGGCGGGCGTGTACTAATGGTCTATGGGCAAAAGGTCAATGCTGATAGACATTGACTTAGGGCACCTCTTATATTTTCGTAGCAGTCGATACGCGTGGTTTTGAAACACATGGGAAGCCCCCACTAATCATCGCACGCATGCCTGGACTGGCAGCAAGGATTAACGCGATACATGGTTTACAAAACGAACATATGATTTACGAAACGAATGCTATAACTAAACAACCAAACGTGAACTCACTCAACTTTGTTGTTGACTCGTTGTTACATGCCTTACAGGTCGCTAAACATTTGGAGCTTGCACGAGGAAGGAGTCGTTGTGGTGTGCGGACGGTTATGTCCAGTATTTAGTGTTTAAAACATTATGAACTTATTAAACCTATGTGTTGGACTTTAAACTTATGAACTGCGAACTTATGTTTTGAACTTTACGTTTATGCTTCCGCTGTCTAAATTAAAAAAAAAAAAACTTGGTTAACTAGTTTTTGGTCACCAATCGTATTTTGGTTGTCTTTATTTACTTAAGTACGTTGTTCAGTATGATTGGTGGCTCGATCCTGGTCATGTCACGCCTCCAAGCGGTGATACCCCGCATGGTGGATTTTGGGGGTGTGACACATATAACCATAGAACACAAAAGCACGTAGGAGCAAGTGAAGCACAGAAGCACAAGAGGCAGTCAGAATACAGAAACCTATCATTCAAAGTCCGCGCGTGTTCGAGAATAGCGATTGCGATTAGCGAGCAACATAGCATGTGATTATCCACAAGAAGTAATGATTTATTAGCGTGTTGAGATAGATGGGCAGTGCGATTTGTGTGTGTCGATCAAAACGAGGAGCGAAAAGCGAATATATCACCAAAATCGAAACACATAAACAGGTAAATTCACATAAAACACATACAATCCACATAAAAGCGACAAATATCAGAGTCAGTGGTAGTGAAAATCCAGGATTGAAACACATAAAATCGAAAGTAGATTGTCTAAGGCTCGATAGACGTCGACTACCCAAAGTGATTCGATTATTCACAAGGACCTTTGGTACACACTTTAGCCTTCGGGACTGTGCTCTCGCCTCAAGTTTGGGCGATCAGCACGCATCCTTCCAGTTACAGCGTGACTTCAAGTCGTTGGAGTCCGTCGAGATTTTGGTGAGAGTTTTGTAAACCAAAAATAAAAACGGAACAAGTCGCCGAGGTTCGACAAGTCATCGTAGAAACCGGCTTCAGGTTTGTGCCATTATTGAGTCACATGTTGATATTAGTAATCTCTCAAATGTGTGTAGCAAGATTTGGAGGACTTGGGATTGGACTTCAAATGGTAATTGTTGTCCAAAGGGTACTAGAATCATTCTCGAATGGAACACAGCGGATGTAGATGTTATGGTGTTGGATCAAACTAGTCAAGTTATCCATGCTCAAATAAAGTTTAAAAGGGATTCCAAAATCCTGTTTTGCTCGTTTATCTATGCGGATAATTACTATAAGCATAGACGGGATTTATGGGAGAGTCTACGGCACCATAAAGCATTATCCATGATAAACCATGGGTAATGTTAGGGGATTTTAATTCTTCTTTGAACCTAGAAGATAACTTGTTTGGGTCGTCAAAAGTGAATAATGGTATGAGGGATTTTAAAGAATGTGTGGACGATTTGGAAGTTTTTGATGTCAATAGTACGAGAGTTCACTACACATGGAAGCAAAAACCTAAGAAGGGAATTGGATTTATAAAGAAAATTGATAGAATTATGTCCAATGTTCACTTCATATGTCACACCCCAACCGATGACGGAAACATCGGGGCGCGGCACTGAGCGAAACAGATTGTCCAGGAGAAATCCATAACAACTAATAATTACTGAATATTTAACGTTAAGTCCCATACCAAAACATATTCAGCAAAATAATTATTACAGACATAAAATCTCAAAGACAGTAAAATGTTTCACCCACTCAGATTTAAATAAAATGTTTGTTTGTTTCTAGACTCTTCCTAACTTGATTCCACAAAGCAAGCATCCTAGCAGATAGCATCCTAAACACCTGTCACATACATTAAAATAAAGGTCAATACACATAACGTAAAGGTGAGCATACAAGTTTGAAATATCATAATAGAGTTCGAAATCGTTTACGCATAACCAGCATGAACATGTATAAAGTGAAGGCAAGTAGGTTATCGACAGAGAAATATGCACAGACGTGACTGCGAGTTGTAGAATGCGCAACACATATCCCCACTGGGACACGTGAAGTAAAGCCCTTAACAACCCCTGTCCACGACAGGTGCTGAGTCCAAACTATAGTACTAGCGTTGCTAAGGTGTCAGGCAATAATCACTGTGTTAACATAACATACAAGCATTCGTCGAATAACATGTAGCATGCAATAACGGTTAGCATATAAATAGTGTTTACGTTGTGTGTCGATTGGGATTTGAATATAGATAACGTATGTAACACCCAAAAGTGCGTAAAGCAAAAAGGGATCGAGTATACTCACAGATTGTGTTTAACAAGTAAACACTTTCTTGGATTGAAGGGAGCGCTGAGAGAGATTAGCCTGAACAGTTAACGATGGCATAAACGATAACCGACGCGTAAAACGGTGCAAAGTGGTAAGTGTCGGATGGTAATCCGATCGGATGGCCAGCCGATCGAATGTCAATCCGTTCGGATGGGCATCCGATCGGATGGCCATTCGATTGGATTGACATCTCGTTTGGTAAGGATGTGTTTGTGTATGATGGTTTGTCTTTTGAAGTTTTCGTTGTAGCATTTTGAAAACAGAGAAGTATCTCTACCCTTTAGGTCGATCGATCGAACGGCGGTTCGATCGGGTGACGATCCGTTCGGCGAGGTATTTCTCAGAGAACAAGTTCACAGCAATGTTGTCACTCGATCGGATGGTCTACCGATTGGGTGGCAATCCGTTATAGCTGACTATGCATTGAACATGTTGAAAATTGTTTAAGTGTTGAGTTCCAAACATCACATGGTCGGATGGTCGTTCGATCGGATCACAATCCGATCGGACGGCAATCCATTCGACGTTCAAATCCTTGAAAGGTTGAAACTAAAGTTTAAGTGTGGGACCAAGTGTAAGCCGATCGGGTGGCTGTCCGATCGGATGGCAATCCGATCGGACGACAATCCGATCGGATGGCAATCCGATCAGACGGTAATCCATCCCAATGGCCTGATCGTCTTTGACACGTGAATGTTTTTGATAGTTTTGCAGTTTTGATCGAGACGGTATGACAACGTGTCAAACAACAGAAACCTCGTCAAGACTCAGTGATCCGATCGAACAGGAATCACCCTAGTCAGGTCAGTTAACTGTTCGAGACGGTTGTTCATGCTTAACCCGAAATCGGTTGTCTCTTAGATAGATTTCAGATCTTGAACCAATACATCACTAAGAAAGAGTAGAAGATCAGAATTAGCTTCGATTCTATCGGTTTTGAGTGCATTGAGTGTAAAAGAGTTGAAAGAAAGTTAGAAAACCATCTTTCAATCCTTTTCACCATGAATATGTTCAGATCTATGCAAGATCTTTGTTCATTCATGTGGAAATCGTCTAGATCTAAGTTGTTCTTGGTGGATTGAAGCCAAAACATGAAGTTCATAAGAACTCAATGATGACATCACCCTAGAACACCTCAAATCCATTGATTTCACAGTTAAAAGTTAAGATTCAAAAGAGGAAATGATGAAAAAGTGTGTGTAGATTATAGAAGTACAAGATTTAGGTTGAAAACTTACAAGAATCGCGAGAAATCGAGAGAAAGAGAGCTTGAGTGCGGCTGGGTCGAGTAGAGAGCTGTCACTTCAAGTGATGCGACAAGTGAGGGTATTTATAGGGTTTCCCAAAAAGGAAAGTGCAAAGGGTCGAGTGGGTCACCGATCGGATGGCCATCCGATCGGGTGGCCATCCGATCGAGTGGTCACTCGATCGAGTGGCTCTGACGGTTTGAGTTTCGGCGTTTCGTTTCATGCGTTGGGTTTTGCGATGCGTTTAAGCGAGTTTCGAGTTTGCGACGTGATAGATTGATAATAACCACACAAATACTATATCTCACATACAATCATCCTGTATAACTTGCATTTAGCGTTTGCGATTCGATTGCGATGGAGTTGCGATTGCTTTTCGATTAATCACCACAATATAAACATAAATAAACATGCACAAGTAACACATAAGTAGCACACACACATAAAACAATATCTAGAACGCATAATTTGAGTTGCGAATGCGATTGCGATGCGGTAAGCGATAAAGCGATGAAACATGCGACAAATATCGATTAAACCTCGATTATTAACATGTACTCCACATAATACAACTAATGCGATAAAATAAATAGATTATCTACAAGTCAAAGAAGTCAAAACAGGAGTTGAGCAAGGAGTGACAGATCGCAATTAGCAATCTTTTCTTCCTTTGACTTCAATCTTGACTTTGACTTTGACTTTCGAAACACGGGGTGTTACATCATAGATATATTCCCAGCAGCTTGTGTGATTTTCCACCCCAACAAAATTTCGGACCATTCGCTGTGTATCCTAAAGTTGCCGTCCCTGACTAAGAAGAAGCCGAAACCATTCAAGTTTGCTAACTTCATTGCTAGTAAAGAAGGGTTTTTTAAAGTGGTAAATAAAGGGTGGGATGAGGAGATTGAGGGATGACACATGTTCAGGCCAGTGACAAAAATGAGGAAGCTAAAGTCGTCGTTAAGGAAGCTCCTTCGTGACCAAGGGAATCTTCACAAAGAGGTGGCTCGACTTCGTAAGGAGCTGGATGATGTTCAGATCCAGCTGGATAGTGACCCGAGTAATGATGGGCTTCGGAAAAAGGAGGTTGTTATCTTTAAAGTTTTTAATGATGTTTTGGCTGATGAGGAATGCTTTCTCAAACAAAAAGCTAAAGTTGAATGGCTAGGGGCTGGTGATTTCAATACAGCTTTTTTTCCACAATTCAGTTAAGAGTAAAAATCACAGGAGTAGAATTGAGTTTATAAAAGATACAAATGGTGCCCAATATGGAGGAGCTGATGCGTCAAAAGCTCTCCTTGAGCATTAAGAAAAGTTTCTTGGACAGAAAGACAATAACTTGGAGAGACCATCGCCTGAAATGTTTGTTAATAAGTTAACCTTGGCGAAAGCGCAAACAATGGTTGTGGCAATTTCAGATGATGAAATAAGGAATGCTATGTTTGATATAGGGGACAATAAAGCCCCTGGTCCTGATGGGTTCTCATCAGTTTTCTATAAAAAAGCGTGGAATATAGTTGGAGCTGATGTATGTCGTGCTGTTCGGTAGTTCTTTAGGAATGGCAAGCTTCTAAAAGAGGTAAATCACACTATTATAGCTTTAGTTCCCAAGATTTCTACACCTGAGTATGTGACGGATTATAGGCCGATATCTTGTTGCAACACCATTTACAAGTGTGTAAGCAAAATTATTACGACTCAAATAAAGAATGGTTTACAAGATCTGGTTAGCATAAACCAATCGGCGTTCATTCCGGGTAGACGTATTTCAGATAATATTATGCTTACGCAAGAGCTAATGCATAATTATCATAGAAATGCAGGGCCTCCTAGGTGTGCTTTTAATTTGATATCCAAAAAGCTTATGATACAGTGGATTGGGATTTTTTAAAACAAACCATCACAGGGTCTGGATTCCATGAACGAATGATTAAATGGATTATGACGTGTGTCTCAACCACCACGTTTTCGCTGAGTATTAACGGTAATCTTAACGGCTTTTTCAAAGGTCAAAGGGGTTTAAGGCAAGGGGATCCGATGTCCCCGTACTTATTTACGTTGGTGATGGAAGTTTTGACCCTTCGGCTAGATCATATGGTGGCGTCATCGATCAACTTTTGATTTCATAATAAATGTGACAAGTAAAGAATTGTGAGTCTCTGTTTTGCGGATGATCTTCTCATGTTTACAAGAGGTGAGGTAAAATTGGTTAAGTTGGTCCTTGAGGCACTTGAAAGCTTCAAGAACATGTCCGGGCTAGTTCCTAGTATACCAAAGAGCACTGTTTATTTTGCAAATGTCAACAGCCAGGTTAAGCAAAATATACTTGATCTTTTAGCGTTCAAAGAGGGGTGTCTTCCTGTGCGATACTTAGGTGTTCCACTTATCTTTTCAAGGTTATTATACAAGGATTGTAAGGTGCTTGTTGAAAGAATGGAGAGTAGAATCACTTATTGGGGTAACAAGTTCCTATCCTTTGCGGGTAGGCTTCAACCAATAAGGTCAGTATTGTCTTCGATGCATGTTTATTGGGCATCAGTGTTCATTCTGCCGAAACGTATCATTAAAGATCTTAAGAAGAAAATGAGAGATTTCCTTTGGAAGAGTGGCTAGGTGGGAGTGTTATCACTCCTAGAATGATTGGGGATGGTATGGCGATTTCGGCATGGTATGATAAATGGCGATTTCGGCATGGTATGATAAATGGTCAAATGCGGATCCTATTGGGAGTGTTATCACTCCTAGAATGATTCAGTAAGCAGGGTTCCACATCCACTCTAAGCTAGCTGAAGTAGTGAATGATGGCCAATGGCTATGGCCAGCGGCTTGGTTAGATTTCTACCCGGTCCTTATTAATTTGCAGGCACCTAACCTTCACCCCAATAGGCGAGATACTGTGACCTGGATCAACGAAGAAGGAAAGGAGGTTCCTTACTCAGCTAAAGCGGTTTGGGAAATGCTTCGTCTTCATGGTAATAGAGTGCCTTGGCATAATGTGGTTTGGTTCTCACAATGCATACCACGCCATGCGTTTCTAATGTGGTTAGTCATTGGCAACAAGCTGAAGACACAAGACAAGTTGAAGCAATGAGAGGTTGGTGGAGAATATAATTTGCGGCTGATGTGATGTTCACTATGCCAAAATGGTATTAATTCTCATGCTCATCTACTTTTTGAATGTGTATACTCGGCTCAAGTGTGGGCAATGGTCAAGCCTCTTGGTTCTATGCAACACCTTACGGACAAATGGGAGAATGTTCTTGATCACTTAATTTCTACATCTAAATCTAAGGCTGCGAAAAATGTTATTGGTAGAATGCTAGTAGCTGCAACAGTGTATCATGTTTGGAAAGAAAGAAATGCTAGATTATTTGCTAATAGGAAGAGACTGGTCAACCAAATTGCTGAGGATATTGATGCCGATGTCCGATTGAAGATGGTAATGCTTAAATTTAAGAATACTACTTCAGTGGACCAAATTCTTAGAGACTGGAAGCTGCCAAGAGGGCTCGTGATATATGACGGGATCGGCTAAGGGCTTTGGTGGTGTGAGCGATGCAGATTAGCCATGTTTAGCCACTAGTTTGTTTGTAGTTTGTTTAACTCTGGTTGTTTTTTTTTTGTTTTTTTGGATGTACATATACCTGGTATGTCGGGTATATGAACTGGTGGACAATCATGTCCCCCACTTGTGTTTATTTGGCATTGTTGTGATATAAAATTTACCAGGGTGAAACCTTTACCCAAAAAAAAGAGGTCAACGTTTAACATCAAATCAAACACAGTGAACGCAGTCTATCAGTTTTAGGATCCAATTTCTATAATTAGGATCCGAGTAGAGATTAATCACACAATTACATAACTTAATCAACAAATCTGTCAGTTTTAGGTCAAACTATAGACAATAAGTGCCAGAAATCTGAATAAATTGAGATCTACATCGAACATTAAGTGCAGATCGTATACATACAATACTGAATTGAAACAATAACAAGATCAAGAGATGAGAGATAGAAGTACCTGATGAATAGGGATTGAGGATTGTTGTGGGTGATTGATTGGAGGTGTGAAGAGATGAAATGATTGAGGATTTGGAGTTGCAGGTCGTGAGGTTGAAAGGGTTGGAAGAGAAAGGTAAAAAAAAGTATGGAGAGAGGGTTGGAAGAGGTGGGAAGACATTGGACCATGTCTGCGTGGGGAAGAGGACGTGCAGAGGTTTGAAGACATTTTTTAATGAAATATATTCTAAAAAACAAATGCTCTGCAGAGCTAAACGTCTGCGCGTGGTCTGTGCGGCGCAGACATAAGAGGTCAGAAGAGGTTTTTTCTGAAAAAACAAACACCCCTAAGACAAAATACATTACTCCATACATTTTACCTTTATATTTACATTATTACCTTGAGTGAGTAAAAAAATACTAATTTTTAAGTATATATTTTTATGTACGTGTCGGCGTAAATTTGATTCGGTCTATGTTTTAACGTAAAATATAATACGTTTTCGTGCTTATTTTATATATGTTCCATAAATTTTGTACTCAATCGAGTGGAGTCAAATTGTGGTTTCATTTTGTGCTTTTTTTTAAATATCTAATTAATCCCTTTTGATTACACATGTCAAATTTTCCTTTATACCATTACGTTTTCTATTTCTATGTATGAGTCGGGTCACATATAATACGTTATGACTGTATGGTGATTACTTTACTTTTTGATCCAATCGCAATGCTTATATAGGGTACATTGAGTTCAATCAGATACGCTAAAACGCGTTTTTTCATATGGTTAACGAATTACATAACGCTTGAACTAATCCATTCGATATTTGGAATGGACCCACACCGCAACGCGCGCGAGACTTATTGCTAGTTTACTACTAAATCGCATTAAAAGCCAAAACATTGGTGACATAATAAAAAAAATGAGGAACAAAATATATTTAATCAAAATCATGTGTGAAATAAACTGCACGGACAACATTGCCATATCCCTTGACTCTTGCATTATTAATTGCAGTTTGACAATCATTGGTCATCACAAACCCATTAGCTGAAATTGACCCATAATGAAAGTAAAAAGCCATCCTGGTGGCTTTGAGTAAACATTAGACACCGTTATCTTTAATGCATGAAGTCCCCCCAATCACACTCAGACTATCTGTCACACCCCTTTCTGCGGCGGAAGCACGAGGTGTGATCATGAAAGGTTCTCATTGCATACGAAAGGTAAACATGCTATATGCTCGTAAAAACATCAAATACCGTAATTTGATAACATAAGTTTAGCGTTTACATCACTAAGTCGCATAAAACATTGTCTTAAAAGTTTACAACTTTATTTAAAGATAAACATAAGCGACATCCACGAGCATGGGTAAGACCGCGCGCACATCCACTTCTAGTTACCTGAAATACATGTAAGTTTTGAAAAACGTCAACATAATGTTGGTGTGAATTCATGCCGTTTCCGTTTTTAACGCTTGTATACTTTGTATAAAAATCATGGTATGTATTTGTTAAATCACGTATTCAAGTATAAATCAAGTATTTCCATATGTATCAAGTGTTAATGGGTTGCAAAGCCATTAACATGTGACACGACATAGGAAGTCACCAAACCATAGGCATTTTTCTATAGTCGATTCACGACTGAGACACAAAAACACTACTTGGTTCTAGTTGTCACCAAGAGTGGGGCTGCCCTGAAACCCATTAGATCTAACCTTTTGTTCTGCGGTCTAAGTATGTACACGATTAATGGTGCTTATGTTACCCTATTCGTGACACGATTTCTCGTATCAATTCTTGGCACTAGTTGTCGCCAAGAGTACTTCTCGTTTTAGTACATATCATACCATTTTGTAAATATTGAAGTATTTGTAACATGTATTTCACCCCCGAAGTTATAAAACTGAAAACAGTTAAGAGAAAAGGGGGAGCATGAACTCACAACTTTGCGTTCCTGTGCATCGTAAACTTCACCGGATTTTGCTTATAGAACGTCGTGACCTAAACGTGTTTTCTTAACGTCAGTCGCTAGTCTTGCTTCGTAAAGCACGAGTCACTATCTTTTGTATTTGTATTGTTGTGTTAAAAATATTTTATATTTTTAACTAAGTATCTTACTTATATTATTTTCTCATAAATTAATATAAGTATCTCGTGTTTTGCACTTTGCACCCGAATTATGTATCTTGTATGTTGTACGTGTAATTTTGTGTTTATACTTCTCATGAGTATTTAGTGTATTTTTTAAGTCTTAATACACTAGCACGTATAACACATACTTTATATACTTAGCACAGAAGTTGGTGATAAAATAATATATATTTTTCTCTCAAAAATATACATACTTATATCCATTTTTATTCTTGAAGAAATCCTCAGTTCTTATCACCAAAAATTAGGGAAACCTTGGTAATACTTTTAAATACATTTTTAGGGAATAAGTTTCTCAAAAACTTATATTTTCTAAGTGTCAAAATTTGTAAAATTTTTGACAGAGTTTCCCCTAAAAATGGAGGTTTCCCATGTTTTCAAAACATGTGTTTATTTTCTTTTAAATCGTCAACAATTTCCTCATTCAACAATAAACAATATTCAACTAGTTAAAATAGATTTAATCGCAGAAATACATGAACTTGTGGTTTTTTCCAAAATAGGTAGTATCTTTCCATTATTTTTAGTGGACCTTTGTATAGATCAACTTCGTTTCTTGAAAGTCTCGTTTTTAAAGAAGTTACATCTTTACAACTTCCTGTCAACATTTACAAAAATAGTTATTTTGTCGAAACTTTGTGTTACACAAGTGTTTACACACTCGTGTGTTTGCTAAAATCATTCTTTTTCATGTAAGATCCGGCTTTAGAAAATATGATTTCTTGGACACTTGGTCCTTTGAAAGTACCGCTTGTAGATCCGTAGTTCTACTAGTTTTGAACACCATTTCACAAGTAAAATCGATTTTACACAAGTTCATGTTTAGTGTGTAGTAGTGTTTCATCATTTAACCCTTTTTATACTTAAACAACTCTATGTCATGATCCATGATCATGACCAATCCGGGTTAGACGATGATCCGAGCTACCACATCATAGATCGGCACTAAATAATCACCACAAAACAAGTCTTACAAGTTTTACACAACATTATAGTTTTTATCCAACTTATTTCTCATTCTTGTAAACTTTTAGTATGTGATTTAGTATGTTCATGATTTTCATCCGACAAAACTCTTATTAACCACTCTAGATAAGATCAAGAAGGTGTTTAGAGTCACTTACTACTAGCTCGAGGCTAGGGAAGAAACTAGGCGAAAAGCGAGTGGTTAATAGCAACGTAGTGAGGTCCTTGGCAATCCGAAAGCACCGAGCTTCCTTGTATGAGATCCTTCACACTTGTATGAGCTTGGAATGGTAAGATCGAAATCGAAAAGTGGTGGTGGTGTGGGCTATGGTTTCGGCCGAAAGTTCAAGAGAGGGAGAGGGATGATCAAGTTTTGTCAAGTGTGGTAATGAGTGAAATGATAGTCTTTAGGTCTTATTTATAATCCATCTAATGTCATTAACCATGGGATAACATGTTACCTAGATATGAAGCATTTAGGATTAAAATAATTAGCAAGGACAAGGTGTGTCACCTATATGGTGACCGATCGGTTAAGGGGGGGTGGGGCATTCGGTTGGATTTCAACTAGATACTTAAGGTCTAGTTATGTTAAGTTAGGAGTTTATTTAGTGTATGATGTGTGTTGCATGTTATAACGGGTGTTAGGGTATTCGGGGACCCTAACTGGCTCAGAAAAAGAAAAACAATGTCAATGACAATATTTTTGTGTTCCGGGTAAAGTCTGGTTGTTCGGTTAGACACCGGTTCGTTTAAAGTGCTAAATTGCACTTTTTAGTGTCTTTTAAGTACCTTTCTTGTACTCTTTCAATTCCCAATACTTAGGGAAATATTCTGGATAATAAAACGACATTTCTGCAAAATATTCATGTGTTTAAATGCTGATTTATTGCTGAATTGTATAAATTCTGCACTTAAAGTGTGTTTCGGGTGCTTATTTTTGCTTTCGTATAGTATATATATTAAACCCTTGTATGTAATCTTGGGTTTTAATGCATTCTCGTTGTCGGACCTACACCTAGGCCTCAATTCTAATGTCTGACTGCTTTCTGCAGTTCTGTTGACACAGTATGTCTTACCGGTGAGTTTACTATTATTTCTGACGCAACGCTCTCGTTTATGCATAAAGCAATATTTTGTAGTATACAACATGCATGAATTCACTTGTTTAGTATGCAATCAGACATTGCTGACAATTAAGCACATAATTGTAGTCATTAAATAATGATCAAAGTGTACGGAAATTACCGGTTTGGTGCCAGTTGTCACACTATCCACTAATTTTAACCACACATGTGTCTATATTTTACCTTCTCTACTAAGAATACTTGGTCACAAGTTTAGACAATTTCTATATAAATCCATAGGTGATGGTTACCATAAATTCTTTGAATCGATCAACTAAATAAGTACCGACTGCCTCATAACCACCACCTTACTTTCATTATCGATACCGGTAGTAGAAGCCATCTATGGCAGAAAAAGATTAGAAGTAAGAACCATACAGACACCACCTCTCAACCTTCCCTGTCCATACATAACACTAGAAGTTGTTTTCACAACACTTGGGTGATTCCGGCACCCTGTAAGTCATCCTTCCATCACGAAACCACCAGCCAACCTCCATACACCTCTCCATCACTCTCCGTTTCTGGACCCGACCACCAACATCCGCAAGCAAAAAAAAAGGACCACACTCCGACATCGCCTCTCATTTTCCGGTGAATATCTGACAACAAAACAAAACACCAACATATCTTCACCCTTGAGTAACTTTTGGTTACGACTTTATTTGCCGAAACCTATTAACACGATCTTCCGGTGAACTTGCTCGTTTCCAGCGACTGACAGGATATTTATATTATCATTTCCAAAGTTCAAACAAAATAAATCTGGTTGAACCAACTAAGCAAGGAAAACGTTATGGGGACCTGATGAAACACTAGATTTCGCTAGATCGTCTCGTACAGGAGGGTTCAACCTCTTTTCTCCACTCGACGGATGACTGATTCTTCCAAGGCATCCTGCAAAATGAACAACACCGGTGACTCGCTACAAGGAGGAGAAGATAGGGGTTCTCCTTGTAACCACCCTCCGGCGTGAGAATAAGTAATCGCTTTGAGGATAAGTGTGTGTGTGAAGTAAGAGAATGAGAAATCGGATCCTTAAACCTGGAGGTTGAGTATTCTATTTATAGCCGGAGAATTGTGAGGGAAGGAGATCGCCAGCTAGCCGTTGTCTGCCAGCTGTCCGACCAGGAGGAATATCCATTATGTCCCCTCTGACGTAGTCAGGCATGGAGGTGACGTGGCGCATGGTTATTCGCTCCAGCTCAGCAACCTTTTGTACTGGCTGTCGGTCTGTCCCATAAAGATCTTGCGATCGGTGCTGGCGGCCTGCCATTGGTGCCACCTGTCGTCCTTTCCGTCTGCTGAAAGCATCTTCTTGTTCGCTAGGTGTCGCTTTCCGGAACCTTCTAGAATCTTCTGGGGTGTGACACTAAATGACCCTTAAAACTATGTTGTGGTTGTGGTTTATGCTTGAAACTTTAAACTTTATGTTTTAATTAAGCTAAATGTCCAAAATAAATGTTGCATCGACCAATAAGATATTTAATGTTACCAACCTCCGTCACCGTCACGTTTGTATTTCTGCTGCGACGTTTTTGGGGTATGACACCAAATGACCCTTAAAACTGTTTTTCAAAACCAACAATCTATTTACTCATTTATTTTATGTCTTTTTACATAAACCTACAAAAATAACAAAACATATTTTTTTTTGGATTTGGATAGACGTTGATGACATTTCGGTACCAAAATCTTTTGTATCCTTGGATGATCTCAGTATCTTACCATCACTCTATTACGCTAACGATGGGTGCACATGCCCTAATGTGTCATTTTGAGTGATATTATTGTATCTTATTTACAAATTTATGACTTGATTTCATGTAAAAACCGGCTAAAATTGATTAATATTTATATACACTCTAAAGCATATAGTCCCATATTCACTAAAGAATGTTTGGTGCAATAAATGATTTCAATCAAACAATGATTAAAGTGGTTTATGCAGAGAGTATAGATTTTTATGTGTGTTATTCAATTGTATACGATTACAGATGTATAATAAGACTGCAAGCTAATTATGATACACAATAAATTATACCCGATGGAACAATGAAGTTGCGAGTGTATTAGTGGTAGATAAGAGGAAAGGATCTTTAAACTAACGAATCAATCCGTTGATATCTACTTTCAGTGATACTGTTATTTATAGAGATGGTGGTGGAATATTGTTTATTGATTATTGTGTCAAGTCGATCTAATCGCATGCATTATCTATTTGATGTTGGTGCTTAGCCTGTCCGCTAGTGCTAAGCTTCTAGATTTCTACGTTTTGTATCTTCCTTCACAATTAAGATACTTAGTGTATAGATAGTGTGGGAGTGGCTTACTTGCTAAAGATAGCTTTATAATTAACTTGTTGATATCCATCTGGAGTCAAGCTTTGTGATTTGTTATACCTTGCTGTAGCTGCAAGATGAGTGTTGTACTTTTCATCCTTTCAATTGAGTTTTGGTAGTCTTAGTAGCATCTTACGATTGTATCTTGCAAACTATTTCAGCCAAGGGTTTCTTTTCAAACACTTCCTACTTTAGGACTAACAGGCGCCAACACACTCAACCAAAAACCAAACGTGTAGCAATCAAATTCTTCATTTTCACTTCTTTTTAGATACATTCCACCGTAGAATTAATGTGTAACAACAAACCGAGCACAAACAAGCTATCAATTTCAACTTCTAACTATACAATAAGTCAAATATCAACCAAAACCTAAAACCTCTGTGTTCGAACAAAATAGCTTCAAATTCACCAAGAAGAGCATGTGTAATCCAAACAGAAACACTTTGAAATGGAGCACACGGGCTCTAATACCACTTGTAAGGATTGATAACACTCCTAAAATGATCGTACAAGTGTATAGAAGGCGGAATATTACACACACACACTTGTAAAATCAAGCACTAATGTGTTCACTAAGAAAACATAGTACATTGTTCATATAATGGCAAGGCTTTCAAACAGACCAACACTCGGTCTATTTATTAGTGGGTGAACATTAACCTCCCCGGGGATTTTGCACTCATGCAATGTATCATGTCACGCGCACAGCATAATGCTCTGCGCGTGGCATACCATACATTTCGCCTAGAACATACTAAGAATCAAAATACTATTACAACATCAACCTTTCAGGTTCTTACAAAAGCCATTGACGAATTCAACATCTAATTTCAGTTTAATGTTGTTGTTCCTCTGTTTGCAACAACTCACTTTCTATTCTTCCTTTGCTCTCCAACGACCAACAAAGAAAAAAGAGAATTGTCGGGTGCTATTGGGACAGTCATTTGGATGATTATTTTGTTTGGACAAAAACCCACATTTTTCGGTTTTTCATTCTTGACCGAAAAATTGTAGGTTGTAAAAGGGAACCATTTTGCTTCTTGAATTTTATATATGTGGATATATATTTTGGTGTTCATAACCTAGCCATGACCTTGTGTGAATTTGTTGAATGATTGTGTTTGTGATTTATATTTAATTATTTCAAAGGGTTGTAATAATTATTTTTTTTGTTATTCCATTTGTAAAAATATGCAAGGGTAGAACGCTTCGAAACTGTTCGGGCTCTTCATGCATGTCGAATGGAGGAAACCCAATCGGTATCATCTTATGTACTTAAGATGAAAAGCCACATTGATCGCCTCGAAAGGCTAAATTGTCCCGTCTCTAAAGAGTTGGCTACGGATTTGATCCTCAACTCTTTAACAAAGAAATTTGAGAGTTTTGTAATGAATTACAACATGAATGGGTGGGACAAAAGCATTGGTGAGCTTCATGCAATGCTCAAAACGGCCGAAGCAAGTATGGGCAAAAAGGTTTTACCCGTCCTAGCGATCAATGAAGGAGGCAACAAGAAGAGGCCCCACCAGGGTTTGCTGGAATTGTCTTTTGGGGATTCAGGTGCCGGCCAGAGAGTTTTCTCTTACGGTTGCTGCTGGGGTTGAGATAACAAAGGGAATGTTGTGCTTGCTTAATAAATCCATTTCCATGGTGGTATTTGATTATGTTTAGCATCAGAATCTCGCCAGAGGTAGTGACCGCTGATTTTGGGTGGTTGTTGGAGAAGATGAACTATAACAGAAGTAGTGAGTGTGGGTGTAACTTTT
This sequence comes from Helianthus tuberosus, assembly GCA_030545235.1. Lineage (NCBI taxonomy): Eukaryota > Viridiplantae > Streptophyta > Magnoliopsida > Asterales > Asteraceae > Helianthus > Helianthus tuberosus. Next base: position 49,947,904 of record CM060429.1, on the reverse strand, counting down.
TTTATTTGTTTTTTTTTAATTAAAGAAAAAAACACCCACTTATGAGATATTTTTTCAACTACACATATCGGGTAATTAATTTTCTCAACTACACACTTTTGAGAAAAAAAGACAAGAAACTAGTGACACTTGAATTCGATCACAAGAGCTCTACTACAAAGGTTTAGACACTTATATGTGCACCATCCCTTGAATGTTATAAGTTGGATATTTATTTACAATAAAAGAAATAAAAACAAACATATTCTACTTCTTTAACTCTTAATACGGAAGACAATCATATATATTATAACTCCCAACTGTAACTGTTCTATGAAATTAAATTTATTCCTTGCCTTAGTAGATTTTGTGACATGATCTGGTTTGCAGCTTCAGATGGATGAAATCCATCCCAAAACACATAGCCAGTTGCATTTGAGCATGTACCTATCGACATAGCATTGCATAACAAAGAAGTCTCAATTGTACCAGTTCCACAACAACCTCTTTTTGACTCAAGAAAACCTGCACATAATCAAAACATTTAGCTTGTGTTCTAAAACTGACATAACTTGTCCAGTTTCTTCCTTTGAAAGGTGTTTTCCAACAAATTGTCTATAATACTTTTCTATGGTGAATGATAGACATTCAACCATATCAACTATAACACAATTAATTCTCCAAGTAAGTAACATTCTCAATAATATTACTAATATTTACATGTGTAATGCCTGTCTATCTAATTACAAGTGTAATGTTTGTCTCTCTAGTAAACGTATCAGGTCTTTATAATTCTAGTAAATACAATTTAAATATGTTCGAAAGAATAGGGTGGCAAGAATGTTGAAACATTACCATTATCACTAGGTTGTTGGATCATATCAAGAAGAGGTTGGTAGATGTCAAACACCACATGTTTGAGGTCCGGATATCTTGCTATTAGTTTTTGAGACGTAGTGTTTAGTTTATTGTTAAACATCATGGCATCACGGTTTAGTCTCAAAATACAGTTACTACTTCCAAAACCAAATAACGTGATGGCTGCCGGCAAACATCCAATTGGTGGTAGTGTTGTAACTCCGATCCTTCTTACTCCTAAGCCGTAGAGATCCTGAACAAGAAAAAAAGTAACATGTTTTTAATGAAACAACATTATTCTTATCAACTATTAACTATATATCTAATATGCACTAAACAAAATTCATTTCTACCTACACTTCAATGAGCTTATATTTTTATTCAACCATACATACATACGCACCTACATATATAGTTACTAGCACGATGCTCGCGCGATGCGGCGGGAGCAACACATCTCATTGTGATACTCGTTTTTTTGTAGTTTTCTTATTCATATAATATTTGTAGTAGCATTATTGTGATAGATATACATTAAAAGTGAAGTAATCGGGTAATCCATTTCATTGTGCTATGCATGGTTTGGTTGGTTAGATTATTATCCTCAACCCAAATCGAGGTCATCAATTAATCTATTTTATTAACCAATCCGTTTTCAGTTAGTCGGTTTTGGTTTATTCAGTTAGATTGACGATTTTTGGTTTGATTCATTTAATTTCGGTTAATAGCCCAAACAAAAACTTTTTCTTAGAAATACATGAAATTTAAGTACAAATACCTGAAATGGATGTATAGATACATGAAATGGAAGTATAAATACATAAAATGGGGGTATAAATATGAAATACATAAACTGAAGGTATAAAAGCTAGAAATATATGAAAATATGAATGGTTCGGTTTAGTTAATTTTGTTTAACTGAGAGTACAAAAAATCGATAACCGTTTTTGGATAATTCGGGTTTCGGTTAATCAGTTTTCAATTAACTCAATTTTTGGTTGATTTCGGTTCGGTTTCGGTTAACGATTCAGTTATTACTCTCCTTTAGACATTGTTAATCACCTAACATATTAATATTTTTAATTAAAAAAACTATTGCAATACTATACTCAAATTAAAGAGAATATAATAATCGTTTATATGGTGTAATTTTAAAAAATATATTAACGTACCAAAAAGTTATGACCGTTTGAAAATCCAGGGGGAGTTAGTTTTTTGTAAGGGGATAAAATGTAACTACTAACTAATTAGCTATAATTTTGTTAAAGACGAAAGCTTAATCACTTGACATTTTGTAGCTATTAAATATTATGTGATAATGACTAAGAAATTTGAGCTTTAATCACCTGTACACTATGACATAATCTACTTGTACCTTCTAATCCACACGTTAATACTGACCAAGACAACTATCGAAACGTCGTCAAAAATGAGTAGGTCGTCACGGTACTTTTGGATTTTTTAAAAACATTATTGTTTATAAGATATAGCAAGAATTCGTAAAAAATTATAAGTTTGTTGTGGAAAGAGAAAAATGTAACTAATTACCCATAATTATGTTAAAACTTAGGGATTTAAGTGTAATAAGACAGAGGGCTAAAATATAATCTATACTATATAATGCATAAGAGAGGAGTATTTTAAGATACCCAAAAAATAAGAACTCCCCCCCCCCCCCCCTTTATTTATAGAAAGACCCTTGAAATGAGTGTAGTTTGGTCTTTTAAACACTATTTATTTTTTCGCCCCTAAACTTATTACACATAAATCCCTGATTTTTAACAAAATTATAGATAATTAGTTACAATTCACCCCTCCACAACAAACTTATAATTTTTTTACGTGTTCTTGACATATCTTATAAACTACACTGTTTAAAAAAAAAATCCAAAGATAGCATGACGACCTACACATTTTTGTCTACAATTCAATAGTTGTCTTGGTAGTAGTGATGTGCGGATTAAAATGCACAAGTAGATGATACATTAGTGTACAAGTGACTAAAACAATGTGTTCTATCACATTTCAACATGTTCGAGACTCTCTGTGTTGTTATCATTATTATTATTAATTTAATAATATTATTTTGCAAAATTATTTATCTACACTATATTATAATGCATGACGGAGGAACATTAACATTTTCAGATATTCAGAAAATAAGATTTTTTTTTTATTTTAATGCATAACGTATAACTTGTAAATTAGACTTTTTTTTTAACATTAATTACATTTTAACCCTTAGGTGATGTTTGTTTTTGCAGACATAAATTGTCTGCAAGCTGATTTCATCTGTTTTTATGTCTGCAACTGAAGATGTGGTCTGAAGATCTGCAAGCTGAAAATATAAGACTATTTGTTTTTATAAGTTGATACCGATTTGAATATCAAGACTAGATGTAACTTAATAACATGTAACTAACTTTGTTGATGATTCCAATCTCTCCTAGGAATCTGCTTTGAAGAATGTACAAGTTGCTAGAGAAGTATGTATCCAAACACTTAATATTTAGTTTTAAATATCTTTTAATGATCGTTCTAATCATTAACATCTACAATTTGGTATTTTTCAGAATGGAGAGCACTGTTATGCAACCTCTTGTAAGACAGTATTGGATGAAACTATTTTATCATTGAGAAAACTTGATGAACTTCTTTTGCATCTACATGCATTCGAGAAGGAGAAGGTAATCTACAGTTTTGCTTTATTATAAACCTTAATGCTGCATGAGCTTGTTTTTAAACGGTTACTAATTACTTGTTAATTTTCTTTTACATATCCAGAGTGATCGACTTAAAAAGGTTCTGGACCACATGAACACCTTAAATATTGAGAAAGAGAAGGTAATCTACTTTTTAGGAGAGATAACCTTTTTTGGGTGGTGTATAATCGGCAGCAAGATAAAAAATACTACAAATTGGACGTTGTCCTGTAACTCTCGTTAGTCATTAACCCCCTTATGGTGGTCTTAGTCTTTTCAAGTTGGGTCGGGTCAGGACTAAATATGAATGTTTTAGGCTATAATCTTTCATGTATTGGGTTTTAACCACACTGAATTCACCCCAATCTAAGACCAAGAAATGAACCAAATATGCATAATCTCCCGTCCCAGGTTGGTCCAAGGTCTACTTGGGTTAATCAAAAGTCAAAACTGAATCTAAACCCAAAATATCTAGAAAACTGAAACCGAAGAACGGACTTATATAGGGTGGATCGGTTTAAGATTAATCTGAGTTGCATGATGTTTTTAACAGATTCTTGTGGATTTCGACATCTTTTCTGTTGTGGGAGTCAATAGACCATTGCCGTTAGTTGACTCGAGAAGTAGGAAAAAGGTGGTTGTTGGTATGTGATATGACTTTATTTATTTTTTACTTTTTTTCTTTTGAACTAAGCTACACTGGTTGTAGGCAAAAGCACACTAAACCAAATCAATAAAAAGGTTAAACAGACAATGTTGTCTGGTTTCGGTCGTACGCTTTATGAGAAATATAATTGTATAGCTACCAGTAGTTTGTTTACAAATGAGCTCATATAAAATGCAGATTTGTTAACCATTAATCATTTATCTGAAATGTTGTTGATCATGTGCATTTAGAAAATTCCAGAACAAAATAAAAATAGTGTGGGCTGATCTTTTGTATGATTTATCTTAAGTGGATTGTTTTTATTTTGGTATTATTCAGTTTTGAAGTAATATTAAAAAAGGTTTATTTGATTTAACTTTATATTATTTGTTTTAAGTGTAGGAGATTTAAAGGAAAATATTGTGAAGATGGTTTCCTTGAGGTAAAATGCTTAAACAAAGTAAATTAGTTACATATCTTGATTCTGCGACCGGAAAAGATGGCAAAGAAACATGCAAGAGTGATATTGTTTCAGCATAGCTGGTAAAAAAGAACGAAAGAAGTTGAGCATAGAAAAGCCACACCAGTATCACGCTTGTTTGTTTCTTTGTTTTAAGGGCATTTAGAAATATGCTCTAGAGAGGTGGTCTTCTCTCCTTCTATATAGACGTATTGTGTGTTTAGGTAATTGGGCTTTTAGGTTTGTATCGTGTATCAGTGGGTTTGTATTGAATTTTTGGATTAATGTGTCTGCCCTGTTTTCAAATTTGTATCGTGTTTGGATTCGCATCAAGTTTTTAGGTTAATGTATCTACAATGTTTTTTGGGTTTGTTTGTGTTTGGGCTTGTATAAAATTTTGGGTTTGTGTCGTTGACGGGTAGTCCGTAGGACAACCCTTAAGTGGTATAAACGATATTAAAATCCCACATTTAATCGGGTAATTGTCTAGAATTAGATAACTATGGTTGCTTGTGTTTCAGGTACATTTGGGGCTTAAAAGTGTGGGATGAAGCTTCGAATAGGCGTGACTGGATTGGAGATTGAAAGACGAAGAATAAATGAAAAAAATCAATTATTGGTATGGAAGAATTAAGAGGATAGCATTATAGAGGAGGAAATTACGAGAACGTAGGCGAAAACGGTGAAGAAAACGGAGTTGAAACGAAAAAGTTATGCTGAAAACAAAATTGCATGCTGAAGCCTACCGTAATTTATGGTAGCTACCGTAAATTACGGTAGCCCCCAGCATTTTTCTTCCACCGTAAGGCAGTAGAGACCAACCGTAAGCTATTCCAAGCCACCGTAAGCTACGGTGGTGGAGGCCAGCGAGAAATGTGTAACTGCCCTAATTTATGATGTTTTATTGTGTCTTTTGAAATCCAATCATGTTATTCGTTTAGTAACTGATTAGGGGATGATTTTGGGGTGTTCCAAGGTGTTCTTGAGTGGTCTAAACATGGAGACTTTGTTTTTGATTCCATTGGAAAAAGGTTTGATTGTTATGACGATTGACGACACTATGAGCGGCTAGGTTTGCTTGGTGATCGTCTTGAGTGTAAGGTTTTATTTGTGACAATTATGTTTGTTCTTTAATTTCTGGAATATTAAACTATGCATGTGTTGTTAGTTTATTATGATGTTTGATTGGGTGTTTGTAAATTGATGATATATGTTTGATCATAGTTCTAAACCATACGTTCTTGGTGCCGTTGGCAATCGAGATATCATCGGAGGGATTAGGGTTGGACATATGTTGATTGGTCATCGGGTAACAACCTCGCGTTCTAGGAATCCGAGTACTTAGTTCCCTTTTATCACAAACAATTGATCTTGCATGAGCTATGTCTATGTAGTTCTTTCCAGTTGAACATAAACCTTGATTGTCACTTAAAACCTGAAACTCGGGATGATCACTATCCTCTTATCTTGTTACAAAACTTAACCTTGATTTGTAATTTAATTTAGTTTAATCTAGTAATTAAAACCAATCGCCAAAATTCCGAATTTACATGTCTTGCAATTTAGTTTGCTTTAGTTAATTTAGACATACATCAAGATAGCACATATTCCACAAACTCCCTGTGTTCGATACCCACTTACCGCTAGCTAATTAGTTGTAATTGGATTAAATTTGCGTGAGACCACGACATCACATCAGTCGTGTTTAGGTTGTATCAAATATATTGGTTTGTGTCCGGTTCAATCTGGCAACCAATGAACTCACTCTATTTGACACCCTAAATTTTTGAAATACATACTTTTGTTTACTGATATAGGAGGTAGACAACACTATGAAGGGCTGTTGAGTAAAGCTCCTGCACAAGGGCACATTGAGTAAAAGGTAAACAAGTAGGTCTAACTTTTCGTTCTTTTTCAACAGTTGATGGTGTAACACCTGTGTCACTTCACGGCCATCAAACAAATACCAAACCAATGAAATATTATATTTCATACTTGGGATTTGTAAAAATATGTGTATCGTTTACACATATCAACTCTTGTTCAATTTCAAACCCTAAATCGCTTTCTAGAAGGTTATACGCGCACCGATGCGTAAATATAACCAGTTTAATGCAACGAACACTCCGGAATAGTGAAATAGGCTTAACATACCTTAAATAACCTATACATAACTTAGATATAAGTTTTGGAAGGTTTGGTGTGGTGAAATCAAAGTTAATTCGCTTACAGGGACTAAAGTTGACAAACTGCGAAAGTATGTCAATTTGAACTGTAACGAACATTCCGGAACATGACCATAAGTTAAACACACCTTAAATATCCTTTATATAGCTTAGGAATAGGCTTTGAGGGGTTCGGTGTGCTAAAATAAACTTTTGTGTCATTCAGGGACTAAAAGTGTCAAAAAGTGCACAAGTTTGCATTTTCGTGCATAACTTACGTTCTGAATACATCTGGACATCCAAAAATTTATGTAAGCATGACTACATTATATTTTAGTGTTCGCCTTAAGAAAAATCCATTCGTCGCGTCATTTGGATCGTTTTTCGCGCTTATGCGCATTCCGTCGTAATTAAGCGAACATCGCGTTCGTACGACCAAACGAACCATCATCCGGCATATTTTTGAGCATGTTTTGAGTTCCCTATACTTTAACTTCATTTTAGAGCCTTGAAATGAGGTTAACGGGGTTCAAACGCTTCAAAAAAGGCCTTAAACACGTGCAGGGACCATTTCTGCCAATTCTGAAACTTTTCTGATCAGGGGGGGTGCTAGCGTAGCGCGAGCCCTAAGGGCTTCACCGTCGCGCTACGCGACTGCCTAACCTGACCAGATTCAATGTTTTGTTTTGCAAGTTGTAGCTGATCGATTCGTGTCCACACATTTCCTATCGTCTAGTCAGCGGATAAGAACACATATTTAGCCACCATAAGCTTCCAACACATGTACGGCTTGGATCATGGCACGTTTCCCATGAAACGATCTTAACGGTTACCCGAAAACTATATATACCCCATGCCCCCCATTGCATAACTTACAAGAATTCTGATTTTAGAAACTCTAAGTTGAAACCATTGTTTCATACCTGAGATTCTTGAATCGGGATTAGCATTCGGGGACCCTGGGTAAGTATTCTTTCGTTCTTTTCATTATTTTATTGCTTTTCGAGTCAGAAAGTCAAACTTTGTTTGATTGACTTTCAGCGTTGACCAGTAATGGTCAATGCGAAGTTCGTTTGAACTTCGCAACGTGAGTGTAATCACGTTGGTCATAGTCCCTTGGGACTATGCCCACTGATTACCACGTTGTCTAGGGTCGTAGGGTAGGCGATCTAATAAATCGCCTATACCTTCGAACCCGACCCAGTTTGGTCGATCATTAGGATCCGACCAAATACATTAGGTGACCATAGTAGGTAGGGAATAACCTTCCGAGGTTATACCCTATGGTCACATCGTTTAAGTAGTTGTATGATAGGTAGTTTATATGCCTTAGGTAAATTACCAGAATACCCTTTTCATGTATAATTGGTAATTAAGCATATGTAACCTAAACCTTTGTCACATAACTGATTATGTAATATGTTTAGGCATATAACACTTGTCATAGGGCTAGTTAGGCGGTCCGAACGCGTTTCACGCGAACGACGCTTTAAAGTAGCATAAGCTACCTAAACGGGTCGTAATGGGTCGTAGACACTCGGGTTAAGTTTCATTTAGTATGTAGGCTTTGTTAAACCAAATGACACGAGTCTCTACACTCGTTTGGTTTACAAACCCTAATGCTACCCAGTCTTCCGATTTAGGTCCGGTTTATTAATATAGTTACCTATATTAGGTGCCGTTTGATATTCCGAGATCTCTAGCATTACTTGGTGATTATCTATAGACATCTGAGCAATCTCAGGCGAGTACATTATTCCCCTATTTTACTGTTTTCCAAACTGTTTTGGGGTGAAGCATGTGTACCTATCTGTTACTTTCATGTTTTCCAAAAGTATAATTGATTATACATGTTATTACTTATCTATTGACCAATTGAATGACTATCTATGATCTAAACATTGTTTTCTCAAAGAACATAAAATAAATTGTTGAATTGTACTTATTTTATGTTCACCAGACCGATTGTTAGTATGATATAGCGCTATAGGATTTGACACCCCATTCCTGTTGGCATGGAATGTCTGAAACCAATTTGTTGCTCCATCCAAATAGGAATTGCCTTTGTGGTATTTCTATAGTCTCAAAGGTGTATCTTGATGCACTAGGTCTGAATGAATTCTTAAATCACACTATTAAAGTATAGTTGAATATACTCTCATGTGTGGTATTGTACAAAACCAACATATATTTTGTTAACCATCCAAAGCATATTTTAATATGTTATTTACTAAACAAAAACATAGTTTAATATGTTATTTATCACACCCAAAGCATATTTTGATATGTTATCTATAAATCCGAAGTATACTTGTACTATACTATCTAAATCTATTCTTTTGAACAACGAAGGTATATTTAATATACTATCTATCTATCGATTTGGTTTGGTTTGATTAAGTGATTAAGTAACGATGCGTGTGTAATATGATACAAGCATGGTGGATACGCCGCTGGTACTTCCTATATATAAGTGTTTGTATGGTATTACATACTGTAACGTTATTTGAATCATTTCAGTTTGAAATATATAACATTTATACAAATAACATACTTTTCACAAGACATTGTTTTACAAACAACATATCTTATACAAACTCATGTTACATGGTCATTCATTTAATCATGCATTATTCTCTTATTTATACATATCATCAGAACTTATCATTGTTTTTCAAATAATTTACTAAAACAAATGTTTATGTGTTAAGAGTCATGGCTACGAGGTTTTACAAATTATAAACAGCTTGATTTGAGTTGGTTAATTAAGTTGCAATAGTATACTCTTTTCAAAACAAGGTTTTTAAATAAAGTATTGCAACGTCTAAACTAGCCATGATTTCGACACTCCTACAAAACCAATGTATTCGCCAGCATTTCTTTGCTGACCTCGTTTTTACACATGTTTCAGGTACTGCTTTGCAATGATTGTTGATACATGCTACATTTAGGATGGACTCGTGCCTTAGCGACTTAAAACGAGACAATAACTAGTTAACTTATGTTATGTACCCTTTGTTTCTTGTTTAAACATTGTAAACTCTCATATTTGATCAATAAAACGAAACTTCAATTGCCATGGATTTGAAACAATTAATTCTGTTACAACATGTAACACCTGTGTCACTTCACGGCCATCAAAAAAATACCAAACCGATGAAATATTATATTTCATACTTGGGATTTGTAAAAATATGTGTATCGTTTACACATATCAACTCTTGTTCAATTTCAAACCCTAAATCGCTTTCTGGAAGGTTATACGCGCACCGATGCGTAAATATAACCAGTTTAATGCAACGAACACTCCGGAATAGTGAAATAGGCTTAACATACCTTAAATAACCTATACATAACTTAGATATAAGTTTTGGAAGGTTTGGTGTGGTGAAATCAAAGTTAATTCGCTTACAGGGACTAAAGTTGACAAACTGCGAAAGTATGTCAATTTGAACTGTAACGAACATTCCGGAACATGACCATAAGTTAAACACACCTTAAATATACTTTATATAGCTTAGGAATTGGCTTTGAGGGGTTCGGTGTGCTAAAATAAACTTTTGTGTCATTCAGGGACTAAAAGTGTCAAAAAGTGCACAAGTTTGCATTTTCGTGCATAACTTACGTTCTGAATACATCTGGACATCCAAAAATTTATGTAAGCATGACTACATTATATTTTAGTGTTCGCCTTAAGAAAAATCCATTCGTCGCGTCATTTGGATCGTTTTTTGCGCTTATGCGCATTCCGTCGTAATTAAGCGAACATCGCGTTCGTACGACCAAACGAACCATCATCCGGCATATTTTTGAGCATGTTTTGAGTTCCCTATACTTTAACTTCATTTTAGAGCCTTGAAATGAGGTTAACGGGGTTCAAACGCTTCGAAAAAGGCCTTAAACACGTGCAGGGACCATTTCTGCCAATTCTGAAACTTTTCTGATCAGGGGGGGTGCTAGCGTAGCGCGAGCCCTAAGGGCTTCACCGTCGCGCTACGCGACTGCCTAACCTGACCAGATTCAATGTTTTGTTTTGCAAGTTGTAGCTGATCGATTCGTGTCCACACATTTCCTATCGTCTAGTCAGCGGATAAGAACACATATTTAGCCACCATAAGCTTCCAACACATGTACGGCTTGGATCATGGCACGTTTCCCATGAAACGATCTTAACGGTTACCCGAAAACTATATATACCCCATGCCCCCCATTGCATAACTTACAAGAATTCTGATTTTAGAAACTCTAAGTTGAAACCATTGTTTCATACCTGAGATTCTTGAATCGGGATTAGCATTCGGGGACCCTGGGTAAGTATTCTTTCGTTCTTTTCCTTATTTTATTGCTTTTCGAGTCAGAAAGTCAAACTTTGTTTGACTTTCAGCGTTGACCAGTAATGGTCAATGCGAAGTTCGTTTGAACTTCGCAACGTGAGTGTAATCACGTTGGTCATAGTCCCTTGGGACTATGCCCACTGATTACCACGTTGTCTAGGGTCGTAGGGTAGGCGATCTAATAAATCGCCTATACCTTCGAACCCGACCCAGTTTGGTCGATCATTAGGATCCGACCAAATACATTAGGTGACCATAGTAGGTAGGGAATAACCTTCCGAGGTTATACCCTATGGTCACATCGTTTAAGTAGTTGTATGATAGGTAGTTTATATGCCTTAGGTAAATTACCAGAATACCCTTTTCATGTATAATTGGTAATTAAGCATATGTAACCTAAACCTTTGTCACATAACTGATTATGTAATATGTTTAGGCATATAACACTTGTCATAGGGCTAGTTAGGCGGTCCGAACGCGTTTCACGCGAACGACGCTTTAAAGTAGCATAAGCTACCTAAACGGGTCGTAATGGGTCGTAGACACTCGGGTTAAGTTTCATTTAGTATGTAGGCTTTGTTAAACCAAATGACACGAGTCTCTACACTCGTTTGGTTTACAAACCCTAATGCTACCCAGTCTTCCGATTTAGGTCCGGTTTATTAATATAGTTACCTATATTAGGTGCCGTTTGATATTCCGAGATCTCTAGCATTACTTGGTGATTATCTATAGACATCTGAGCAATCTCAGGCGAGTACATTATTCCCCTATTTTACTGTTTTCCAAACTGTTTTGGGGTGAAGCATGTGTACCTATCTGTTACTTTCATGTTTTCCAAAAGTATAATTGATTATACATGTTATTACTTATCTATTGACCAATTGAATGACTATCTATGATCTAAACATTGTTTTCTCAAAGAACATAAAATAAATTGTTGAATTGTACTTATTTTATGTTCACCAGACCGATTGTTAGTATGATATAGCGCTATAGGATTTGACACCCCATTCCTGTTGGCATGGAATGTCTGAAACCAATTTGTTGCTCCATCCAAATAGGAATTGCCTTTGTGGTATTTCTATAGTCTCAAAGGTGTATCTTGATGCACTAGGTCTGAATGAATTCTTAAATCACACTATTAAAGTATAGTTGAATATACTCTCATGTGTGGTATTGTACAAAACCAACATATATTTTGTTAACCATCCAAAGCATATTTTAATATGTTATTTACTAAACAAAAACATAGTTTAATATGTTATTTATCACACCCAAAGCATATTTTGATATGTTATCTATAAATCCGAAGTATACTTGTACTATACTATCTAAATCTATTCTTTTGAACAACGAAGGTATATTTAATATACTATCTATCTATCGATTTGGTTTGGTTTGATTAAGTGATTAAGTAACGATGCGTGTGTAATATGATACAAGCATGGTGGATACGCCGCTGGTACTTCCTATATATAAGTGTTTGTATGGTATTACATACTGTAACGTTATTTGAATCATTTCAGTTTGAAATATATAACATTTATACAAATAACATACTTTTCACAAGACATTGTTTTACAAACAACATATCTTATACAAACTCATGTTACATGGTCATTCATTTAATCATGCATTATTCTCTTATTTATACATATCATCAGAACTTATCATTGTTTTTCAAATAATTTACTAAAACAAATGTTTATGGGTTAAGAGTCATGGCTACGAGGTTTTACAAATTATAAACAGCTTGATTTGAGTTGGTTAATTAAGTTGCAATAGTATACTCTTTTCAAAACAAGGTTTTTAAATAAAGTATTGCAACGTCTAAACTAGCCATGATTTCGACACTCCTACAAAACCAATGTATTCGCCAGCATTTCTTTGCTGACCTCGTTTTTACACATGTTTCAGGTACTGCTTTGCAATGATTGTTGATACATGCTACATTTAGGATGGACTCGTGCCTTAGCGACTTAAAACGAGACAATAACTAGTTAACTTATGTTATGTACCCTTTGTTTCTTGTTTAAACATTGTAAACTCTCATATTTGATCAATAAAACGAAACTTCAATTGCCATGGATTTGAAACAATTAATTCTGTTACAACACTCCCCGACATTTCCGCCACGTTTTGTATGTTCCACGTGGTCGGGGTGTGACAGAATAGATGGTATCAGAGCCAATGGTTATAGGGAATTAGGTTATTAGTAATGCTTTGACCTAGTCTATAACCTTCTTAGGACCCTAACGCGAGTTTACTTGCGTTTAGTCATAAAACGATACCGTCACCTATCCTTAGGCGACGACCACAACAAGAACATAAATTTCAAAACCGCTTTGAAAAACTAATCATCTGTTCTAGGATGATTGATTACTAGGTTTTGAACCCTCTATTGTAAGGTTTTGAACCCTCTGTTATATGGTTTTGAACCTCTTTGAATTTTCAAAAATCTCGTCAAGGTTTTGGGTTTTAAATAATGTGAACACGTGCAAACTGGAAGGGTGAATGCCTGTATTCTGGGTTTTCTGTCTAGGCAAGCACTTCGTATATATCTCATCAGACGCGAGACCAGTTGTGCTTACCTGGGAATTCTTGGGATGAGTGTTCACTTATAGGCGAGCATGTCTTCGCGATACATTATTTTTGACCCATTTACTTTGATTAGTCACTGTGTGTAGTTTGTTTGCTTTGTAATGCGAACAAATGACCACTATCCTTGCTTTCATCAGATTTGTCTCATCTCATTCTTTTCGTCTAAATTCTCTCACTCGTTTCCTTTCATGTTTCCTCTTTTAGAATGCCTCCTCGACGCGACAATCAGATGGATAATGCCGAACTGGCGGAAATCATCGCACAGCAAATGGCTGTTGCCTTCCCAAATCTTTATGCTCAAATGATGCAAACCATCAACAACAACAATGCTCCATGCAATTTCAAGAGTTTCAACTCGGCAAAACCGCTCAAGTTTAGTGGTTCTGAGGGAGCAACTGGGCTTCTTCAGTGGTTCGAGAGCATTGAGAATACCTTCCGTCATGTTCTGTGTCCTAAAAATCGTAAGGTCGAGTTTTCTTCGAGTGTGTTTCAGAAGAGGGCTCTTACATGGTGGAACGGGGTGATGAGAGATCGCGGTGCTGAGGTTGCATTAGCACAGACTTGGGCTGAGCTTAGGGCTCTTATGATGAAGGAGTTTTGCCCTCGTCATGAACTGCGAGCTTTGGAGAGGGAGTTTGATGATTTGAAGCAAGACAGTGGCGAGCATCGAGCCTATACTGACCGTTTTGAAGAATTGAGTCTGTTGTGTCCTGCTATGGTTACTCCTGTGGATAAGGCGATCGAGAAATATACAGATGGTCTTCCTGATCTAGTTCAGGATATCGTTACTGGTAGTAACCCTACTACTGTCAGACAAGCCATTGAACTGTCTGCCACTCTGACTGAATCCCACATCAGAAAGAAAAAGCTGTTTCGGAAGGGCGACCCAAGACCATCTGACAAGACTGCTCATGTGGAACCAAAGGAAGAAAATGCTGAGGTGTCCAAGAAGAAGAAGCGCAAAGCCTCTCAGAACTGCGCTGTAACTGCTCAAGACAAACAGGTTGCACCAAACCAACCAGCACAACCTCGCAAAAGGCAAAACTATGTTGGTACTGCACCTTTGTGCAACAAGTGCAACCGTCATCATCTAGCGCAAGAGCAGTGTCACAAATGTACCCACTGTGGGCGGTTGGGACATTTGATCAATGTTTGTCGTTATGCAAATCAAGCTGCTGCAAACCCTGCTGCTGTTCAAGCACGGTTCCCTCCGGGGTCATGTTATAATTGTGGTGACCTTACCCACTACAGGAACAATTGCCCAAGAGTTGTTAACGCACCTCCAGCGCATGGACGAGTGTTCAACATCAATGGGGCAAACATGAACAATGATGCGGCAGTGAACAACTAGTGTTTTGTTATTTTTCCTTGGCTGTTATCTTATGATGTTTAAAGACAAGTCAGTTGTTATATAAATAAAAATTCGTCGTTTTTATTTTTGCAAAACTGATACGATTGTGTGATCGTTGGATACAATCTTATGATGTCAACTCAAAGACAAACTACTCGTATGGTTCTGTCATTTTTTTTGTGATCTCCCCAAGAACCTTAAACACTCGTTTCTTTTAAGAAACAAAGCCAAACTTTTATTGAGAATCCTTCTATCTTTATAGATGGATCCTTGAAAATGATTAAAGTATCGAATGAAATTCATGGATTGGATTTCTAGTGTGCTTTAATTATCCATGCTCAAAGACAACAAATTAAAGAATCAAGTTAACTAATTATGTGCTTATGTGTTTTCTTACATGTTTTGTGGTAGTATGTGATCCATCCAAATCCTCGTAGAGTCTTTTATATTTCATGTGAGAGATTCATAATAGGATATCCAAAGTTACTATCTTAAATCCTTAATGGACTTCTACGTTGTAGTCAAGTCCCTTGGGTTTTAAAGTACTATTCTAAAACTGGACCTCTTGAATGGTCTGGTTAAACAGACTGATTTTGAAAATCTGATCAAAAATATCATGTGATGATATAAATACAAAGATCCCTTAAGTGGTCTATTTAAGGAGATCGTACGACGGTCTAGTTAAGAAGATCATGAGTTGATCTAGTTAAAAAGATCGTTCGTTGATTTAGTTAAAAAGATCCTTTGGTGATCTAGTCAAGTCGCTTCATGTTTATTCAATAAATTTTTCCTTTATGCATTATGAAATGGACTGTGCGGACTGTGTAAGAGATTACGTAATTATGGAGGCCTACATAATTATGGAATTCAGTGCACAGAAACCACAAGAAGTTTTGTCATGTGTTAAGACCTAAAGTGACAAGAATAATGATACGGGAGAAGTCTCGGACTTTGACCGATATCATTTATTCTCACACTTCTCAATTCTGGTTTCAATCACACACACAGTTTCAAATGATAAGTCTTCATAAGAAACGTTCTTCTGTCCGTGGTTCAAAAATTCCATGTTTTACTGCTACAAGGAATTCACTTTGAGGGTTAACAAATTCGCTAAGAATCCTAACATGGCCCAGAGTTTTACTTAAGGGTTCAATGGAACTATTAGAAGGCGAAACGGTCACAGCTGTCTTCACAAGTTTCCTCTAGAATTAAATTTCGGGACGAAATTTCCTAAAGTAGGGGAGACTGTAACACCTGTGTCACTTCACGGCCATCAAACAAATACCAAACCAATGAAATATTATATTTCATACTTGGGATTTGTAAAAATATGTGTATCGTTTACACATATCAACTCTTGTTCAATTTCAAACCCTAAATCGCTTTCTGGAAGGTTATACGCGCACCGATGCGTAAATATAACCAGTTTAATGCAACGAACACTCCGGAATAGTGAAATAGGCTTAACATACCTTAAATAACCTATACATAACTTAGATATAAGTTTTGGAAGGTTTGGTGTGGTGAAATCAAAGTTAATTCGCTTACAGGGACTAAAGTTGACAAACTGCGAAAGTATGTCAATTTGAACTGTAACGAACATTCCGGAACATGACCATAAGTTAAACACACCTTAAATATCCTTTATATAGCTTAGGAATAGGCTTTGAGGGGTTCGGTGTGCTAAAATAAACTTTTGTGTCATTCAGGGACTAAAAGTGTCAAAAAGTGCACAAGTTTGCATTTTCGTGCATAACTTACGTTCTGAATACATCTGGACATCCAAAAATTTATGTAAGCATGACTACATTATATTTTAGTGTTCGCCTTAAGAAAAATCCATTCGTCGCGTCATTTGGATCGTTTTTCGCGCTTATGCGCATTCCGTCGTAATTAAGCGAACATCGCGTTCGTACGACCAAACGAACCATCATCCGGCATATTTTTGAGCATGTTTTGAGTTCCCTATACTTTAACTTCATTTTAGAGCCTTGAAATGAGGTTAACGGGGTTCAAACGCTTCGAAAAAGGCCTTAAACACGTGCAGGGACCATTTATGCCAATTCTGAAACTTTTCTGATCAGGGGGGGTGCTAGCGTAGCGCGAGCCCTAAGGGCTTCACCGTCGCGCTACGCGACTGCCTAACCTGACCAGATTCAATGTTTTGTTTTGCAAGTTGTAGCTGATCGATTCGTGTCCACACATTTCCTATCGTCTAGTCAGCGGATAAGAACACATATTTAGCCACCATAAGCTTCCAACACATGTACGGCTTGGATCATGGCACGTTTCCCATGAAACGATCTTAACGGTTACCCGAAAACTATATATACCCCATGCCCCCCATTGCATAACTTACAAGAATTCTGATTTTAGAAACTCTAAGTTGAAACCATTGTTTCATACCTGAGATTCTTGAATCGGGATTAGCATTCGGGGACCCTGGGTAAGTATTCTTTCGTTCTTTTCCTTATTTTATTGCTTTTCGAGTCAGAAAGTCAAACTTTGTTTGACTTTCAGCGTTGACCAGTAATGGTCAATGCGAAGTTCGTTTGAACTTCGCAACGTGAGTGTAATCACGTTGGTCATAGTCCCTTGGGACTATGCCCACTGATTACCACGTTGTCTAGGGTCGTAGGGTAGGCGATCTAATAAATCGCCTATACCTTCGAACCCGACCCAGTTTGGTCGATCATTAGGATCCGACCAAATACATTAGGTGACCATAGTAGGTAGGGAATAACCTTCCGAGGTTATACCCTATGGTCACATCGTTTAAGTAGTTGTATGATAGGTAGTTTATATGCCTTAGGTAAATTACCAGAATACCCTTTTCATGTATAATTGGTAATTAAGCATATGTAACCTAAACCTTTGTCACATAACTGATTATGTAATATGTTTAGGCATATAACACTTGTCATAGGACTAGTTAGGCGGTCCGAACGCGTTTCACGCGAACGACGCTTTAAAGTAGCATAAGCTACCTAAACGGGTCGTAATGGGTCGTAGACACTCGGGTTAAGTTTCATTTAGTATGTAGGCTTTGTTAAACCAAATGACACGAGTCTCTACACTCGTTTGGTTTACAAACCCTAATGCTACACAGTCTTCCGATTTAGGTCCGGTTTATTAATATAGTTACCTATATTAGGTGCCGTTTGATATTCCGAGATCTCTAGCATTACTTGGTGATTATCTATAGACATCTGAGCAATCTCAGGCGAGTACATTATTCCCCTATTTTACTGTTTTCCAAACTGTTTTGGGGTGAAGCATGTGTACCTATCTGTTACTTTCATGTTTTCCAAAAGTATAATTGATTATACATGTTATTACTTATCTATTGACCAATTGAATGACTATCTATGATCTAAACATTGTTTTCTCAAAGAACATAAAATAAATTGTGGAATTGTACTTATTTTATGTTCACCAGACCGATTGTTAGTATGATATAGCGCTATAGGATTTGACACCCCATTCCTGTTGGCATGGAATGTCTGAAACCAATTTGTTGCTCCATCCAAATAGGAATTGCCTTTGTGGTATTTCTATAGTCTCAAAGGTGTATCTTGATGCACTAGGTCTGAATGAATTCTTAAATCACACTATTAAAGTATAGTTGAATATACTCTCATGTGTGGTATTGTACAAAACCAACATATATTTTGTTAACCATCCAAAGCATATTTTAATATGTTATTTACTAAACAAAAACATAGTTTAATATGTTATTTATCACACCCAAAGCATATTTTGATATGTTATCTATAAATCCAAAGTATACTTGTACTATACTATCTAAATCTATTCTTTTGAACAACGAAGGTATATTTAATATACTATCTATCTATCGATTTGGTTTGGTTTGATTAAGTGATTAAGTAACGATGCGTGTGTAATATGATACAAGCATGGTGGATACGCCGCTGGTACTTCCTATATATAAGTGTTTGTATGGTATTACATACTGTAACGTTATTTGAATCATTTCAGTTTGAAATATATAACATTTATACAAATAACATACTTTTCACAAGACATTGTTTTACAAACAACATATCTTATACAAACTCATGTTACATGGTCATTCATTTAATCATGCATTATTCTCTTATTTATACATATCATCAGAACTTATCATTGTTTTTCAAATAATTTACTAAAACAAATGTTTATGTGTTAAGAGTCATGGCTACGAGGTTTTACAAATTATAAACAGCTTGATTTGAGTTGGTTAATTAAGTTGCAATAGTATACTCTTTTCAAAACAAGGTTTTTAAATAAAGTATTGCAACGTCTAAACTAGCCATGATTTCGACACTCCTACAAAACCAATGTATTCGCCAGCATTTCTTTGCTGACCTCGTTTTTACACATGTTTCAGGTACTGCTTTGCAATGATTGTTGATACATGCTACATTTAGGATGGACTCGTGCCTTAGCGACTTAAAACGAGACAATAACTAGTTAACTTATGTTATGTACCCTTTGTTTCTTGTTTAAACATTGTAAACTCTCATATTTGATCAATAAAACGAAACTTCAATTGCCATGGATTTGAAACAATTAATTCTGTTACAACACTCCCCGACATTTCCGCCACGTTTTGTATGTTCCACGTGGTCGGGGTGTGACAGATGGCACTTAAATCTTGTCATGACCGTAACATCACCCACATGGATTTTAAACCCGGGGAGAACATTATTCTTTTATTTTTTTTATGCAGAAGTGCAACTCAGATCGCATTGCGGCCGACTCATTTCCAGACGTCTCAGCTACAGGTGGAATGTTGGAGGGTAATTTAACATGGGTCAAAATGGGTTGATCCATCTAGTAAACTTGTTTTTCCAATTGTTATGTGAATTATAAAAACAATTAACAATTAATGACACTTTGGGTGACTCTCAACTTGATTGATTTGCTCAACCGTCTGACCCATCTCATTTAGTTAAGATTTAAATTTGGCTATTTTCCAGCTTGATTCGCAACATGCCCATATAGGATTTTGTACCTAGGTTGTTTTTCATGACAAATTTACTTTTAAAAATTGACCCAAACTTGCTTTCTTACTTCCAAATGACAGGTTTATAGTTTTTTTTTATTTCAAAATAGACGGTACTCATGCTTTGTTGTAACCATTTTTTAGGTAGCTATAGGTGTCGACTAACATCTTATTTGTGTTATTTGATGTATGTACAGAAAGTGTAAATGGGCTGCTTGCGGATATTGTAACAGACCCTGATGAAACCCACAAACCAGACACTATAATAGCATTGAAAGCAGGCTATGTCGTTAAGATTTGAATTTTGATTACAAGAGTAATCATCTGAAATTCTTGTACGCTTTGTGACTCAGACTAATTGCTAGCTTGACTACTGTATTTTTTTGTAGTGTTTAAGAGACCGTTTTGTGATGAGTTTTTAAAATTTTGGTTTAAGAAATTTAGTTGTCGTGTTTAAAAGACTGTTTTGTGATGAGTTTTTGAAATTTTGTTTTAAGAAATTTAGTGTAGGAGTTTGGAACTTTGGACATCAAGAACAAGGTGCTATATTTCTACTTCATTATTTTCAAGTTTTTATTATTTGTATGTATAGATAACCAATTTACTAGTGAATGGGTGGATTTGGTTATGTATCATCTCGGACGAGGCAAGTGGGGGTTTAAAAGAATTAAATGAAAGGAGTCCCTTTGCCCAAAAGTTTATTTAAATTATATAAGTAATGGTGTTTGAAACATTTAGTTATTTAAAAAAGTTCAAAAATTTGGTCAAAAATGACTCGCCCTGTTTTGACCCATAGCAAAAAAGTTAATCTTTTGACGTGTTATCCACCGCAACGTGTGTTGAACGTATGTGAAAACTAACACATGTTTATACTATAAAAGAATAGTAAATAAAAAAGTTATTTAGTAAATATATAAATGTTATGTAAATATTTTATATAAACACACACGTACTTATGTGAAAACTAACACATGTTTATACTATAAAAGAATCAATGTCATGAAACACAAGTAATTCATAAGCTATATTAATATAATAATGCGTTTAAAAACCCAAAGGATCAAATGCGTTTAGTGTAGAATTGCATCAATTGTATAGAAGGAATTCATATTTTGTGGTTTTTTTTATTTTAAATATAGAGTTGTTTGTAAGAAAAATCCATCTTACGGTAAATAAGGTTTTGGGGTATACTTTAACCCTTCACAGCTTTATCTATTTGCTACATTACTCACTTTTTCCTATTCACCTTAAAGAAAGGTTTAATCCCATTAGCTCCACGTAAGCCTATTCTTTTAATGGTTTGGTTATAAAAAAGGAAAACAAAATTAATTTGATCTCTTAACATTATGTTGACATGTTAACAAATAATCTCTTTAACTCCCCTTAACACACTGAGATACGGGTATGCAATGTTGATTAACATGCCATGTCTTCATTAACGCCCCAAATGTTAAGGTACACCCCAAGATCTAAGTAATTCATATATAAGTTGCTTATTTTTCCTTATTTGTATGTTACTGTATTACATCCGTGATTTCTTGAGTAACTTGATAATTTAAATGTTAAATCTATTACTTACTAGAAATGTGTAACGTATCACGTATATCTATCACAATAATAAACTAAGACCTTTTGAAAACATAATAAACTTTTGAAAAAATA
Source organism: Helianthus tuberosus (assembly GCA_030545235.1). NCBI lineage: Eukaryota > Viridiplantae > Streptophyta > Magnoliopsida > Asterales > Asteraceae > Helianthus > Helianthus tuberosus. Next base: position 49,926,135 of record CM060429.1, on the reverse strand, counting down.
TTATACAAAAACTACCAGAAATGAATGTATCATTTCTATGCAAAGTGTCGCCCCCGTCGCATTGCGCGGGCACCCTACTAGTTATTGTTTAAAAGACCAGTTTACCCTCATTTTAGAGTTGTATTTATAAATTAAAAGAGAAACTTTCTTATTTTTTAGGTATCTTGAAATGATATACATCTACGCATATCGGTAAATGTATTCTTATCTTACACCCGCACCATCGGCATACGTGCCAAGTCTTATACATATCTATGTATGTGTGTGTAAAGGTGAGTTATAGTTAGAAATAGGAAGAAAAAATTTGGCATATTCATTATTGTTAAAAGATCAAAGATTAAATCAAATGGGTATAATGGTAAACATTAAAATGTTTATCATTTAAATTAATTAGTTTTCTCTTTTCTTGCTAATTAATTCATTTTATATCATTTCTTTAAACTATTAGTTGGAACACACATTATTCTACACATATATAAAGAGATAATTACGTTTTTCGTCTATGTGAGTTATTGAAAATCATTATTTCAGTCCACTAGTTATAAATTGTCAAAACAGTCCATGTGGTTTCACTTTCGTAACTATTACAGTCCAACTCTATTAACCCCATCCACTTACTATGTTAAGTTATTGTGAAAAGACAAAAATACCCTCGTTTTAATCTTCCTCAACAGTTATCCCTACCCATCTTCTACCTCCCCACCACCACCACCAGCACCGCCACTAAGCTACAAAAAAACCACCATGAACACCACCAAACAATAGTAGCTTACTTTCATGGACCGGGTCGGGTATAGATAAATATTAATCAATCGGATCCATCCACAAATCAATCGTTCATTTCTTTAAACAAAAGAAATCACAGAAGAAATCAAACATAGGTTTATACTTTACACACAAATCACTGAATCGCAACCGTTTCGGAAATTAATCAGCGATGTCAGTTCTTCAATACCTAGATTCTCTTCGTAAGACGTACCCAGAACTCTCACTCTCTGATTGGTACAACAGGCTTGCAGATCTGTACCTGAAGATACATATCCGAGGCCGGATATGATCCTTTGGGACGGACCGGACTATACCTGAACGGACAATCTTAAGATGCCCGTTCCCCCATAACTCCGAGGACGAACCTCCACTCAAGTGCTTCTGGACGAATGATGTCATCTCAGTTGACCATTATAAATACCCCATCAAGTACAAAGCCAAGTACGATTTTCTGAACCTTTGTCCTAATTTTCTCTCTCTACCAATACTTATCCTCACGCCGGAGGGTGGTCGCAGAGGGGCCATCCCATCTCTGCGGTGAGCCTAACGGTTTTCTGTTTTGCAGGACGATTCTCCAGCTCTCATATAAGATCCAAACCCTCGATTACAGGCTCCGGCCTAAACTCGATTCTTTGGCTCTTCAATTGGCGCCATCCGATTTCACAGCTCACAGTCCTTCACTTTGGTGAATTTCTTGAGCAATGAACTGATCTATGGCGGCCTCGGGTTCTATGAATTCGGGATCCATAGCTGTTAGCATGCAAACTACAGCACCGACAAACTTTGTTTCCACAGTTTCAGCTCCTTTGAGCTCGGGACCAGGAACGACTTTGCCATTTATATTAATTCCCACTTCACAGACGTCAGAATTCGATGCAGAATTCCTTTCCAAAAACGCAAGTCTTCTACGAAGACTAAAAGCCCAGCAGACTAGAGATGAAGAGATCCTCAGTTTACGAACCAGGCTCTTCCATGATGAAACACCGGTAAGGACTATGGGTCCTACAATTTTCACCTCTCCTACTTTCTCCACAGTTGTTACTTCGGAAACTTATAATAAATACGTGCAGGGATCCTCCGGACCATCTCCAGCAATGATTACACGAAATGAAACTCAAACAGAAATAGTCAATGATCCGGAGCTCACCAAACCTTATCACCCGGTTTCCATGACGGCTAAATCCAAATTCAGTGCCCGCATCACACATGCCAAGCTCCCTCCGAAGCTCAAAATGCCAACCACGGTAAAGAAATATGACGGTACCACTGATCCGGATGATCACATGTTTGATTTCGATGGGGCCGCACGAGTCGAGCAATGGCCGATGCCCGCTTGGTGTTTTATGTTCGCACAAACATTAACAGGGGCATCACGATTATGGTTTGACGCTCTAAATGAAGGCGAAATCAATGATTTCGAAGAGTTCCGAAGGTTGTTCCTTCAGAACTTCAGCCAGCAAAGGCACTACTCCAAAGAAATTACCGAAGTACACAACATCCGAAGGAAAGATGGCGAATCTTTGGATAGTTTCATTGATCGGTTCAATCGAGAAAGTATGCAGATCAGTGGGGTCGTGGACCAATTAAGGATCTCCGGATTCTGTCACGGTGTCCGGAATAACCAGTTGGTCGAAAAATTACACGAAAATCTCCCGAAGACGATGGAAGTACTCATGGAGCGAGCCAGAGCTTTCGCTCGAGGAAAAAACGCATGTAATCCAGCCCCGGAGTCAGATCATAAAATGTCCTCCTGGAAGAAAAATGGTGGGTCCGTATTTGATAAAACTCCGTCCGGGAGTAGGGGACGACCACACCCTTACAGCAGAAACAATAAGCCTCAGCGGGGAAGAAGTTCCGGATCAAGATTTTATAATCTATCGGATCTTTCCAAAACTCCTAGTGAAATTCTCAGTGCCGAAGGAGCAAATTTCCCCGCCCCATCAAAGCTCCGGAATCCAGGTGATAAGAACTCCAAAAAATATTGTGATTACCATCACGCGCGAGGCCATAATACGGACGATTGTTGGTCTCTAAAGCAGGAAATAGAAAAAGCAGTTCGATCCGGTAAGCTGTCGCATTTGGTAAAGGATGTAAAGGAAGGAAAATCTTCAGGGAGTTCAGTAGAAAACCCGAATAACCAACCAGCAATCTGCATGATAAGGAAAGCGAATAACCAGGGCATAAAGCGGACCAATCATCATATGGCCGCTTGGATGCAACAGCCAATCGCTTTCCCCCCAATCACTTCCGGAGAAATCAAAGATGGACCGATCATAGTATCTGCGGCGATCGCAGGGCACAAGATCCGACGGATCTATGTCGATAGTGGAAGTGCCACTGAAATCATGTATCAACAATGTTTCCAATAATTGGCCCCGCAAACTAAAGCAAAACTGATACAAGTATCCATGTCGTTGGTGAGTTTCCCCGGAGAGGTGGTCCAGCCGATTGGGCAAATCACTCTACCAACAACGTTGGGTACCGGAAGTCTGATCAGGACTGTCAACCTGACATACCTGGTAGTGGGAGCAAGGTCAGTCCACAACGTCATACTAGGAAGACCATGGATGTGCGCTTTCGGCATTATTAGCTCTACCATTCATGGGTCGTTAAAATTTCCCACCGAAGCAGGGGTGGCAACCCTGCACTCCGAATCTACCATGTGCATAGCTGAAATACGGCAAAGCGAAGGAAATGTGCAACCTCCGACCCATCTTACAGAGGAATGGGCTATTCACCCACATTTTCCAGAGCAAAAAATTGCCATTGGGGCCCAGCTCCCTGAGCGTATCAAAAAACGGCTATGGAAACTTTTGTCCAGCTCACTTGATGTATTTGCTTGGCAAACTTCTGACATGGTCGGAGTCCCTCGGTGTTTGGCCGAGCACAAGTTGAAAGTGTCACATTCGGCAAAACCAGTCGCTCAAAGAAAAAGAAACATGGCTCCAGCTCGTCAAAAAGCCATCTCCGAAGACGTACGAAAGCTGTTGAGCGCCGGAATTATCAGGGAAGTGCGGTATCAAACATGGGCCTCCAACCCGGTGATGGTAACAAAGAAAGACAAAACTTGGAGAATGTGCGTTGATTTTTCTGACCTAAACAATGCATGTCCGAAGGACTGCTACCCTCTACCGGAGATCGACTTGAAAATCGATTCTCTTTCCAGCTTTTGCCTTAAATGCTTCTTGGACGCATATAAAGGCTACCACCAAATACATATGGCTTTGGAAGATGAGGACAAGACGGCGTTCGTAATAAATGAAGGTCTCTTCTGTTATACTAAAATGTCGTTCGGGCTAAAGAACGCCGGAGCTACGTACCAGAGGTTGATGGATAAAGCATTCAAGGATCAGATCGGAAGGAACTTGGAAATTTACGTAGATGATCTGGTCATCAAGAGCGAAGCAGAAGATAACGTGATCGATGACATACTCGAAACCTTCACTCGGCTTCGGTGTATCAACCTCAAGTTAAATCCTAAAAAATGTTCTTTCGGTTTAGAAGAAGGGAAGTTTCTGGGCATATGGATAACTCAGTCCGGAATCCAGGAACATCCGGACAAGATTCGAGCCGTGATTTCCATGCAGCCTCCGAAAACAGTAAAAGAAATCCAATCACTGAATGGTAAGCTAGTGGCTCTTCACTGTTTTGTCTCCAAGGCAGCTGACCAGACCATTCCCTTCATGAACGTATTGAAAAAACGTACCGAAAAGGGTCAGATAGAATGGATGACGGAGGCCGATTCAGCATTTCAGGAGTTAAAAGTTTGTCTTGGGTCCTTGCCCACGTTAAGTGCCCCAATTACCGGAGAAACCGTCACTGTGTATCTCTCCGCTTCCCATTTCGCCATCAGTGCGGTACTTTTGGTACACCGAAACCAAGCACAAATACCGGTTTACTATGTAAGCCGCATCCTAAAAGATTATGAAACTCGGTACCTGATGATAGAGAAATTGGCACTCGCGTTGGTACATGCATCCAGACGGCTCCGAAGATATTTTCAGGCTTTCAATATAGAAGTTCAGACTGACCTTCAAATCCAGCAAATCCTCAGAAAGCCGGAGGTTTCCGGACGTCTCACCAAATGGGCAATCGAACTCAGCGCTTTCGATATTACCTACCGAACTAGAGGTCCGGTAAAAGGTCAAGCTGTGGTGGATTTTCTTACAGAGGTACCGACCGGAGAAAGCACCAAAGAAAAATCTACTCTCCCAAGGGTATGGAACCTGTATACTGATGGAGCCTCTAGTAAAGAAGGGTCGGGATCCGGTTTAATTTTGATAGATCCGGAAGGAATAGAATATACTTCCGCCCTGCGTTTTGAATTTAAAACTTCAAACAATGAAGCAGAGTATGAAGCCCTTCTCGCAGGACTCCAAACCGCAGCTAAGGCTAGCGCAACCTCCGTTCTGGCTCATGTTGATTCATTACTAGTCGCCAACCAGGTCAGCGGGGAGTACGAAGCATGAGAAGAAAACATGATCTGGTATCTAAGTCAAGTTAACAGTTTAATCTCCTCATTCGACTCTTGCAAAATAGTTCACATACCACGGAGCAAGAACAAAAAGGCGGATGCTCTAAGCAAGCTTGCGTCCGTAGCATTTTGTCACTTGTCCAAAGAAGTGCTGGTCGAAACCTTGCAAGCCCCGGCCATCCATCAAACGGAGTCCGTAATGTCAATCTCCGTACAGGAAAGATCATGGATGACTCCGATCTTAGACTATCTGAAAGACGGCATGCTTCCAGAGGAAAAAGCCCATGCACGGAAGATAAAGGTGAAAGCACTGCAATATCAGGTTCACGACGAAAAACTTTATCGAAAGACCTTTATAGGACCGCTCCTAAAGTGTCTGACTCCGGAGGAGGCCAGCTATGTTATAAGAGAAATCCACTGGGGGATATGTGGCATCCACTCCGGGCCGAGGATGGTTGTGGCGAAAGCTATGAAAGCTGGGTACTTCTGGCCAGGCATGCATCAGAGTGCCGTCGATGAATTACAAGCATGTGAAGATTGTCAGCGACACGCCCCCATCAGCTACCAAGCTAAAAACAACCTCGTCCCTGTAACTTCGGCTTGGCCGTTTCAGAAGTGGGGAATTGACATCGTTGGTCCTTTCCCTGTTTCCACCGGAGGAGTGAGGCTCTTGTTGGTAGCCATCGATTACTTCACAAAATGGATCGAAGCCAAACCTCTCCGAACTATCACCGGAGATCAAGTACTGAGGTTCGTTTGGGAAAATATAGTATGCAGATACGGAATGCCGCTCTGCATCGTCAGTGACAACGGGAAGCAGTTCGCAGAAAAACCATTCAAAACCTGGTGTGAAAGAATGCACATTGAACAAAATTTCGCTTCGATTGCCCATCCCCAGGCCAATGGACAGGTAGAAAGAGCCAACCGCAACATTGTGGAGGGCATAAAAAAGCGTCTGGGAAAAGAGGGCGTCTCCTAGGCAGATGAACTTCCGCACGTCCTGTGGGCTCCCCAGACGATGCCAAAAACAAGCACAAGGGAGACTTCTTTCAGTTTAACGTACGGTACGGAGGCAGTCATCCCCACCGAGGTAGGCATACCTACCCCCCCGCATGCGGCAAAATCAAGAAGTGAACGAACAGGAACTCCGCCTGAACCTCGACCTGGCCGAAGAAAGAAGAGAACTTGCGGCTATCCGAGAAGCAAAGTACAAAAAAGAGTTGGAAAAGCATTACAACTCAATAGTAAAGGAGGTCCGGTTCAAGGTTGGAGATTATGTTATGTGAAGCAATGAGGCAAGCCTAGCCGAAGGTACGAGAAAGATGGCTCCGAAGTGGGAAGGCCCTTATCAAATTGAAACTACTGGAAAAAATGGTGCTTACACACTCAGCAGAATCGATGGAACTCCCGTTCCACGTACTTGGAATGGGATTCACCTAAAACGATGTTTCCTTTGAAAATTTTAGAATATTTCAAAATAAATCTGTAATGCGAAGGCTACGACCCGCATCTTTCTTACTTTCCTTGTAATGCGGAGGGTGTTGCCCGCACAACTATTTTATATTTCCATGAACTGTGGAGGGTTTTTACCCGCAGATTATTTTAATGTTTTTACCTTGTGTTAACCGGAGAATATACTCCGGACTGATTAAATAGAATACTCAAAATTTCTATCATTAACAAAAGTTGCAACACAAAATTTATCATCGGCCGAATCAGGGATACTAGCCCTAAAAGGCAAGAACGAACTGGCATCGTTCGTATTTTTCCTTCATCTAAAAATTATCCTAAAGGTAAAACAAATCGGATTCGTACATTAAAAAGAACGTTCTAAAAAAATGTAAGCATAAAAAGCATGGACGCATGCAAAGCAAAGTGGCTACATCAAAAATAATAATAACCGGATCAATATAACCAGAAGTCATGCAAAGCCATTTACATATTAAGGATAATTGGCATATACACAAAGAACGGTAAAAACCCCATTGCATTCGCTCCGAATCAAAATAAGGTGCATATCCCAAAGTGTCGGATATGTCCACCTTCTAAAAAGACAGTTGAACAAACAAAAAACTTTCCAAGGTGCATACCCCAATAAACCGGGCATGTCCACCTTATTCTTTCGAAGATTCGCCGCTCGCGAAAAAGAGAGCATCTTTGATCTTGGAAAGAGGCTCGTTGACAAGCTTCGGAAGATCTTCTACTACCGGAAAGGTAAGAGAATCAAAGCAAGCAACCGCTGTATTTAGCTCCTCTCCAGCATTACGGTTCAGCAACGGAACTTCGACATAGGGAGTGTTTTTCTTCAGAGCATGGATATAGCCGTTTTGAAGACCGGAGTTGACACCTACGGCACTTATTGCATTATTAACAGCGGCAACAGCCGCAGTCATCTCCGGACCCTTATGAATGTTCTTGGCCAAGAGTTTTGCTCCTTCCGAAAGTAGCCAAACCTTTGTCGCTTGGAGGTCTTCCACCTTCGTCTTCAAAGCGGCATTCTCCGCCTTGACTTCCTCCTCATGCCCTTTCATATCTTCAATCTGAGCTTTCAAGTCGGCCTCCCCTGTTTTAAGTGCATCCCGCTCTGAAGAAAATGTTAGAAATAATAAAGCAAAAGGAATTAGACCAAATAAGGTAAGTACCAGCCATCATATTTGCATAAGCCAGACGAGCATTTGCGAAGGACTCCTCCATCTTCGACAGAACCACCTTGTGTTCTTCATCTTTCTTCTTCAGGGATTCAACAAATTTTTTAAGCTCCGCCGCAATCCTATCCCGATCTTCTGCCGCAGAGGCAGCAGCTGCTTGGGACGATTGATTCTGGGTCGTCAAAGATTTAACCTTCTCCTGCTGGGTCTGAAGGTCTTGGGTCAGCTGGGCAATCTTTTTCTCAGCATCCAGAGTCCTCTGAATCTTGCATTTCAAAGAAAGGGTCTCTTTCTCTAAGTTTTCTTTCACTGACTCCGCCTCAACCCACCTCCGATAAAGCTCCGTCAAAAAAATATTGGACTGAGCTTGATTAGACAGGACCATGGCTCCCAGATCTTGGTTTTTCATTCTCCGGCTCCTGGCATGATCCAGCGGAGTACTGATGTTGAAAAGAAGAGTTCTTGCAACAAGCTCATCCATCACCGAATCCTTATTTCGGATATCCCAATCCGGAACAAACTTCTCCTCAGCCGTTGCCGGATCAATCTCCATGTCATCCGAGAACACATCTGCATATCAAAAAAATGACATCAACTCAGGTCCGAACCAAGATGGAGGAAGAGAGGACACTTGGTCTTCCTCATCATCGATAAAACGGTCCGGACCCAAGGATGAACCCAAAGTCGTACCTGAAAAAGTCACCACCTTTGGATCACCATGAGTTTTTTCATCCCTCTTGCTCGTAGTTTCTGGGTTCTCCACCTCCATACTTTCCATTTCATTGACAGGCAGAAAGCCACCAGAAAAAGTAGGAGTAGGAGCAGAACGATCCCGTGCGGCCTCCTCCCTAGAAAACTTACCACCAGTATGGTGTTCATCCAACTCAACCATCACGTCGCCGCCTGAATGGGAAGAACCTTTTTTTTTTCTTCATCCTCGACATAGGAAGAGGATCAGACGAACGAATTTGTAAAGTTTCATTTTTTCTCTTACGGACAAGAGGCTTCGGATTGGCATCAGGCATGTTACCTTTACTCTTCAAGGAAGCAGAAGAAGGAGGATATTGAAGGGCGCCATCCAAACTGCGTACCTCCGGATCACTGTCCACGTCATCTAGAATGGACTTCTTTCCAGCCTGAGATCCGGAGGAACCTGCAGCACCTTTCGTGGGCGTCGGAATGGAGGAAGTAGCTTCTGCAGCAGTTGGTTCGGACGTGTCTGGGGCAGTCAAAGGACGGATCTCCTGTGCCGCATAAGCCACTTGTTGAGTAAAGGGAATCTCGCCCTCAGCCTGTTCGTCAAGATCAAAGTCAAGAACATTGAAATTAGGAACCTTCAGAGTGTCCCTGAGAGACATTTCGACACCTGCATTTTTTCAAAATAAAAACAAGTTAGCAAAACAAAGCAAAAAATGCCGAAGGGGGAGGTAAAGGGCCGGAAACTTACGTCCTCGCTTCATACGAATGACCGGCCAATCCCTATCCCCTTGGCCCCAGGAAAAACAGACACGACCGAACAAAAGAAAATGCTCGGGAAGGGGATGAATTGGGGATTTATGCTCAATCAAGGCACGGGCCAATTCTTTGTTGAAAACGAAGTCTTCCCCCAAATCGAAAGACATCGTTTGGTCCTTAAAGCGCCACACCATATCCACCGGAAGACAACGATCGTCCAGCCAGAAAAAATGATCCTTCCAATTCTTTAAGCTAGATCGTTCGTCTCCGGAGAGAGGAGGGATACCTTTCCGGTGAGCAAAGGTGTACCAGTCACCGGCGGTAATAAACTCGTAAAAATACCGGAATACGTCTATGTCCGGCCTCTGATTTTGGGCTCTACAGGAAATCTCAAAGTGGCTTATACGGCTAAGGCCAAATGGATTCACTTGACAAATATGAACCCGAAAAAACTGAAGTACCCTAATTAAAAACCTTGAGAAGGGGACTCGATAGTTCGCAAAGTTACAGATGCGGGTATAAAAGGGGAACTTTCCCTGTCGAAAGGGGTATATGGTTTCATCTTTAGAAGGAAGGGTCAGACGGAGATCTAAGGGAATCCGGTACTCTCGAACAAACTTATCCAACTGTCGTTGGGTAAGAATGCTCACACTCTCCGATTGGTTATCCTTACTCGGAGCCATAATACAGAAACC